>CM038678.1:376145521-376572646 GCA_021605205.1 Aegilops longissima | reverse complement strand
TCTTGTCCGCAAGACCTGTCCAAAAACCGCCGCAGCCGTGCTACCTAGTCCTCGGTCCATGGATGAACTGGTAGAAAGTGCATTCCGGACTAGGATGCAGTTGTTTTCACTCGTCCCCGCACTGCAATCAGAAGTAAAACGTCTTTAATCAGCTTCGTTTAGATTGTGCTGGTCATTCTACCTTAGTTACTACCAATGTAGGGATACCTTGAAGACGGGAGATTAGACGACGGCAACAAGGGATAGCCATCTCATTTTGCGCAGTTGTACTAAAACTGAGGTGTGTGCTTTTGATTGCGCGGATAGAAACGATACGGAGATAGACATCCCGATACGATATGGAGACAGACATCCCTGTTTGCGCAAATATGAAATATGATTATTTAAATAGTGACAGATATTACTACTTTCCCCCGTTTCCTCTTAGAACCAAGTCCTAGATTCATGCTACAGCTTTCCCACTTTCTTCCCTGTTTGAACCAACGCTTTGAGTTGACTGTATGAACTAGCTTTACTTCTAATAATAGTAGAAGTCTAGGTGGCTTTGGAACAGCGGACGGAAGTAGAAAAGGATCCACATGAAGGGGGAAGAGCTGGGGCAATAGAGCAAGGCAGGTTTCGAAGGAATATATACCTGAGGGTCGTCGGCATGTGGCAAAGACGGCGTCGGGAGGCCGCATCTTGGTCGCAATACCGCAGGGAGGAAGAAGGGGTCGAGGCCCTCCCGAGCCGGGCGCTCTCTCGAGAGAACGGCACGGCACCGATCGGGACGCTTGCTGGCAGCCGTTGGTCTCCTCCTCGCCACCGCGACAGCGTGAACGATGCACCTACACCCCTGCCCGGTCGAGGTTGTCCGCCGGATTTGTGACCAGCCGAGAGAGAGAGAGAGAGAGAGAGAGAGAGGCCACCTATGTCTTGCTTAGATCCGAGAGCATGAGAGAGTGAATGAGAGGAACCCTAGTAAAGCAAGCGCTAAGGCTCCTGCTTTTATATATAGTGGAGTGATTTTGTTGTACCGCTTCAAAAATGCGCCCACGTGTACCATGAGTGGGTGTGAGAGAACTAGCGCGCGGCACCGCTTCTCTTCGTGAGAGTACAATATATACTATGCCCAAAGAACGCTCACCGCAAGAGTAATAATATAAGTGTGTGACGTGTGAGCTAAAATAAAATGTGCTGCCTTTTGTTTTTAGAAGTTCGAGGGTAGGGTGTGAAGAGCACATATGTGCGTGACGCCTACCGCAGATAGACGATGGGTGCCACGTCTTGAGTCTCGAGAGGACTCGGAGAGTTGTGACTCGTGAGGGTGCGTGTGCGTGAGAGAGAGGGGCACGATCAATGCAATGCATGTGTCCGTAAATCATTATCCGACAAACGCTCACCACAAGCCTTTTCCCGACGAACGCCAGAAGAACCGTTAGATCGGCATCCGATAAAGTCGGTTTTGCCATGTCATTTAACAGTAACAGCCACTCCTCCTACACACAAATCTTCCACGTGAGTGTTAGCAACTGCCGATGCTCCCTCCGTTCAAATGCAGTGCATATAGCTTTATTGAAAATTAGAACCTCGCAAACTTTTACCGAAGCCGTGGTACCAAATTGCACATGTAGAATACCTGTATATATCATTTCATTCATCTTCGAGAGGTAACTATAAAGATGGGTGAGGAGTCTACAAAGAAAGACCATCGTATCACCCGCAGCAATTTCAACCATCCTTTAGTGTCGAGGAATATCATAGGAACTCTATATGATATGATTTTTATAGGATTTTTTCCTTTAGAGCCAATTGGTTCATAGGAATAGATTCATATACTCTACATTTCAAAGGAAATAAACATGATATCATTTCTATAGCTTTAGAGCCACTTGGTTCATATGAATGGATTCCTATACTCCCTTAATTTCAAAGGAAAATAAACATTAGTGTATATTCAATAGAAAAGTTCCTATGATATGAACCAAATTACATCTCTTTACTAATCCCTCCTCATAGGACTTGAGATACATGTCATCTCTAGATTCAATAGAAAAGTTCCTATGATGTGAACCAAATGACATCTCTTTTCCAATCCCTACTCATAGGAATTGAGATCCTCCATGTCATCTCTTTCCCTACAACTTCCATGTATACATCTTCTATTCCTAAATAGATAGTACAACCCACTAGTAGCTTTTTTCCAAAACATGCAACTATGGCACAAGAACTATATAGTGTGCCAATAACTTTGAAAGATGGTCGCTGGATGAAGCTAACCCGACAAAGGCAGAGATGGGCAAATCCGAGCACTATCGGCCGTTGGATATCATCAACATTCCACCAGATCTGCCACATGTACAATTTAGAAGACTCCATGGTTGAACTTAAGCATAATGCACAAACCTCAAAACACAAGCACTTCTCCTTTGTTCTAGAATCTTCGTATCATAATTGATTATTTTTTCTAAATGAATTGCCATTATTTGTTTTTTACTTTATGATTTACAATGCACAACCCCATGAATCTTAACATTTTATAAAACTAATTGATTTTGAATGAGATGAACTATAAGAACTAAACGAACATCTACATCATGCATATATGACTCAAAGCTTTACATGCTATAGTGTGTATTTATTCATAATTTGGTTTCAAATCTCATGCGTTCAATACATGTGTACCTTACTAGTTTTGAGTAGAGTAGCAAATTTCACGCTGCCCCGGTATATCAAAATGCAGGGCCCATGCATCATTGCCTTTCGATCGAACCTCGCCCACAATTTTTGTACGCGTATATCTCCACCGGTCCCCGAACCCAAAATGCTGCCTCGCTCCGTAAAACCAAGCGCCCACACATATTTAAGGCGTCGACTGAACCCGCTTACTACGACGTGGCCCCGCACGCCGTAGTACTCCTACAAACCCTACCGCCGCACTCATCATCGGTTTTCTTCAAGAGGACGAGGGAGAAGCCGATTTGTAGTGGAGGCGCTTTAAAAAGGATCTGAGTGGAGACCCTACCCTAGGGTGCCCTAGGTAGCTGCCGCACGCATCATTGTTTTCTCTTTTCTTTATGCTCTTGCGCGCTAGAGTGAAATGATGGTTGCTTCGTCCGTCCAGACTTAATGCGGAAAGGTGGGGCTTTGTGATTTGACCCTCATCGCCATTTTCTACTATCGCGGCGCTACGACCGGGTGCCTCCAATTCCAACCGCTGTTCAAACTGTGATTTGGTGCATCACACGTGGAACAAGACGGTGGATGAGCCACATGTCCGCCAAAGGGGTCCTGTTAAGTGTGTCGCCGTTTCGTGTGCGGATCGACCGCTTGAGTTGCTACGCCAACACGACAGAGCAGCCTACCACTTGGTTTTGCTCCTTGGTGAATCCCGACTATATTGATCTAAAAGATACGTGCTGAACTACCCTCTCCGTCTCGGTTTTTTATTTGTGGGCGCCTCGGTTTATAGGGCCTGCACGTAGTTCTAGGTCATCCATTTGACTAACTAAATATGAGTTACTATGTCACAAAAAGTATATCATTGGATTCTTATTGGTTGATATGTGAAGAAACAAGAAACGAGGTAGAAGTTAATGCACCGCCTTAGTATTTTGGGATTATTTGGTTTTCAGAAGATGACTTACTCACCTAGACGGAGGGAGTAGTTGTATTTAAAAGTTAAGGGCGGGATTTTCCTGCGCTGGTAGGCGGGCAGTTCCGCCTAGTCGGTTCGACAGAGACGCGAGAAGATGAGGGAGTAGGCTATGCAAACGAGGGTTGTGTGATTTGACAATGAAGTTATCTTCTGGACAGGTGGGGCCCCGTGATTTGACTTGCCATTATCATTTTAATCTGCGGCTACGACCGGCGTGAGTCTCCGATTCTGACCACCTCCATACAGTGCCTCTCCCAATGCTCCACCATGTAGTAGTAGAGGCTGGCTCTTGCATGAGAGCCCACTTCTCCACTTTTTCCTTGCCTCTCTTTCCTCCACATATGCAAAATGCCATGTAAAGCGACTATTGTACTTACTTGCTCCTACAAAGTTAAGCTTGCCACATAGGCATAAAGTCGATGTGGCAAGTTAATCAAGAAGAGAGAGACTAGTTTGGTGACCCAAGGAAGAAATGGTGCTAAGCGCTGTACCTAGGTGAAAAGACAATTTTGAGTCTATAGCTAATTAAATGAAGCAAACTTAGCAACACCATTTCATTGGAAGAGGTCACCCTTGGCAAATGCAATAATACTAGTATTTCTCAGTCCTATTATATAAGAACGTTTTGACACTACACTAGTGTCAAAAACGTTCTTATATTATGGGACGGAGGGAGTACGAAGAAAGAGATAGAGAGGAGTAAAAAATACACTTATAGCCAACCTTATAGCCAACCTTGTTGTAGTATGAGTGACTAAGTGATGACTATGTATGACATGCCAACATCGATAGCCTAATGCACCATGTTAAATCTCCAAGGGCGCGACCAGCGAAAGCGACGCGATGGTCGTGGTAAGCGCGACCATGATACGGGCTCTTGGCAGCCCTTGGATCTGAGATCAAACGGTCGCATGCTAAGTTGCTGAAAATTTGCGTATAACCCTCCGTGATAGGATATTCACCCATAGGTCTAGAATCACGCCATGCAACTGCTCGATCTCAGATCCAAGGGCTCTCGGAAGCCCGTATCATGGGAGAATGGAAAGCCACTACCCTGCCGTCGCATGTCGGGCAGTTCGCTCCTACTTGGCCCCGCACGCCCTTTAATACTACGGCGGTTCGCTCCTAGTCGTCCCGTCCCATTCACATTACGGCAGTTCCACTAATCCTAACCTCCTCCCAAATCCATGGCGCCCCAAATCTCCCGATCGGCGGTGAGTACAAGGTTAGAACCATCACCGGCGATGAGTTCGACGTCATCTACACCTGTACTTCCGCGACGGTGAAAGGATGCCTTTCGCTTCGCACGCATGTTCGAAAACTCACATGATGAGTGGGTCGCTGGGCTAGATGTTGAGTACACCACGCCGTGGGACGAGAGAAGGATCTAAAGGACGAAGAGAGGAAGAAGCCCGCCGTGATCCAGGTTTGCGTACATAACGCTTTGCTTGGTCTACCACATATGCCATGCCGACGTTGAGTGCCAGGATTTTAAGAACTTCCTCAAGGACAAAACAGTGAAATTCGTTCATCGAGACTTTAAGAACGACAAAGAAGTCCTCTGGTCGGATAGGCCTCGTTGTAGGCAACCCTTCGACCTCCGTAAGAATCGGCCGGTGCCCTCTCGTCACCTTCAATGCTGACCGGCAGAGCCATGGTTCATCCTTCGTATCGTAAACTAGAGAAACCTCATTACACGCTTTCATCGCCATGCATGGCAGCGAATGTACTAGATATAGACCACATCCACTACGCTGCAATGGATGGCTACCTTTGTTTCAATATCTACAAGGGTTGGATGAAGAGCAACAGCCAAGCAAAAGCGGTTCAAGCAAAGAAGTATCGGCCAAGAGGAAGAGGGACAAGGACGAAGTCAAGGACGTGGACGAGGACTCCGAGTAAGGTGGCAGTGTCGTTGCTCATGGTGGTTCTAAACTTCTAATGCAGTGTCTACCGGATTAGTTGCATAGTTTAATTTCAGGTGTGCTTAGTTTAATTTGAGGGGTGTGTTGTGCTGAGCCCCCAACAGAACTATGTTATGTTTCTTCTCGTTACTTTAACTCTTCAGTATGTACATACTACTAGTATTTCTTTAATAGAATTTAGCACCCCAATTAAGCACGTACTAGCTTTTTTAATAGTACTATATGCATAATTTGGCGATTTAGCGCCTCTATATGTACCACCTTTTTTTAATTTCAATTTTTGCTCCATGGCGCAATCCATCGATAGTACTACTGTACAAAAGTATACATTTTTTAAAAGGCTAGAGTACTGTTCATCACATATATAGCCAGTTAAATTCTCAACCTAGAACGACGTGCATGCCATGTAGTAAACCGATACGGAGGAAGTATAGTAAAAATGAGGTGATTTTACCGAGCGATCGGCGGGGGAGCATGGCCTGTCATGCGGTCCCACGTGTCATGATGTACCAAGGCGATGCGTGTGTCCTCTTGAGGCGAAGCAATACTAGTACGTGGTTTGAGATGATGGCGAACCAAGTGTGAAATAATGGTTGATTCGTCCGTCTGGAAGGTGCGGCATTGTGATTTGACGCCTCATTGCTCATTACTACTATCGGGCGGTATGAGTGGGGTGCGTCCCCCCTGTTATGCACTGTTATTTGGTGCTTGACACGTTGACCGGTTGCTATATGTCCCACATGTCGGTGATGAAAGTACGAATTCATGAAAGGGAGCGTCGACGGAGGAGTATACTACAGAATTCATGAAAGGGAGCGACTTAGTTTTGGAAAAATCTGTTTTTACGGAGTACGTACTCACTAGGGTTTATAGGGCTCATCTAAAAAACATTCATTTTTCCGTTTGATAAGTCTCAATTCTACTATACTAGTAGTAGTACCATTACATGTTGGATTTCGAGGTGCGTTAGATCACCCGACGCAAGCAGTGTCAAGAGGAAACTAACCAATGCACGTACAAGTTCATGGAAATTTAGTGGTCATTCATGCATTCGTTCTAATTAATGCCTCGGTAAACATAACTTCTTGAAAATAACGAGTGTACTAATTACTTGTGCAAACTACGAAATTAATTCGACCACTCACCGTCTACCTTGGTTGGAGAGATTTTGAAATTGAGCCATAAACTGGAAAAGAGGGAGAAGTAACTTTTGTCTCGATTACTATTTGTGGCCTTGTATAGATGCAAAATGTATTTTTTATAGTGGCCTTGTATAAGTAAATAGAGGGAGTACTAACCAAAGTACGTAGTAGGGACGAGGAGTAAACGGAGGGAGTAGTAAAATTTTCTCCTCGTGTTGCGAGCCACCGCACGCGTGGGCGAGGGAGCGGGCGTAAAGACGTACAGTAGTACTAGTAAGCTTCACCTCATCCTGCGAGCCACCGCGCCTGCATGCGGGAGATGGCGACTAAGCAAGTTTCTCCTTGTTCTCATGAGTTGACGGACACATCAAAAGTACTCCAGGTGTATAGAGCCTTGCCTCTAAGGTAGGCCCCACATGGTTTGCCTCTTTTTTTAGTTTAACATAACGCGTCAAGTCGCAATTTGTTTGTTCACCCGTGGTAGACGATCCTCCCTCCACCAAGTGGAAAACCAGTACACGTGCCAAATTACCATGTAGGCTGCCTCTTTCGTACAGAAATGAGCTCCACCGTGTACCCGCGCGGGTGTGGTTGGGAAAGAGACGGGAGTACGTGCGCCGTGCGTGCACCTCTTCTCTTCGTGCACATCCCCCACCTACGTGGGTGTGTGTGAGAGAGATACAAACCTAGACATAATGCGCCATCCATCCCCATGCCTCCGCCCAGTCCGACCACCAGTCACCACCACGGCACCACGCCCCACTCCTCCTCACCTTATCTCTCATATTTCTCCCTCCATTTTTATATACAAGGGGCCACTATCAAAATTACAACTTGCAGATATACAAGGCCACTAACACTAATCGATGCAATATTAATGGTGTTTGCCTCATGGTACTAGCAAAGGAGGACATTAATTATCCCTTGCATGCATGCGGAGTTTGTAAAAAATGCATCTTGATGTTCTGCAATGCACGGCATCTTGCTAGTCCATGAAAACAACACATGGCAAAATTCCACGGCGAAAGAGGGATTTGAATCTGTTGGGAGGGGCTGTTTGGATCTTGCCCGGGGTAGCCAAAATATTGGCGACCCTTTTGTCCACCGGTGCCTTTGCCACCGATGAACGAGGAATGGCTCGGGTGCTCATGTTGTCATGCATCCTCCAGCGCGCACTTTGGAGACAAGCTCGCACGAGCTGTGTTTTTTTGTCCCACAACGCCGCCGGAGCCGCCCGCAGACTGACCGGCGACCCGGAAATTACGCCATCCAACCGTAGCCGCACACATTATGACAACAACTCAACCAACCGGACGAAATTCACGCAAACACGTAGACAAACTGATATTTCATATAAACAACGATGGAAATCATATAAAATACCGGATTTTCACACAAACATGACGGATTTCATTACATTCAAATGAACTACGCGGTGCTAGTTCTGGACAGCACAGGTATATAATACCTGGCCTAAATGGTCGCCCGCCGATCGATTTGTGTTCCTCATGTCCGCAGCAGAAGATCACCGACTGCCGGAGCCCCGGAGGTATATGCTTCAGCACAAAGGACGGCTCGCTTCCCCACCGCCCAACTGATATCATTGGCTGGTGCCAAGATGATGGTGGCCGCACCGGTTCGAGTTCATCACCGGCCACTACTTCGCCATGGCCGGCACCGGCTCGAGTTCATCCTAACATTGACCTCTTTCGTGGAGCCCGTGCGGGGTCGATGAAGGTCCTCGCAACAAAAGGATCCGGCAAGACACCTGTTGTGTACGCCGGCGTCGCCTCCGCGGTGGCCTTCATGGGACCCAAGCGGCGGCGGCCTCCCGTGTTCTACTTCTCCTTGATGATGGCGGCGGATGCGAAGGCGCTGGCCACCGACTCGTCGCTCTCCGCGCACCCGGCTTCTGTCGCTGCTTGCATGGCGCGGCCGCCGGCATGGGAGTCTCGGCCATAGAAATGGGAGACGCGGTACGAGGCGGCGGCGTGGACGCCAGAACGACGCCGCGGCGCCGCCTCGCCGAGCTGGCTCGAGCCGAGTTGTCGAACCGCGCACCGCTTGGGGCGGCAACCGCTCCGTCGGGCGAGGGGAGGAGGTGGATCAGCGAGCTGCATAGCTCAGATCCGGGAGGGCTACCCAGCCGACTTGGATGTGGAATAACTACTCTTCGTAAGCCATTGTAAGAGTGGACAAAATGGTGGAGGAGATAGGGGAGTGGCGGAGGTGTGCGATTCTTAGCCGGCGTTTGGCCTCGTTTAAATAGGAGATTAAATAGACGGCGGACGGCAGGAGCTCGGCCGGTGTTGCGTTCCGGCCCGGTCATGAACGGACGTGTGTCCAGAGTGGGTTTCTCGGCTTCCACACGGGCGGATTTCATGGAGGCGTTTGAATGCGGCACGGAGGCGTGTTCAGCCGGGTGTGCCGCGAGTGGCGCCCTCGACTCTGACCTAGGACACCGCGCCATTCGTCCACTGACGTGTGGGCTCTTTGGGTGCATGGCCTGCATGTCGCTGACCCAACACAGCAGCGCTGTGAGAGGTACCTTTGGTGGGCCAGTATGGTCGAAGCGGCATTTCATAAATCGATGATTGTTCATTGAGTGTGACATCAACTTTTTCATGTAGTTGCCTACTATGTTGATAGCCCGCTTGATACGCCAGATTCATAAAGACCGATGCAAACATCAATGTTTTGCTTATCACAGATAAGATTGATTAATACCCGTAATAATCCATGTCCTTAACAAAGGGTGCATGCACGATAGGTTGAGCGTGTGTCTTGCGTGGTGTGCTGTGTGCATGAAGGCGCGCGAAAAGCGCGCGTGCAAGGGTGTGCTTTGATGTTGCATGCATGGGTGTGTATGTGCGCAGTGTTCGTGAGTGCATGTGTACGCAGTCGTTGTTGCACGCCAAAGATGCGTGCGTGTGTACGTTATGTGTATCGTGTCGGTGTTGCACGCCTACATGCGTCGTGTCTTGCATGCGCCCATGTGTACGCGCGGGTGAGGCTACACGCCACCGACGGTGACTTTTTCATCTACATGATCTTGAGATTTTACGAAGTCACCATAGATGCCTCATAGTCGAAAGGAACGCCTCCTCCCACCGAACGCACATCGCCGAAAATACTGAAATTAACACAAGATAAATGCGAGCACCGGACTTTAACCTTGGTGGGCTCGAGAAACCACTGTCCTCTAACCATCCAACCACATGTTGGTTAGCACGACAAAATGTATGTGGTGACCATGATGAGCTTATTATGAAGTCCAATGACCATATCGTGCTTTCGCTTCAAATACAATGACCGTAAGTGTCATCAACAAAATACGGAGCACGCATCAAATGCAAAGTCCGTTAGTGTCATCAACAAAATATGGAGACGTATCGTGAGCTAGATACCGTTGTACTATTGTATATGCTTATTTTCTTAGTGGCCGATTATGTGTGTGTGTGGTGGGCACATCATTTCTAGTTGTGGTGGGTCAACATGAAGACTCATGGGTCGGTTCCATCCTGCGCCACATATAGGTTGGACCGAGACGTGTTATACGGAGACCCATGTGGAGGACTCGGCGACAACACGGTTACCAGAGTCGCGGAGGACTCTATCCCCACCGTGATAAGCCGACTATATATGATTTGTAACCCTAGGCCCTTAGTATGTTATACAAGCTTGGGGGCTAGTTCGTCGATAGTATACACACACGCACAATGCTCGGTATTCACGTGTACTTTGTACACACCCTATCACTAATATACAGCATCAGGAGTAGGCTCTTTCTTCAACTGCAAGGGTCCGATCCGAACTAGGGTAAAACTTTGCCTCAGATACCATCCAGCCTAACAGCCAGGATATCTCACCAATGATATGATGAAATCATATCTGCCAACTACTATTAGAGAGGTGTGTCGGGGGCAATGTAAAGTAGAGAGGCCTAAAGATAATGTGCGTATGGGAGACACGAGGCACATATATGTGCGATAGAGGGCTAGTAGAGACCGTGCATGTGTATATATGCATGTGAGAGAAATAGTGTTTTCCAACTTAGATTAGTGAAAAGAGTGGTACATAGTAGTCAGAAAGAGAGAGAGAGAAACAGAGAGAGCATGTGCGTGAGACACCCCGACACCCTGAGAGAGATTGTGAGCAAGAGAGATGTCGATGCATATAAAGTGTGTGCACTTATCCGTTAGATAGAGAGATATATAACGCGTTTGTGAGAACGGGGCGAGGCATAGTGCATCTACGTGTAAAAGGCGGTTCTACGCATTAAATTAAAATATAAATGGCATTATTATTTTTGGATGATATCATGAATTTTGCAAAATTGCGTATGGACGAAAATCGGTCTATCAAACACCCATACTCTATTGAATTCTAGCATGTGCATGTGTTTATTTCATATTATCGATCCATAGAGTGAGAGCGGTTTGTAATACAGGCAATGGATGCTTTTGCAATTCATATATAAACATTAATTAGTGCACTCCATGTTGTTAGTGTGAAGCACTTTATACATTTGTCACTTGCATGGATACATTCCAAATTGCTAGCTACTTAAATAAAATACATGTCGAATTCAACATAAAGGGGGTTTCGAAGATTTGAATTCATAGGAAGTGCATTCATCTATTTGAACCCGAGATAATGGCATTTGTAAATCAGATGTAAAAGGGGGCATCAATCTTTGTTGTGAGTTTGAACATGCTATATATATTCATACGCATATCTAACTTTTTTTTGCAACCAAGGAGATTATACCTGGAACCATGCATGAACTGAGGTAAGTTGCATATTTTTTAATATATACTCGTGTACAATGTATATTAAAATGTACCCTCCATTCCAAAATAATCGTAGCTTTAGGATTTTCAAGAGTAAAGATTTGTGAAGTTTGACAAATCCTGAAAGTTCAATTCAAGAGAACCGAAACAACATTAATGCTTCGCTCCCAAATATTGAACGAAGCGCCAAATAGGCCTCTGGTCACCCAAACCGCATGAGACTAATGTTTTGGTGGTAGGAAATTATCGTCCGACTCGCCGTGTAGCCTATCGCCCGATGTCCAAAGGTCTAAACCGGGTAGGTTTGTAACTTCACCAAGACGCCAGCTCAACCGCCTCGAGAAGCATTCATACGCCGTGGGCGCCTAAACACCCATGCGCCGGCAAATCTATCCCGCCCACATTTGGGACACTGACATGACTGTCCTACCCCAACCCGCAATATGTCCGAATTTTAGATGGGGGCAAAGTTTGTAACTTTCCCAAATTTCAAACAAGCGCCTCAAACCAAAACATTGTTCCCCTTAGTTCCCCGCCCCTCCGCTTCCCCATTCATACTCCGTGGGCACGAAACACCCTCTCCACCAGCCGCCAAACACCAGCCTCCTCCGTCCTCCACCCCATAGCGCCAATCCACGCCGCCTCCTCCATCACCCCGGAGCCGGTACCCGACGCCATCGCCCAACGCAACCGCAACCGCAACACCTCAAGGACTTAGCAGCTGAAGCCGAGGCAGAGCTGCCTCCACGACGCCGACGCCGACGCGGCGCTGTACCGTAACCACTCCGACCACACCGCCCCGCGCTCACCGCTGCGGCTCCACTGCCGCAACCGCCCACCGCACCGGAGCTTTTCCCGCCACGCCGCTGCTCGCCGCCGGATCTGCTTCCCCACCGCCGACAGACGGCCACCGCACTACACTCAACAACTTGGCCATGGGTTCGCCCAAGGCTGCACCGTCCTCCACAACTTCTGGTTTCCGCCAACAACAAGATCATCGGAAAAATGTAGGAGGAGGACACAAGATCGCCAAAGAGAAAGAGGTACTCCTCTTCCCTTATTCGCAAATCTTACGCTCCGCCACACCGTATTCATCCCATGAAAGAAACTAGTTGAGCGCTTCTTCGCATCTTCTTCGTGATACTAAATGCACAAGGTTTCTCCCTTTACTATTTCACCTTTGCTAGAGGTCAAGAGTCTACCGATTTCAATTCAGGTCACGAACCACAATTAAAAGAAGCAAGACCCGCTTAGGCGCTGCAGAGCACCTAGTCCGCTTGTTCCCGGGAAGTGGCGATCGGTGTTTATCATAGGGGTGTGGGCGCAGGAGCTGCTTGCGCCGATCTGAGGTCGGCGGGCTTGAATGGATGCCCGGGGTGCCAAGCACGGCGGTGCGGTGAGGTCGAGGGAGGGCGCAGGGGAGGAATATCGGCCGGTGGTCGCAGCGCTGAGGAAGATCGCCAACACCGATCGGCTGGAGGTAGATGAAGGCGATCTGCCTGCTTTTTGTACATCTGACGGTGCGTAAAAAATGGAATGACCTATTTGCTTTCAATGATCGTTAGTTTCATAGAATCCTATAGTAATTGAGTGTGCCATGCGTGTTGTAGAGCTATCATATGTCTCCCGTCATTTATTTCTCACCGACCTACTATCCGCTACCTCTACACTGTACTAATTGTGCACACACTTCACCCATACTCACACTATTGTTTTTTATGCATGGGTATTTCAGACTCGACGCAGTGTTGATGAATGCGTAAAAGAAAAGACAAAGTCGCCCAAAGTAATTCAAGATAAGCACTAAGCGTTTCAGCGCTAAAGGGTGCAAAGTCGCCAGCTTGGAGACGAAGAACGAGCTCTGCAGCTTGATGATCTCAATTGCCACACACAACCATCCTGTGTGCTTGCTTTAACTCCGCTTTGTCAAATGTGGTTGCATGTTGCATATGGTGTCTAGCTTGTATTGCTTCCAATTTGGTTAAATTGCATCTGCTTACTTTACACATTATACCTTTGATAATGACATGCCTTCCTGTTTTTGATACATACTACATATGTCTATTAACCATGTCCATACATCAAACTAATGCTCTTTTGTATCCCTCGTCAATCACTTATGATGAGACAATCACCCGAGTGGGTTACTGTGAGACGCCCTACTCGTTTAAAGAGTGCAGTGTCATCCTCCCCACATGATTCTCAAGAAACAGCAAGGCTAAATGAAGATATTGAACGTTGCTCTGTACCTGAAGACATCACTTCCCCTACACCACCATCACAGGTGCTTGCTCCAACTTCAAGAAGCAGATATGTGGTTGCATGTTGCATACGGTGTCTAGCTTGTAATGCTTCTAATTAGGTAAATTTCTTCCGCTTAGTTTACACACTATACCGTGAATATGACATGCCTTCCTATTTTTGGTACACACTACATCTATGTGTTAACCTTGTTCTCACATGAAACTACCTCTCTTCAGATCCTGCATCAATCACTTACGATGAGTCACCTTTATTCGCTGTATATTGCATATTATTTCTAGCATGTTGCCATGTATTGCTTCTAATTTGGTCAAATACATTTGTTAGGGCACCCTTTTAATTTGGCGAGTGATATTGGTTTCATCTTTCATATGGTTTCTAGCTTGCATCGATTCTAATAAGTTCAAGCACCTTGTGCTTAGTTTACACTTTATACATCATACATGTCAATATGTCACGCTGTCCTGCTTTTTCATACATATTCCATCCTCCTATCATGCGGCTGCCTTACATGAAAGTAGTGTTTGTCAGTATCATGCATCAATAAGTTCTGAAGAGCAAATTTTATTCCTTTTTCTTGTGGGTTTGACTTGACAAGGCAAAATCAAGAAAGAGGAAGGAAAAGAGTAAGGAATGCGATGATGGTGGTCCTCTGCAGCAACGTAAACGGAGCATCTATACCGATTCTCCTTGTACTGATAGTGCATTACATGGTCCAAGTCTCCGCCCCCTACTCCACCATCCAAGGTGCTTGCTCTAACTTGGCAAAGGTGATATCTGGTTGCATGTTGCATATGGTGTCTAGCTTGTATTGCTCCTAATTAGTGTAAATCTGATCTGCTTAGCTTACACATGATACATGTGAATATGACATGCTTTCCTGTTTTTGGTACATACTATATCTGTCTATCACACCATGTTCTTACATGAAACTACTCTTCTTGTGTATCCTGCATCAGTCACTTATGATTGGACACCTTTAAGTTGGCAGTGTGATATTGGTTTGCGTCTTGAATATGATTTCTAGCATGTATTGCTTCTAGTTTGATGAACGCCACCTATGACGAGACAGTTTTAACTTGGCAGAGTGATATTGATTGCACCTTCCATATGGTGTCTTGCAGTGTTTCTAATTTTTTGAAGTGCCTTCTGCTTAGTTACCACATCATAGGTGTGAATATGTCAAGCCATCCATTTTTTCATAGATATTCCATCCTCGTATCATGACTTTGCCTTTCATCAGAGTAGTGTTCGTCAGTATCATGCATGAATGAGTTCTGAAGAGCAAATGATATTCCTTTTTCTTGTCGGTATGACCTCACAATACAAAATCAATAAAGCTGAAGGAAATTGGCAAGGCATTGATGATGGTGGTCCTTCCGAGCAACTCAAACGGAGGTTCTCTACAGATTCTACTCCGCCATCCTCCCAACAAGATTCGCAAGACAACGCAAGGCTAGATAACAACGAGCTGTGTAGATGATGAGCACATCTCCCTACTCCACCATCACAGTGCTTGCTCTAACTTGGCACTATTATATGTGGTTGCATGTTGCGTATGATGTCTAGCTTGTATTGCTTCTAACTTTGTTGAATTGCATCTGCTTACTTTACACATAATGCCCGTGAATATGACATGTGTTCTTGTTTCTACATCGACTACTATTCTTGCATATCCCGCATCACCACTTATGATAAGGCACCTTTAAGTCGCCATTTGTGATATTGGTTGTGTCTTGCATATGATTTCTAGCATATATTGCTTCTAATTTGTTGAAACGCCATACAGCTTTGAACTTGGCGAGTGATATTGGTTGCATCTTTCATATGGTGTCTAGCTTGCGTTGCTTCTAATTTGTTGAAATGCCTTCGCTTAGTTACTACATCATAGGTGTGAATATGTCACACCATCCTGTTTTTCATACATATTCCATCCTCGCATCATGTGTTTGCCTTTCATCCGAGTAGTGTTCACAAGATCATGCATGAATGAGTTCAAGAGCTAATTTTATTCCTTTTTCTTATCGGTTTGACTTCACAATGCAAAATCATTACAGCTGAAGGAAATTATTCCGCAGTGGATGATGGTGGTCCTTCTGAGCAACTCAAACAGGGGTCTCTACAGATTCTACTCCGCCATCCTCCCAACAAGATTCGCAAGACAACACAAGGCTGGACAACAACGAGCTGTGTAGATGATGAGCACATCTCCCTACTCCACCATCACAGTGCTTGCTCTAATTTGACACTATTATATGTGGTTGCATGTTGCGATGATGTCTAGCTTGTATTGCTTCTAACTTGAATTGCATCTGCTTACTTTACACATAATGCCCGTGAATATGACACGTGTTCCTGCTTTCTAGAACATATGTGTACATGATGAGCACATCTCCCTACTCCACCATCACAGGTGCTTGCTCTTACTTGGAACTGTTATACGTGGTTGCGCTTTCCGTATGATGTCTAGTTTGTATTGCTTCGATTATGTAGAATTGCATCTCATGTAGCTTACAACTTATACCTGCAACGATCACTTACCCATAAGACACATTTAACTTGGGACTGTGATGTAGGTTGCATCTTGCATTGTCTTCTAGCTTGTACCGCTTCTAATTTCTTGAAATGGCACTTACGACGAGACACTTTTTACCCGATAGAGTGATATTGGTTGCATGTTCATATGGTGCCTAGCTTTCATTTCTTCTAATTTTGTTGAAATGCCTTCCGCCATCGTTTTTTTCATACATATTCCATCCTCCTATCGTGACGTGTGAATATGAAACGCTGTCTTTTTTGTATATATTCCATCCTCCTATCCTACGCTTGCCTTACATCAAAGTAGTGTTCGTCTCAGATCATGCATCAACCAGTTATGCAGAGCTAATTTTATTCATCTTCTTGTGGTTTTGACTTCATAAGGCAATATCGTAAAATAGGAAGGAAAAGAGTGTTAGGGATGTTGGTGGTACTCCGACCGACGCAAACAGAGACTCTCTAGATTTGCCATCGCTATCGCTAATGAAGTTGAAGTCCCAAGTCTACATGATGAGTTCATCTCCGCACTCCACCATCGCAGTGCTTGCTCTAAGTTGACAAAGTGATAATTGGTTTCATGTTGCATATGTTGTCTAGCCTGTATTTCTTCTATTTTGATTAAATTGCACCTGCTGAGTTTATACGCTATACATGTGCATATGACATGGCTTTCTCGTGTCTAGAATACATCGCATCTATCTACCATACCATGTTCTTACATCAAAGTATTGCTGTTGTGTATCCCGCATCAAGAACTCATGATTGGACGCTTTAACATGGCAGTTTTGATAGTGGTTGCATCTTGCATTGATTTCTACGCTCAATCGCTTCTAATTTTTCGAATTGCCACTTATGACAAGACACTTTAACTTGGCGAGTAATATTGGTTGCATCTTTCATATGGTGTCTAGCTTGCATTACTTCTATTTTCTTGAAAATCCTTCGCTTAGTTTGCACATCGTAGCTGTGAATATGTCATGTCGCCCTGTTTTTCTTACATATTCCATCCTCATATGGTTGTCTTACATCAAAGTATTGCTTGTCTCAGATCATGCATCAATGAGTTCTCAAGAGTGATTTTATTCTTTTGTGTTGTGGGTACAGCTTGACATGGCAAAGTCAAAAAAGAGCAAGGAAAATAATATAGTAGGGAGTGCTGTTACTCGTCGGGTGAAACGGAAAAGGTTCTGCCATCGAGATTCTGCTGGTACTTATAGTGCAATAGAAGGTCCAAGTCCACCGCTAAATCTACAAACACAAGATCACCGCTCCACCAGCTGCAGCCTCCGCTTCAACTGTATCAAAGATCTCAACCGCCACTGCTCGCTTGTTCGAATCGCCAGTTCCCAAGCTGCCTTCACACCTAACACTACTTCAAGCACTCATCGACACAACAGACTTGGCAAGATCAGATGAACCTCGTGAGCATCAAAACCAAGACGGTACTTGACCGAGTCAAGTTGCGCTTGCATGCTCCTTTATATGTACTCTCACAGCTTGATGTACACTAACACTTTCCATATTCGTTGTTGAACTAGCACCACGGGCGCAAGCGAAATGTACATCGGGATAATGCTTGACAGATTAACAAAATCTAAAGGAGGAAGAATGGAGATCCATTTTGAGGCAGGTTTAAAAGGCCACGTGATGCTACTGAGTCAGCCAAATTAGTATCGAGGCAGCCGCTGTCGTTAGGTGTCATGCGCCAGTATCCTCCCAACATGGATCCAGTACAGGAATGAGAAATACAATACCCAGTTTAACATCTTTCGGACCCAACTTGAACCTCACTTTGAAGGCAAGGCTAACAATGAAATCACCCAAACATCTCCAGTGGAATATATTACAGATGAAGACCGGACAGCCCTCGTTAAACACCGGTCCGATCCAAAGTATCGTAGGCTATATGTATTTGATCGCACCACATATTGAACTTGTATTTATGTATGTGCCTTACAAGTGTATCTTCTTCTAGGCTAACTGCTTGAAGAACAAAACCAACATTCTAAAGTGAAATTCCAACAAACAATGTGATCTCGTAGCTATATTGCACATCGCGAGGCTTATGTAAATAGATGCTACTTCCTTCTTTTTTGTGCCATATTATCGTATCTATATTGACTTGTTCCAAATACAGAGGAAAGTCCGTATGACCAAAAAGAACTGAACCAATGCAAAGGCAAATCTTCAAGGATTGCCACACCAAAGAAGATGAAGGGCATGAGCACACCAGTTCAAGCCGCTGTGTAAGTCCTTACCTCCCGCCTTGAACTGATTGGTACTGTGATGTGTTCATTTAACTACTTGGTTTGCAGCCAATGTCGCTTACTCTGCTCACTTTTATACACAATTGTCTTAACGTATCATTTCACCTTACATGGTTTAAAAGAGATGAAGGATATTCTTTTGGTCTTGATCTGTAATCTAGTTGTTATGTTCACGCATGCACACAATGATAAAATAGCCTGTTTGTTTGATATCTGTTTGCCCATGATATGAATGATGTCATACTATGTTCATCCTACTTTAAACCATGTCTCTTTATCCTTAGATGTCAATGAATGTGAGGAAATAGACAATACAAGAGGCATGCTACATGGACATATGTTCCAAAGTGATTTTATTATGTAGTTGGCACTACAATACATGCTAATGTATTACAATGTTCACCAAAATAAGTTATGTATAAACGCTTAACCTACTTTGTTTGTTTTTGTCTCATTAGTAACTTATCCGGTACACTAATCTACAAGTTCAAACTTTCGTGAAGCTATGGAACAAATGATTGAATAGCCACAACCACCAAGGTGACGAGGCTACTACAGCACAATGTCACCTCTTGCTACAAAGGCCAAGATCTCTCCACTAACAAAGGCAAAATGCACCTTCTTGCGTAATTCTAGGTTGGTTGTCAAGGTAACCTCGTCCAAATCGCCTACTGAACAAAATCTTCCTGCTAGACGGAGTGATATATCTGTGCTCCAGACACAAGTCCAATCCCTAATGGATGTTGTTTCGGAAACAAGAATAGTGGTTGAGAAATGTCGTCAAGATATGAATGGTTTTGAAACCAGACTATCAGACATTCGCTTCATTGTTGAAGAGCAATGGCGAAAAAAGGTGGAGATCGTGCTGCTCCATCAGATTCTACACCAAACATTAGCACTCAGTCGATGATCTGTGCTTCTATACATCCGATGGTGCTTTTATCTAGAAGGATCAGAAACTTTATGCCAACAGGCCTTTTGTTGTATGATTAGAATTTATTTTGTTGTGATACAACATTTATGATGCTGCCACAGTGCTGTAGTAATTACGACGCTATTTTTGTATAGTGTAGGTTTATCTTAGTAATGTATTCGCCGAAAGCTTCAGAGGAGCCCAACATGCCAACATTTGTCGGCCCATTCTAGTTGGTCTAAAACGATTACGGGCCGACATTGGCATGTAGCCCACTAAAAATATCTCGGCTTAAATTAGCATAAGCTTTCAAATTTTTCGGTAGGCCTGTGCCCATAGTGGGCCTTTAACAGCGTAAACATAATTTGGGCCCTCAAGAAAATAGGCCGCTTACAGTGTAAATATCTCGAGCCCATAAAAACATGGGCCTTTAATAGACCGAAGTGAGATTGGGCCCTGGTTGTGCCAAATAACCCATCGACTTAGCAGGCGAAATGGTGGCCCATTTACGATGCGGATATTTGACAGCCAAATTGGACGGTCCGTAAATGCGCCGACCTAATACACGGCCTTTAACAGCCGGAACTTCGATCGGGCTAGAATATCGCTATTTTTATATGGGCCGTTAATGGGCCCGATATGACGTTGGGCCACATATGGCCCATGGTTTACGTCCGGCGTTAACATGCCGAAAATGACAACAGGCCGAAAGTGGCCCAAATCTTTAGTGGGCCTCTAACATGCCGAATGACGACATGGTTTAATATGACCCAAATCCTTCATGGTCGGTTATGGGCGAAAGTTTTGATGGTCTCAAATGGGCCCAAATGAAGCCGGACCTTTAACAGGCGGAAATACACCGGCCGTAATTCGCCCAATTACTTAGCGAGTATTAACGGGCCGGCGACCATGGGCCGCATTGATGACAAGTTTAGACCAGGCCGCTGACGGGCCGATTTGACAGAGAATGTTGGGCCTTTAGCTGGGCCGCCCATTATGGTCTGAGAATCTTGTGGGCCTTTAGTTGGGCCGCCCATTGTGGTCCGCAAAATCTTGTGGGTTTTAGTCGGGCCGCCCATTATGGTCCGCTAAATTTTGTGGGCCTTTAGTGGGCCGCCCATTATGGTCCGCTAAATCTTATGGGCCTTCGGTTGGGCCAGCCCATTTAAACTTTGTGGGCCACTTTTGGGCGGTCCAGCTAAAGGCCCACAAGATTCTCGCAGACCATAATGGGCCGCCCACTAAAGGCCAATGAGAATTTTACACGTGGAAAATCGGTATTGGTCGTGGTGTTAACGGTTATCGGATCCAAAATCCGACCCGATAGCTTAACGACGTTCGCTATGTGGATGCCACGGTCGGTCACCCTTGACGAAAGCACTTCGGACGCGATTTATCGTCATGGAAGTGGACACTTCCGTGATGATAATTTTGCTAATGTCATGGAACACTTCTACGACAAAGACAGTATGACTATCTTGATTCTCGCATAAATTTGTCATGGATGTACATGCATGACAAAAATGCGACCTCTTGTGATAAACACGTATCATCACGGAAGTGTATTTTTTGTAGTGTATAGGGATCTATCGTAGTCCTTTCGATAAGTAAGAGTGTCGAACCCAACGAGGAGCGTATGAAATGATAAGCGTTTTCAAGAAGGTTTTCTCGCAATCACCAAATAGTAGGTGATAGATAGTTTTGTGATAAGATAAATAGTAACGAGCAAAAAGTAAATAAAGTAAATAAAGTGCAGCAAGGTGGCCCAATCCTTTATGTAGCAAAGGATAAGCCTGGACAAATACTAATAATGAAGAAGGAGCTCCCGAGGACACATTGGGAATTATCATCAAGCTAGTTTTCATCAGGTCGTAAGATTCACGTTCAGTACTTTGATAATTTGATATGTGGGTGGACCGGCACTTGGGTACTGCCCTAACATGGACAAGCATCCCACTTATGATTAACCCCTATTGCAAGCATCCGCAACTACAAGAAGGAGTATTAAGGTAAACCTAACCACAACATTAAACATATGGGTCCATATCAACCCCTAACGGCAACGATAAACTAGGGTTTAAGCTTCATCACTCTAGCAACCCATCATCTACTTATTACTTCCCTATGCCTTCCTCTATTCCCAAATAATGGTGAAGTGTCATGTAGTCGACGTTCACATAACACCACTAGAGGAAAGACAACATACATCTCGTCAAAATATCGAACGAATACCAAATTCACATGACTACTAATAGCAAGACTTCACCCATGTCCTCAGGAACAAACTTAACTACTCACAAAGCATATTCATGTTCATAATCGGAGGAGTAATAATATGCATAAAGGATCTGAACATATGATCTTCCACCAAGTAAACCAATTAGCATCAACTACAAGGAGTAATCAACACTACTAGCAATCCACAGGTACCAATTTGTGGTTTTGATACAAGATTGGATACAAGATATGAACTAGGGTTTTGAGAGGAGATGGTGCTGGTGAAGATGTTGATGGAGATTGACCCCCTCCCTCTGAGAGGATCGTTGGTGATGACGTTGGTGATGATTTCCCCCTCCCGGAGGGAAGTGTCCCCGGCCGAACAGCTCCGCCAGAGGCCTAGATGGATTCCGACAAGGTTCCGCCTCATGGCGGCGGAGTTTCGTCCCGTAAGCTTGCCCACGATTTTTTCCAGGGTAAAAGTGATGATATAGCAGAAGATGGACACCGGAGGCCCACCAGGGGGCCCAGGAGATAGGGGACCGCGCCCTACAGGGGGGCGCGCCCTCCTGTCTCCTGGACAGGGTGTGGGCCCCCTGGCCTATTTCTTTCCTCATAAGTTCTTATCAAATCCAAAAAGTTGTTTCGTGGAGTTTCAGGACTTTTGGAGTTGTGCAGAATAGGTTTCCAACGTTTGCTCCTTTTCCAGCCAGAATTCCAGCTGCCGGCATTCCCCCTCTTCATGGTAAACCTTGTAAAATAAGAGAGAATAGCCATAAGTATTGAGATATAATGTGTAATAATAGCCCATAATGCAATAAATATTGATATAAAAGCATGATGCAAAATGGACGTATCAACTCCCCCAAGCTTAGACCTCGCTTGTCCTCAAGCGGAAGCCGAAATCAAAAAATATGTCCACATGTTTAGAGATAGAGGTTCCATAAAAATAAAATACGGACATGAGGGCATCATGATCATTCTAATAACAGCAACATATATAGATTTTTGTCATATGATTTCCTATGTTCAAGTAATAAGCAATTCACAATGTCAAGTATGGTCCAAAAACTTCATTGGGAACAAACTATAATCTCAGTCATTGAAGCAATTGCAATTTATCGTAACATCAGAAAGAGTCAATTATAGAGCTTTTCAGCAAGCTCACATACTCAACTATCTCGTAGTCTCCTATAATTGTTAACACTCACGCAATACTTGTGGTTATAGAGTTTCAGCTGGACACTGAGAAAGATAGGGGCTTATTGTGTTGCCTCCCAACGTATTCACCTTTAGGTGATGTCAATAATAATAGCCTATGCCAACTTACATCCAATTGGATATATATATATCATGATCTTTCAAACACGAAGAGCTTGCCAAAGAATAAAATGAAAAAGGGAAAGGTGAGCATCACCTTGACTCAAGCATAAAGTAAAACATAAAGTAAAAGATAGGCCCTTCGCAGAGGGAAGCAGAGGTTGTCATGCGCGTTTAGGGTTGATGCACGAAATCTTATTGCAAAAGAACATCACTTTATATTGCCCCTTGTATGTGGACCTTTATTATGCAGTCCGTCGCTTTTATTACTTCCACAACAAGTTCGTACAGAGCTTATTTTCCCTGCACTAATAAGTCATACATATTTAGAGAGCAATTTTTATTGCTTGCACCGATGACAACTTACTTGAAGGATCTTACTCAATCCATAGGTAGGTATAGTGGACTCTCATGGCAAAACTGGGTTTAAGGATATTTGGAAGCACAAGTAGTATCTCTACTTGGTGCAAGAATTTTGGCTAGCATGTGGGGGAAAGGCAAGCTCAACATGTTTGGAAGGTCAATGACAATATACTTTAACTGAGATGTCGGAAAACATAAACCATTACATTGTCTTCCTTGTCCAACATCAACTCTTTTAGCATGTCATACTTAATGAGTGCTTCACAATCATAAAAGATGTCCAAGATAATATATTTATATGTGAACCCCTCTTTCCTTATCACTTCCTATTAATTGCAACGATGACCAAGGCTACGTTCATCAACTCTCAACAATTTTTATGCCTCATACTTTCTATGTGTGAAGTTATCACTATCCATAAGATCAATATGAACTCTTTTGTTCTTTCTAATCATAGCAAAGCCCTTGACTCAACACTAATCTTTATTATAGATGGCACATGGACTCGACTACATAAAGAGATCATGATGCAAAACTCAAAACTACTTGATATCAAAACTTCAATCTACTAGATCAAGATACTACTAAAAGGATCGAAATAAATAAAGCGGTAAAAATAGGAGTGTGATGGTGATACGATACCGGGGCACCTCCCCCAAGCTTGGCAGTTGCCAAGGGGAGTGCCCATACCCATGTGATTATTTCTTTGGAGGTGGTGAAGTAGGAGTTGTTGCATTTTTCTTCTCTAGCTTGCGTATGAGGCTAAAATTTTCCTCCCTCAGATCCTCATTCTCGAGCTCAAGTTTCATTATCCTTTTGCATAGTGTTGCCTTGCTGTCCTGCAAAAAACATGGTGGGATAGATTGGACCTTAGGGAGGCTTGACTTCTTGAATTCCACATGCATATCACCAGGTTGAGGTAGTGGATCGTCCTCTTCATCGGAGCTTGTCTCCTCCTTCCTCTTTGGATCATAGTCTTCTTCTTCCTCTGTGGTCCAGCCATAATGTTCCACATCACCATATACTTTTGGGTTTGCAATATAATCAGCCACGTAGCTCTCTCCCTCCGAATCTTCAGACGACATCTTGTTCCAAATCTGCAGCAGGAACAGCTCGAAACGAAAACAGAGGATATTTGCGTGATACGGTGGTCAAAACCTTTGGGAGTATATATAATGAATTGTTACCGACCAAAATACGTAACATACAAGAAAACGGAGTCCGGGAGGCACACGAGGTGCCCACGAGACAGGGGGGTGCGCCCTACAGGGGGCCTCCTCTCTCGTGGGAGCCTCGTGTCCCTTTCGGACTACTTCTTTCTTTCTAAAATTCTTAAATATCCAAAACTGATAAAAATTGCCATTAGAGTTGTTTTGGAGTCGGTTTACTTACCGCACCAATGCACCTATGCCTTTTCGGGTCCGGAACATTCGAAAGTGTCTCTTATGTATTCCTCGGGGTTATGGTTTCAATAATATTAGTTTCAACATTGATAGGATTACCTGAAATATAATGTTTAATTCTTTGACCGTTTACCACCCTCGGATTTGTGCCTTCGAAGTTGTTGATTTTTATAGCACCAGAACGATAGACCTCCTCGATAACGCAGGGACCTTCCCATTTTGAGAGAAGTTTTCCTGCAAAAAATCTTAAAATGAGAGTTGAATAATAACACATAATCTCCTACGTTAAACTCACGCTTTTGTATCCTCTTATCATGCCAGCGTTTGACTTTTTCTTTGAAAAGCTTGGCATTCTCATAGGCTTGGGTTCTCCATTCATAAAGTGAGCTAATATCAAATAACCATTTCTCACCAGCAAGTTTGAAGTCATAATTGAGCTCTTTAATAGCCCAATATGCCTTATGTTCAAGTTCAAGAGGTAAATGACATGTTTTTCCATAAACCATCTTATATGGAGACATACCCATAGGATTTTTATATGCAGTTCTATAGGCCCATAATGCATCATCAAGTTTTTTGGACCAATTATTCCTAGATCTATTCACAGTCTTTTGCAAAATTAATTTGAGCTCTCTATTGCTCAACTCTACTTGACCACTAGACTGCGGGTGATAAGGAGATGCAATTCTGTGATTGACATCATACTTAGCAAGCATCTTACGGAAAGCACCATGAATAAAGTGTGAACCACCATCAGTCATAAGATATCTAGGGACTCCAAACCTCGGAAAAATAACTTCTTTAAGCATTTTAATAGAAATGTTATGATCAGCACTACTAGTTGGAATAGCTTCTACCCACTTAGTAATGTAATCAACAGCAACTAGAATATGTGTATAACCATTGGAGACAGGAAAAGGTCCCATATAATCAAAGCCCCAAACATCAAACGGTTCAATAACAAGAGAATAATTCATAGGAATTTCTTGACGTCTACTAATGTTACCTATTCTTTGACATTCATCACAAGATAAGACAAACTTACGAGCATCTTTGAAAAGAGTAGGCCAATAAAAACCAGATTGTAGTACCTTGTGTGCAGTTCTATCTCCAGCGTGGTGTCCTCCATAGGATTCAGAGTGACACTTGTGTAGGATTTGTTCCTGTTCATGCTCAGGCACACATCGTCTAATAATACCATCTACTCCTTCTTTATAAAGGTGTGGATCGTCCCAGAAGTAATGTCTTAAATCATAAAAGAACTTTTTCTTTTGATGGTATGTGAAACTAGGCGGTATATATTTAGCAACAATGTAATTAGCATAGTCAGCATACCAAGGAGTAGTACGAGAAGCATTGACGACCGCTAATTGTTCATCAGGAAAGCTATCATTAATAGGCAGTGGGTCATCAAGAACATTCTCTAACCTAGACAAGTTGTCCCAGAACGGGTTCTCAGCTCCCTTTCTATCAATAATATGCAAGTCAAATTCTTGGAGCAAGAGAACCCATCTAATGAGTCTAGGCTTAGCATCTTTCTTTTCCATAAGATATTTAATAGCAGCATGATAAATGTGAATAGTAACTTTGGAATCAACAATATAAGGTCTAAACTTGTCACATGCGAACACAACTGCTAAGAACTCTTTTTCAGTAGTAGCATAATTTCTCCGGGCAGTATCAAGAGTCTTACTAGCATACTGGATAACATTCAATTTCTTATCGACTCTTTGCCCTAAAACAACACCTACATCATAATCACTAGCATCACACATAATTTCAGAAGGTAAATTCCAATCAGGTGGCTGAACAATAGGTGCAGTGATCAAAGCTTTCTTAAGTGTTTCAAATGCTTCCAAACAAGCATCATCAAAGACAAAAGGAATATCTTTTTGCAATAAATTAGTCAGAGGACTAGAGATTTTAGAAAAGTCCTTAATGAACCTCCTATAAAAGACGGCATGACCAAGGAAACTTCTTATACCTTTTATGTCCTTGGGACATGGCATCTTTTCAATAGCATCAACTTTGGCTTTATCAACTTCAATACCTCTCTCGGAGATCTTGTGCCCCAAGACAATGCCTTCATTAACCATAAAGTGACACTTTTCCCAATTCAGGACGAGACTAGTGTCTTCGCATCTCTGCAAAACTTGATCAAGGTTGCTCAAACAATCATCAAAAGAGGATCCATAGACGGAGAAGTCAGCCATGAATACCTCACAAATCTTTTCACAAAAATCAGAGAATATAGCCATCATGCATCTTTGAAAGGTAGTAGGTGCATTACATAAACCAAAAGGCATACGTATATAAGCAAAAGTACCGAAAGGGCAAGTAAAAGTAGTTTTAGATTGATCCTTCGCGGACACAGGTATTTGAGAGAAGCCAGAATAACCATCTAGAAAGCAAAAGTGTGTGTGTTTGGATAGCATTTCTAGCATTTGATCAATAAAAGGTAAATGGTAATGATTTTTCTTAGTAGCTTTATTTAACTTACGGAAATCAATTACCATCCTATTGTTGGGGAACGTACTAATTTCAAAAAATTTCCTACGAACACGCAAGACCATGGTGATGGCATAGCAACGAGAGGGGAGAGTGTCCGTCCACGTACCCTCGTAGACCGAAAGCGGAAGCGTTATAACAACGCTGTTGATGTAGTCGACGCCTTCACGATCCGACCGATCCAAGCACCGAACGACGGCACCTCCGAAGTTCTGCACACGCTCAGCTCGATGACGATCCCGGACCGATCCAGCAAAGTGTCGGGATGAGTTCCACAAGACGACGGCGTGGTGACGATGATGATGCTCCACCGACGCAGGGCTTCGCCTAAGCCCGTGACGATATGACTTCTCCGGCGCAGGCTTCGCTTAAGCTCCGCGACGATATGACCGAAGTGGAATATGGTGGAGGGGCACCGCACACGGCTAAGGAACGATCCGTAGATCAACTTGTGTGTCATGGGGTGCCCCCTGCCCCGTATATAAAGGAGCAAGGGGGGTGCGGCCGGCCCTAGAGAGGCGCTGCCGAGGAGTCCTACTCCCACCGAGTAGGACTCCCCTTCTCCTAGTTGGACTAGGACTTGAGGAAGGAGAAGAGGGAAGGGTGCGGCCCTCCCCTAGTCCAATTTGGACTAGGCCATGGGGCGCGCCTGCCCTAGGCAGCCCTCTCTTTTCCGCAGGCCCAATAAGGCCCAATACTTCTCCCGGCGAATTCCGTAACTCTCCCAGACCAAAAATACCCAATCATTAGGAACCTTCCAACTCCAATATAGTCGTCCAATATATCGATCTTTACGCCTCGACCATTTCGAGACTCCTCGTCATGTCCCCGATCTCATCCGGGACTCCGAACTCCTTCGTACATCAAAACTTATAAACTCATAATATAACCATCATCGAAACCTTAAGCGTGCGGACCCTACGGTTCGAGAACTATGTAGACATGACCTAGAACCATTCTCGTCAATAACCAATAGCGGAACCTGGATGCCCATATTGGTTCCTACATATTCTACGAAGATCTTTATCGGTCAAACCGCATAACGACATAATGTTGTTCCTTTGTCATCGGCATGTTACTTACCCGAGATTCGATCGTCGGTATCCAATACCTATTTCAATCTCGTTACGGTAAGTCTCTTTACTCGCTCCGTAATACATCATCTCACAACTAACTCATTAGTTGTAATGCTTGCAAGGCTTGAGTGATGTGTATCACCGAGAAGGCCTAGAGATACCTCTCCGACAATCGGAGTGACAAAACCTAATCTCAAATACGCCAACCCAACAAGTACCTTTGGAGACACCTGTAGTACTCCTTTATAATCACCCAGCCACGCCAGACGCTTGGTAGTACCCAAAGTGTTCCTCCGGTAAACGGGAGTTGCATAATCTCATAGTTACAGGAACATGTATGGGTCATGAAGAAAGCATTAGCAACATACTAAACGATCAAGTGCTAAGCTAACGGAATGGGTCAAGTCAATCAGATCATTCTCCTAATGATGTGATCCCGTTAATCAAATGACAACTCATGTCTATGGTTAGGAAACATAACCATCTTCGATTAACGAGCTAGTCAAGTAGAGGCATACTAGTGACACTGTTTGTCTATGTATTCACACATGTATTATGTTTCCGGTTAATACAATTCTAGCATGAATAATAAACATTTATCATGATATAAGGAAATAAATAATAACTTTATTATTGCCTCTAGGGCATATTTCCTTCAGTCTCCCACTTGCACTAGAGTCAATAATCTAGTTCACATCGCCATGTGATTTAACATTAATAGTTCACAACTATATGTGTTTAACACCCATAGTTCACATCGACATGTGACCAACACCCAAAGGGTACTAAGGTGTGATCATGTTTTGCTTGTGAGATAATTTTAGTCAACGGGTCTGTCACATTCAGAGCCGTAAGTATTTTGCAAATTTCTATGTCTACAATGCTCTGCACGGAGCTACTCTAGCTAATTGCTCCCACTTTCAATATATATCCAGATTGAGACTCAGAGTCATCTAGATTAGTGTAAAAACTTGTATCGACGTAACCCTTTACGACTTAACCTTTTTCACTTCCATAATCGAGAAACATATCCTTATTCTACTAAGGATAATTTTGACCGCTGTCCATTGATCTACTCCTAGATCACTATTGCACTCCTTGCCAAGCTTTAGTGGTAGGGTATGCAATAGATCCGTACACAACATGACATACTTTATAGAACCTATGGTTGATGCATAGGGAATGACTTTCATTCTCTTTCTATCTTCTCGCCGTGGTCGGGTTTTGAGTCTTACTCAATCTCACACCTTGTGACACGGCAAGAACTCTTTCTTTGACTGCTCCATTTTGAACTACTTCAAAATCTTGTCAAGGTATGTATTCATTGAAAAACTTATCTAGCGCCTTGATCTATCTCTATAGATCTTGATGCTCAATATGTAAGCAGCTTCACCGAGGTCCTTCTTTGAAAAACTCCTTTCAAACACTCCTTTATGCTTTTGCGTAATCATTTCCGATCAACAATATGTCATTCACATATACTTATCGAAATGTTGTAGTGCTCCCACTCACTTTCTTGTAAATACAGGCTTCTCCAAAAGTCTGATAAAACCATATGCTTTGATCAACTCATCAAAGCGTATATTCCAACTCCGAGATGCTTGCACCAGTCCATTGATGGATCATTGGAGCTTGCACATTTTGTTAGCTCCTTTAGGATTGACAAAACTTCTGGTTGCATCATATACAACTCTTCTTTAATAAATCCATTAAAGAATGTAGTTTTGCCATCCATTTGCCAGATTTCATAAAATGTGGCAATTGGTAACATGATTCGATAGACTTAAGAATCGCCACAGCTTGAGAAAATCTCATTTGTAGTCAACACCTTGAACTTGTCGAAAACCTTTTTGCATAAGTCGAACTTTGTAGATAGTAACACTACTATCATCATCCGCCTTCCTCTTGAAGATCCATTTATATATTATGGCTTGCCGATCATCGGGCAACTCCATCAAAGTCCATACTTTGTTCTCATACATGGATCCCATCTCAGATTTCATGGCCTCAAGCCATTTCGCGAATCTGGGCTCATCATCGCTTCTCATAGTTCGTGGGTTCATCATGGTCTAGTAACATGACTTCCGAACATGATTACCGTACCACTCACAGTGCGGATCTTACTCGAAGACCTACGAGGTTTGGTAGCAACTTGATCTGAAGTTTCATGATCATCATCATTAACTTCCTTACTAATTGGTGTAGGAATCACCGAACTGATTTCTGTGATGAACTACTTTCCAATAAGGGAGAAGGTACAATTACCTCATCAAGTTCTACTTTCCTCCCACTCACTTCTTTCGAGAGAAACTTCTTCTAGAAAGGATCCATCTTAGCAACGAATAACTTGCCTTCGGATCTGTGATAGAAGGTGTACCCAATAGTTACCTTTGGGTATTCTATGAAGACGCATTCTCCGATTTGGGTTCGAGCTTATCGTGAAACCTTTTTCACATAAGCATCACAACTCCAAACTTTAAGAAACGATAGCTTAGGTTTACCGTTAAACCATAGTTCATACGGTGTCGCCGACGGATTTAGATGGTGCCCTATTAAACGTGAATGCAGCTGTCTCTAATGCATAACCCCAAAACGATATTGGTAAATCGGTAAGAGACATCATTGATCGCACCATATCAAAATAAAGTACGGTTATGACGCTCGGACACACCATTACGTTATGGTGTTCCATGTGGCGTGAGCTGTGAAACTATTCCACATTGTTTTATATGAAGGCCAAACTCAGAACTCAAATATTCTCCTCCACGATCAGATCGTAGAAACTTTATTTTCTTATTACGATGATTCTCCACTTCACTCTGAAATTATTTGAACTTTTCAAATGTTTCAGACTTGTGCTTCATTAAGTAGATATACTCATATCTGCTCAAATCATCTTGTGAAGGTCGAAAATAACGATACTTGCCGTGAGCTTTAACACTCATCGGACCGCATACATCAAGATGTATTATTTCCAATAAGTCATTTGCTCGCCCATTGTTCCGAGAATGAGTCTTTAGTCATCTTGCCCATAAGGCATGGTTCGCAAGCATCAAGTGATTCATAATCAAGTGATTCCGAAAGTCCATCAAGATGGAGTTTCTTCATGCGTTTACACCAATATGACCTAAACGGCAAGTGCCACAAATAAGTTGCACTATCATTATTAACTTTGCATCTTTTGGCATCAATATTATGAATATGTGTATCACTACGATCGAGATCCAACAAACTATTTTCATTGGGTGCATAACCATCAAGGTTTTATTCATTTAAATGTAACAACGATTATTCTTTGACTTTAAATGAATAACCGCTTTAAAACTATTTTCATTGGGTGTATGACCATTTAAGGTTTTATTCATGTAAACAGTAACAACAATTATTCTTTGACTTTAAATGAATAACTGCTTTGCAATAAATATGATCAAATCATATTCATGCTCAACGCAAACACCAAATAACATTTATTTAGGTTTAACACTAATCCCGAAAGTATAGGAGTGTGCGATGATGATCATATCAATCTTGGAACTACTTCCAACACTCATCGTCACTTCCCTTCAACTAGTTTCTGCTCATTCTGCAACTCCTGTTTCGAGTTACTAATCTTAGCAACCGAACGAGTATCAAATACTCAGGGGCTACTATAAACACTAGTAAGGCACACATCAATAACCTGTATATCAAATATACTTTTGTTCACTTCGCCATCCTTATTATCCACCAAATATTCAGGGCATTTCCGCTTCCAAAGGACCATTTCCTTTGCAAAGTAAGCACTTAGTTTCGTGCTTTGGTCCAGCTTTGGGCTTCTTCGCAGGAGTGACAACTTACTTGTCTTTCTACTTGAAGTTCCCTTTCTTTCCCTTTGCCCTTCTCTTGAAACTAGTGGTCTTGTCAATCATCAACACTTGATGCTCTTTCTTGATTTCTACCTTCGTCGATTTCAACATCACGAAGAGCTCGGGAATCGTTTTCGCCATCCCTTGCATACTATAGTTCATCACGAAGTTCTAGTAACTTAGTGATGGTGACTAGAGAATTCTGTCAATCACTATCTTATCTCGAAGATTAACTCCCACTTGATTCAAGCGATTGAAGTACCTGCATAATCTGAGCACATGCTCACTAGTTGAGCGATTCTCCTCCATCTTTTAGCTATAGAACTTGTTGGAGACTTCATATCTCTCAACTCGGTATTTGCTTGAAATATTAACTTCAATTCCTGGAACATCTCATATGGTCCATGACGCTCAAAACGCCTTTGAAGTCCCGATTCTAAGCCGTTAAGCATGGTGCACTAAACTATCAAGTAGTCATCATATTGAGCTAGCCAAACGCTCATAACGCCCGCATTTGCTCCTGCAATAGGTCTGTCACCCAGCGGTGCATCAAGGACATAATTCTTCAGTGCAGCAATGAGGATAAACCTCAGATCACGGATCCAATCCGCATCATTGCTACTAACATTTTTCAATACAATTTTCTAGGAACACATATAAAAACATAGGGAAGCAACAACGCGAGCTATTGATCTACAACATAATTTGCAAAATACTACCAGACTAAGTTCATGATAAATTTAAGTTCAATTAATCATATTATTTAAGAACTCCCACTTAGACTGACATCTCTCTAGTCATCTTAAGTGATTACGTGATCCAAATCAACTAAACCATGTCCGATCATCACGTGAGATGGAGTAGTTTCAATGGTGAACATCACTATGTTGATCATATCTACTATATGATTCACGCTCGACCTTTCGGTCTCCGTGTTCCGAGGCCATATCTGTTATATGCAAGGCTCGCCAAGTTTAACTCGAGTATTCTGCTGCAAACTGTTTTGCACCCGTTGTAGATGGACGAGAACTTATCACACCCGATCATCACGTGGTGTCCGGGTACTACTGAACTTTGGCAACGGTGCATACTCGTGGAGAACACTTCTTGATAATTTTAGTGAGAGATCATCTTATAATGCTACCGCAATCAAAGCAAGATAAGATGCATAAAGGATAAACATCACATGCAATCAAATATAAGTGATATGATATGGTCATCATCATCTTGTGCTTGTGATTCCATCGCCAAGCACCGCCATGATCACCATCGCTACCGGTAGCGACACCTTGATCTCCATCGTAGCATCGTTGTCGTCTCGCCAACTATTGCTTCTACGACTATCGCTACTCCTTAGTGATAAAGTAAAGCAATTACATGGCGCTTGCATTTCATACAATAAAGCGACAACCATATGGCTCCTGCCATTGTCGATAACTTGGTTACAAAACATGATCATCTCATACAATAAAATATAGCATCACGCCTTGACCATATCACATCACAACATGCCCTGCAAAAACAAGTTAGACGTCCTCTACTTTGTTGTTGCAAGTTTTACGTGGCTGCTACGGGCTGAGCAAGAACCGTTCTTACCTACGCATCAAAACCACAACGATAGTTTGTCAAATAGACTCCGTTTAACCTTCTCAAGGACCGGGCGTAGTCATACTCGGTTCAACTAAAGTGAGAGAGAGACACCCACCGTCACCTTTAAGCAACGAGTGCTCGAGCGGTGAAACCAGTCTCGCGTAAGCGTCGCGTAATGTCGGTCCGACCGCTTCATCTCACAATACCGCTGAACCAAAGTATGACATGCTGGTAGGCAGTATGACTTGTATCGCCCACAACTCACTTGTGCTCTACTCGTGCATATGACATCAACGCATAAAACCAGGCTCGGATGCCATCGTTGGGGAACGAGTAATTTCAAAAATTTCCTACGAACACGCAAGACCATGGTGATGGCATAGCAACGAGAGGGAGAGTGTCCGTCCACGCACTCGTGAGACCGAAAGCGAAGCGTTATAACAACGCTGTTGATGTAGTCGACGTCTTCACGATCCGACCGATCCAAGCACCGAACGACGGCACCTCCGAGTTCTGCACACGCTCAGCTCGATGACGATCCCGGACTCGATCCAGCAAAGTGTCGGGATGAGTTCCACAAGACGGCGTGGTGGCGATGATGATGCTCCACCGACGCAGGGCTTCGCTTAAGCCCCGTGACGATATGACTTCTCCGGCGCAGGGCTTCGCCTAAGCTCGGCGACGATATGACCAAGTGGAATATGGTGGAGGGGGCACCGACACGGCTAAGGAACGATCCGTAGATCAACTTGTGTGTCATGGGGTGCCCCCTGCCCCAGATATAAAGGAGCAAGGGGTGCGGCCGGCCCTAGAGAGGCGCTGCCGAGGAGTCCTACTCCCACCGGAGTAGGACTCCCCTTCTCCTAGTTGGACTAGGACTTGAGGAAGGAGAAGAGGGAAGGGTGCGGCCCTCCCCTAGTCCAATTTGGACTAGGCCATGGGGCGCGCCTGCCCTAGGCAGCCCTCTCTCTTTCCCGCAGGGCCCAATAAGGCCCAATACTTCTCCCGGCGAATTCCGTAACTCTCCGGTACTCAAAAATACCCAATCATTCGAACCTTTCCGAACTCCGAATATAGTCGTCCAATATATCGATCTTTACGTCTCGACCATTTCGAGACTCTCGTCATGTCCCCGATCTCATCCGGGACTCCGAACTCCTTCGGTACATCAAAACTTATAAACTCATAATATAACCATCATCGAAACCTTGCGTGCAAGGACCCTACGGGTTCGAGAACTATGTAGACATGACCTAGAACCATTCTCGGTCAATAACCAATAGCGGAACCTGGATGCCCATATTGGTTCCTACATATTCTACGAAGATCTTTATCGGTCAAACCGCATAACGACATAATGTTGTTCCCTTTGTCATCGGCATGTTACTTACCCGAGATTCGATCGTCGGTATCCAATACCTATTTCAATCTCGTTACGGTAAGTCTCTTTACTCGTTCCGAATACATCATCTCACAACTAACTCATTAGTTGTAATGCTTGCAAGGCTTGAGTGATGTGTATCGCCGAGAAGGCCTAGAGATACCTCTCCGACAATCGGAGTGACAAAACCTAATCTCAAATACGCCAACCCAACAAGTACCTTTGGAGACACCTGTAGTACTCCTTTATAATCACCCATTTACGCTGTGACGCTTGGTAGTACCAAAGTGTTCCTCCGTAAACGGAGTTGCATAATCTCATAGTTACAGTGAACATGTATGGGTCATGAAGAAAGCATTAGCAACATACTAAACGATCAAGTGCTAAGCTAACGGAATGGGTCAAGTCAATCAGATCATTCTCCTAATGATGTGATCCCGTTAATCAAATGACAACTCATGTCTATGGTTAGGAAACATAACCATCTTCGATTAACGAGCTAGTCAAGTAGAGGCATACTAGTGACACTCTGTTTGTCTATGTATTCACACATGTATTATGTTTCCGGTTAATACAATTCTAGCATGAATAATAAACATTTATCATGATATAAGGAAATAAATAATAACTTTATTATTGCCTCTAGGGCATATTTCCTTCACCTATAGCCTGTAATAATTATTTGCGGGATCAATTCATCTTTATCATTAGGAACAACGGTAATACCTCCCTTTTTAGGGACACAATGGACAGGGCTTACCCATTCACTATCAGCAACGGGATAAATAATACCTGCCTCAAGGAGCTTTAGTATCTCCTTTTTTACCACTTCCTTCATTTTGGGATTTAATCGTCTTTGAGGATCTCTAACTGGTTTGGCATCTTTCTCCACTGAAATTTTGTGTTGACATAATGTGGGACTAATGCCCTTGAGATCATCCAGAGTATATCCAATAGCAGCTCGGTGCTTCTTCAGAGTTTTCAATAATCTTTCTTCTTCTTTTTCTGAAAGTTTAGCACTAATAATAACAGGATATATTTCTTTTTCATCAAGATAAGCATACTTAAGATTATCAGGTAAAGGTTGAGTTCAAACACGTGATCTCCCTTGGGTGGAGGGGGATCCCCAAGAATTTCAACGGGAAGGTTATGTTTCAGCATAGGTTCTTGTTTAAGGAACACTTCATCTATTTCTTCCCTTTCCTTCATAAACATATCGTTTTCATGGTCTAACAAATAATGTTCTAACGGATCAGTTGGAGGAATAGCAATGGAAGCGAGACCAATAATCTCATCCTTACTAGGTGGTTCCCTTTCACGAGGTTGTCTACTAAACTTAGCAAAATTAAACTCATGAGACATACCATCTATGCCAACAGTGACAATATTCTTTTCACAATTAATCTTAGCACTAGCAGTATTCAAGAAGGGTCTACCAAAAATAATGGGACAAAAATCATCTTGTGGGGAAGCAAGAACAAGAAAATACGCAGGGTATTTAATCTTCCCACACAAGACTTCAACATCTCTAACAATCCCAATAGGTTTAATGGTGTCCCTATTAGCAAGCTTAATAGTAACATCAATGTCTTCCAATTCAACACGTACAATATCGTGCATAATTTCTTTATAAAGATCATAAGGTATCGCACTAGCACTAGCACCCATATCACATAAGCCATGATAACAATGATCTCCTATTTTAATAGAAATACAGGCGTGCCTACAACAGGTATACGTGTCTTAGTATCGGGTCTAGCAATATTAGCAGTTTCACCCAAGAAAGAGATAACATGCCCATCTAAGTCCTCATCCAAGAGATCTTTAATCATAGCAATACCAGGTTCAACATTAATTTGCTCAGGAGGTGTATAGGTCCTAGTATTACTCTTACAAACAACAGTCGAAGTTTTAGCATGATCTTTTATCCTAACAGAAAAGGAGGTTTTTCGACATAGCGAGAGGATTAATAGGATCACTATATGTAATAGTCTTTTCTTCGATCGTAATGGGTGCAACTACTTTCACTTCAACAGAGGATTATATTTAAACCACTTCTCTTTAGGGAGATCAACGTGAGTAGCAAAAGTTTCACAAAAAGTAGCTACTATCTCAGAGTCAAGTCCATACTTAGAGCTAAATCCACGGAAAGCATCGGTATCCATAAAAGATTTAACACAATCGAACTTAGGTGTCATACCTGACTCCTTACCATCTTCGGAACCCCAATCTTTAGAGTTGTGTTTAATTCTCTCCAATAAGTCCCATTTGAAATCAATAGTCTTCAGCATATAGGAACCGGCACAGGAAGTATCGAGCAAGTTGCGATTATCAAGAGAAAGCCGAGCATAAAAATTCTGAATAATCATTTCTCGAGAGAGCTCATGATTGGGGCATGAATATAACATTGACTTAAGCGTTCCCTAAGCTTGAGCGATGCTTTCTCCTTTGCGAGGCCAGAAATTATATATGTAATTATGATCACGATGAACAAGATGCATATAGAACTTCTGGTGAAATTCCAACTTCAATCGCTTATAATTCCAAGATCTCGTATCATCACATAGCCTATACCATGTCATTGCATCTCCCTTCAAAGATAAAGGGAAGACCTTCCTTTTGACAACATCATCCGGAATACCTGCAAGATTAAATAATCCACAAACTTCATCCACAAAGATAAGGTGTAAATCAGGATGCAATGTTCCGTCTCCTGCAAAAGGATTAGCTAGCAGTTTTTCTATCATACCCGAAGGAATCTCAAAGTGAATATTTTCATAAAGTTCAGTAGGTTGAGGAGCATCTCTATGCTCTTCTGGTTGGGGTGAAGATACCCCAAACAAGCCCCTCAAAGGATTAGTTTCCATAGTGACAAGTAACATAAAATTTCAGCACACTATATAAATGTTTCCTTACCAAGTTCCACTCACCAAAAGCGCTACACTCCCCGGCAACGGCGCCAGAAAAGAGTCTTGAGGACTCATAAGTATAGGGGATCTATCGTAGTCCTTTCGATAAGTAAGAGTATCGAACCCAACGAGGAGCGAAGGAAATGATAAGCGGTTTTCAAGAAGGTTTTCTCTGCAAGCATCAAATAGTAGGTGATGGACAGTTTTGTGATAAGATAAATAGTAACGAGCAAAAAGTAAATAAAGTAAATAAAGTGCAGCAAGGTGGCCCAACCTTTATGTAGCAAAGGATAAGCCTGGACAAATTCTAATAATGAAGAAGGAGCTCCCGAGGACACATTGGGAATTATCGCTGCTAGTTTTCGCCACGCTCAGTAAGATTCACGCTCGTACTTTGATAATTTGATATGTGGGTGGACCAGCACTTGGGTACTGCCCTAACATGGACAAGCATCCCACTTATGATTAACCCTATTGCAAGCATCCGCAACTACAAAAGGAGTATTAAGGTAAACCTAACCAAAGCATTAAACATATGGGTCCATATCAACCCCTAACGAAGCAACGATAAACTAGGGTTTAAGCTTCATCACTCTAGCAACCCATCATCTACTTATTACTTCCCTATGCCTTCCTCTAGGCCCAAATAATGGTGAAGTGTCATGTAGTCGATGTTCACATAACACCACTAGAGGAAAGACAACATACATCTCATCAAAATATCAAACGAATACCAAATTCACATGACTACTAATAGCAAGACTTCACCCATGTCCTCAGGAACAAACATAACTACTCACAAAGCATATTCATGTTCATAATCAGAGGAGTAATAATATGCATAAAGGATCTGAACATATGATCTTCCACCAAGTAAACCAATTAGCATCAACTACAAGGAGTAATCAACACAACTAGCAACCCACAGGTACCAATTTGTGGTTTTGATACAAGATTGGATACAAGAGATGAACTAGGGTTTTGAGAGGAGATGGTGCTGGTGAAGATGTTGATGGAGATTGACCCCCTCTCAATGAGAGGATCGTCGGTGATGACGTTGGTGATGATTTCCTCCTCCGGAGGGAAGTGTTCCTGCAGAACAGCTCCGCCAGAGCCCTAGATTGATTCCGCCAAGGTTCCGCTGTGGCGGCGGAGTTTCGTCCGTAAGCTTGCCCACCATTTTTCCAGGTAAAAGTGATGATATAGCAAAGATGGACGCGGAGGCCCACCAGGGGGCCCAGGAGATAGGGTGTCGTGCCCTATAGGGGGGGGGGGCGCCTACATCTCTGGACAGGTGTGGCCCCCGGCCTATTTCTTTCTCTCATAAATTTTATCAAATCCAAAAGTTGTTTTGTGGAGTTTCAGGACTTTTGGAGTTGTGCGTAATAGGTTTCAACGCTTGCTCCTTTTCGGCCCAATTCCAGTGCCGCATTCCCCTCTTCATGGTAAACCTTGTAAAATAAGAGAGAATAGCCACAAGTTTTGAGATATAATGTGTAATAACAGCCCATAATGCAATAAATATTGATATATGTAGCGACCCGACCTCAAACGGTCAAGCCTTCGTAATCGTGCCATCCTCGATCAAGATCTCGGCACTCACAATACATCAATGTATATATCAAAGTGCAATCACATGTATAAATAAAGTAAAATGATATATACCTCATAATACTCAGCGGAAACAATCAAACGGGTGTGGAGTCCCATCAACGCCATCGGCAGGTTGAGTGTAGACCGTAACCTCAGATCGTAACTCTTACTCGTCGAGTAAATATCTGCAACATGATACGTTGCAGCCGTGTAGGTCAAGACATTGAATGTACCGCAAGATCACAATAAGAGAAACAGATGATAAAACTATACTATATGCAATATGGCTTTGTGGCTCAGATCTGAATTTTGTTTATGTAAAAGCTGGTTTTATTTTCCCTACATCAAAGGAATAAATGAAGTCTGTACTATGGAGTTTTTCTGTCATGACATGGTTCCGCCAACCGATGTCTCATAGCCCCAAGGTCATCATAAGTTGCCCACAATTAAGTTATCAATCCGTGTTGAGAGTTCCGAGATAGATCCAAGTCCAGATGCTCAAATTGTCCGTGAATCGGGACACGGCTAATCGATTAGGTTATAACCTCTGCAGAGGTTTGTACACTTTACCCGCAAGATTCGATCCTCTTTTACGCTCTCGCACTTCAGAGTGTTTGAGAACAAGATGACCAAACATGGTCTTCCAAAGAGTTCCTCCGACCACCGTCCGCACCCATCCGATCCTACCGTTCTTCTACATCTGCTAGTACCGTCCCCACCAGAGTCACAACCAAGGTCAACCAAGCCAGAGCCCATAATGACTTGCGGTTGCACAGTAAGCTTCCGGCGTGAAGTATTCTTCTGTCTCTTTGAGTCTGGGTGAAGCTTTCATGAGATGTCATGGCGCTTCTCCATGCATCCCGCCAACCACCGGTTTCTCCAGGGCTGCCCGTCAACCGTCCTTCACCCAAAGAGTGTGTATTGCAATCATGTCTCGAGTCTTGAAGTCTTGAGGTCTTGAAGATGCAGTCCTTGCAGATTCCATCATGGAGTTGTCGCCATTGACGAGAATCCTCCATTCTCACACCACTCCGTGCACTCATACCAAACCCCGCCTACTATAGCGTAGCATTAAAAGAAATAACGCCCGGGCTTGGTAACAGGTGATGGGTTCCTACCTCATGCATACTACTCAACTACAGGATTCAATATCACTACGGAGGGATTGTTGCGAAGATGACACTAGATGCAATAAAACACATAGGTATGAAAAACATGGTCAAAGTGAACTTGCACGGTAAGTTGATGAAGATAATAGCGCCTCGAATAATGACTTGGTATAACTATTCGTCACTCCGTTGAAAATCTATATAGTCAAATATAGCATTCATATAAGCAAACATACAAGCAAACAATTCCAACACTAAAAAACCAACAAATAAATTGCAAAACAACAAGGACACCAAATAAGAACAACAAAGGAAAACTACACAACAAAACTACTAAACAAAACTCTAAGACATAACAAAAAAAAACAGTTTTGTCCTAAGTAAAAACTTAACAACAATTAAAACACTAAAGCAAAAATTTAATAGAAAATAAAATATAAAACAACTAAGTTAACAAAAAGTATTTTTCATAAAATTTTATTTGCAGAAAGAAACAAATAAAAGCTTTTATAAAACACTAACTATGACCTAAACAAGTTTTCATACTAAACTAACAAAATAAATTTTAAAATAGGAATAAAATTGTCTACAGTTAAATAACAGAAAAAACTAAATTTGTTAAAAGAGACAAAAAGAAATAATTTAAAAACAATTAAACTATAAGGAAAAGGTTAAAAAGTAAAACTAAAACAGTACTGTTTTGACTAAAACTCTAATTTAAAATAAACTAAAACAAATTTTCAAAAGTCTACTGTTTAGACAAAAGATCAAGTGATCACTAGCAAAAGGAATTAATCAAAAAGCAATTTTTAAATAAAAGTTATTAGCAATCTAGTGTTTGTAACAAATCTGTTTAAAATCGAAAATTTAAAGTTTTCAAAAGTATTTTTTTGTCGGTTTCTCTGAATTGACGGGATTTTTTTGAATCCGTAGAAAAAAGAATCATCAAAATCGGAGTTGTAGATCTAAAGATATAAAATAACAAAACTGAATCTAAATCTAAAACAAAAACGAAAAAGAAACAGATCGGTGCGCTAGCTACGTAGCGGGCTGTACAGGAGTGTGCAATCCGAAGCTATATTGCGCTCGGCCGTAAGATCACTAACACGTACACGTGCGTTTATTTAACAGAAGACCGGCGAACCGGTTCGATCTAAACCGAAAAAAAAACCATACACTAAAACCGATCTAACGAAAAGAAACGATCTACTAAACATTTTTTTACTGAACGAAGAGGTGGCTGGGACTTACAGAGAGATCGTGCGTTGGGGTGGCGCTTGGGCTCCGGTGGGGCGGTGGCTCCGGCGGTCGTGGGTGGCGGCGGAGGTGTCGGGGAGATGCGGCGGGGTGTGGCTCGTCCGGTGGTGGAGCTGGAGGTGGTCGGTGACGAGGAACAGCGACAGAACAAAGGGGCGAAGCTTAGTGCTCCGAGTGCTCCGGCGAAGACAACAATGTTGGTACGGTCGCTGTAGATGGAGAGGTAAAGCAAGACCATGTCAAAACGGTTGTAAGGGTCGAGGGAAGTCGACATACAAAAGGAGAAGGCTCGGGATGCCTCACCGGCGTGGGAAAACGACGATGAACTGCAGCGTCTTCGGCCAGATTGGAACGACGAGTACGAGCTATAGGGGTGGACTTGGCGAGGAGTTTCGAAGGGAATCGGTAGAGAGGGGTCGTGGCTATTTATAGGACAACTTGCTTGGACGAGGGGAAGACTCAGGATAGGTTTTCCACGAAGATCGGACGGCAAGCGGCATCGCATGTCAAGTTTCAGACATGTACGTGGGCAAGAAGAAAAGAGTGGGTGGGGTCCATGCGCTAGAGTAAAAAACAAGGAGAGAGAGATCGTGAGAGGGAGCGGTGGCGGCGGCTCTGGGAGTCCTCTCGTCGAAGGCTAGCCTAGCGCCAATACTGGCCTGGGCTTGCGGCAGCGCCTGGCCTAGCCTCAAGGGGTCTTTTTTAAAGACAGAGGGTAAACTCAAAGAAAGCAAACTAAATAAAAACTTAATGTAGACATATAATATATAGAAATTTTCAGAAAAGAAATCCTAAAACATGAACTATTTCACAGAGAGCAGATAAAATACAGAAAATTTTTATAAAAGTCAAACAGTGTTGCTGTTGCAATAAAACCCAATAAAATACATTTTTTTAAATACCAAAATGATTTAAAAAAAATCTTTATCCTAATTTTCCATTGAAGGGAATCATTTTACCCTATTTTCCATATATTTTGTTTTTGGAGAAAAATAATTTGAATAAAACTCCCGAATGACTTTCAATTTGATTCTTTTTAGACTTCCAACTCATATTTCACATAATTTGAGGAAGTCATTTTATCCTCTCTCATGAAAATCATTGAGTTGCATAAAGTCTCTAGATTTGAAATATTTCCAAATGGAAAATTCAAATCTTTTCAAAACCCCTTTTCATTTATTTAAATGGAAGAAGTCATATCATCTTCACTCTAGGATTTTTGTGATGAAATGAATTTGAATTCATGGAGATCATAAATGCAAGGTTCCCTCTCGTTCAACTTTCAAAAATTTTCAAATTTCACTCACTTTCAGTCAATCAATCAATCATTTCAATCAAACAAACAAACACAAATATTTATTTAATATAACATTCCAAAATTTAGAATTTTGGGATGTTACAAACCTACCACACTTAAAATGAATCTCGTCCTCGAGATTCGAAAAGGCTAGAAAGAAAAGGTTAGGGTTTGGGGGTCTTCTATCAATTCCTTTGATCGGAATGGTCTAGTGTGCTACCACACTTAAAAGCACGGTTATGTTCCGAGAAACTCAGATACTTCCTCTGGAGTGCCGACAATATATGTCTCTTCACATATCTTACAATAGCTCCTTCATTAACGCTCTTCTGTCAGAAGCATAGCGTTTTCCTCAAAATCTTGGGTCGGTTCGTCAAAGTTGAAGTTCGTCTGAGACTGGATCTTCTTAGCTGATAGGTCTGTGTCCATTCTAGACAACTATCGAAATACTCATGGTGGTCTACCATTAATGGTTTCTGCAGAAAAAGGGCCTTGGCTTCATTCTCACCGTATAATCTACGATTGGCAACAACTGCCATGTACATGGGTTTATCATCATACCATTCTAAGGCTTAAGCAAGGCTTCAACGAGCGTCGTCACTTTACTATGGGTAAGTATCTCAGATTTACCATTCCAAATAGCAAGAGCGAATGATACGAGTAAGTCGGTATGGTGATCAATCCATTCCGCACCCAGATCATTACCCTGTATAAGGTTTAGCGAATCTCGTATTTCTAACACTCGAGCATTCTCACAAGCGTTGCAGAATTTCTCTTCTCAACGAACTTAGTTCGGATAATTCCATCGATTCTGCAAGCTGAACAAAACATCTATCGTTTCTTCACAACTCTCGGTTTTTGCGTAACCTCCTCACGTAAACGCCTGCACGATCAAATCGCAGTCTTCCCAAAATTTCTTCTTCTAGTGGGTACTTGACCCTTATTAATTCCTGGGCCTGTGGGTTATGAGCCCACTTCAACACTTGTACCAATTTCACTCATCCTTGGAGTTACAATTGCTCCATTTTCCAACATTACACCACTTTAAATCCAATAACATTTCATTTCTTAATACCATCATATCAAAGATAAAACTTCAACTCATTTTTTTCCAAACTCCAACCTGTGGGACACATTTCCATTTCCATTGGTCTAGTGTTCTTCATAGGGTACTATCACCCTTAAAATGAAATTCACAAATCCATCCATAGACCATATTTCTCATATCCTCGAAAATGGTCAAAATCCGTGTTCATAGAGTAACAACTCATACAATTAAACATATGAAAACATTTCACCTTAACTTTATTGATTTCATGAATCCATTACAAACTCGAGCACCCATTACATAACTCAACTTATTGTACTCATGAAAAAATTGGTTTCTACCACTCTTATTATCCATATCAAAATTCCAACTACTCAACTCCAGCTTCCTTCTTGTAGGAACATTTAGTAGCATAATGTCCTGCTTCCTTGCAATGAAAACACATAACTTTCGATAAGTCTTTGGGCTTCTTGGAGATGGTGCCTGCTCCTTGAGTTCCTTGCTTCCTTTCAAGACAATGATTGGCATAATGCCCGACGTCCTTACATTCAAAACAGGTAATATGACTCTTGTCCCTCTTTGCAGAAATTGGGTTGTTCGAGGGTGTCTTTGTTTTCTCTTCCGGTTTCTTCGTTCGATCAAACCTTTTATTCCCTCATGGATCAAACTCTATTGCTTCCGTCGGAAGTATCCCAGATACTCTTTTCTTTCCTTGGTGCAATATTGTGAAAATGTCCTTCTCCACATGAATAGCAGGCATGGGAGTAAAATCTGTTGAGGCCTTCTCCATCGTGGTCTTCAACACATTCCTTCATCACAGTTCTTTCATAACTTCTGGAGGGCTTCTTTCATTCCTTCTTCCTGCTCCTGAATAGTTTGTTGCACCATGGGGTAAATGTGACACCGAGTCGGGTAGTGGGTGGTTCCTTCACACAAGAAACAAGTCACCTAACTAGTTGGGCATTCCTCACTGGGTGTTTCTCCTCACAATGAGGGCATCCATCCTTGTGTTCCTCCCGGTGTGTCCTATTTCTCCATAAATCTTGCAGCACAAGGTTTCTTCTTGGGTTATCATAGTGCTTCCGGATGAGACGTGATCTCAACAGGTCTTCTTGAATTCCTCCCAAGTTCTTGCTCCATTAAATCCTTGTATGGCTTGATGCATTTTCTACCAGGTTGCAGCACTTTCTAAAAAGCAATCAAGAGCGATTGAACCTCATACTTCCTTGGAATCAATTTTTTCTAAATTGATCCTCCATGTTTTGAATCCATAGCTCGCCTCCAACTGAGTCATCGATCCAGAGAATAGCAGACCAACTTCATTCATCATCTATGGGGTCCAAAAGTTTTGGGATGAGATATGAGAGAGGTAGGGAAGAATACACGCAATACAAACAATAGTTTTGAAGAAACAGGTTTTATTTTGGGGCTGTCGGAAAACATCAAACAAAATGACAGCTCACAAATCGTCGCATCTAACGTAAGTATATAACAGGGTTTGGTCTTCTAGAGGTCAAATAATTCTTCGATTCTTCAAATTCTTCTAGTCTTGAGTCTTCAATTGTTGCAGCTTCAACTCTTCTAATGCATGGTTAAATCCTTGTTACTTTGAAGAGGTCATCAGCTGTCCGATATCTTTCTTGGACTGGCTTCAGTTGATCCTTCATGTGGTCAAAAGGAAAAAGGGGTATATTCTAACTATTTGAGGTGAGAGGGTCTATTTGATAAAATCGAAAAGATGAGAAGTAAGAGTCTTTTTGAAAATAAAGTTTTGAGATATCCTGTCCAAGGGCTTTACGATTTCTAGGGTCACGTCCTACACCAACATGTGCTCGATACCATATACAGAGCGACCCGACCTCAAACGGTCAAGCCTCGTGTCTTGTGCCATCCTCGGATCAAGATCTTTGGCACTCACAAGACATCAATGTATATATCAAAGTGCAATCACATGTATAAATAAAGTAAAATGATATATACCTCATAATACTCAGCGGAAACAATCAAACGGGTGTGGAGTCCCATCAACGCCATCGGCAAGGTTGAGTGTAGACCGTAACCTCAGATCGTAACTCTTACTCGTCGAGTAAATATCTGCAACATGATACGTTGCAGCCGTGTAGGTCAAGACATTGAATGTACCGCAAGATCACAATAAGAGAAACAGATGATAAAACTATACTATATGCAATATGGCTTTGTGGCTCAGATCTGAATTTTGTTTGCGTAAAAGCTGGTTTTATTTTCCCTACATCAAAGGAATAAATGAAGTCTGTACTATGGAGTTTTTCTGTCATGACATGGTTCCGCCAACCGATGTCTCATAGCCCCAAGGTCATCATAAGTTGCCCACAATTAAGTTATCAATCCGTGTTGAGAGTTCCAGATAGATCCAAGTCCGGATGCTCAAATTGTCCGTAAATCGGGACACGGCTAATCGATTAGGTTATAACCCTCTGCAGAGGTTTGTACACTTTACCCGCAAGATTCGATCCCTCTTTTACGCTCTCGCACTTCGAGTGTTTGAGAACAAGATGACCGAAACATGGTCTTCCAAAGAGTTCCTCTGACCACTGTCCGGTACCCATCCGATCCTACCGTTCTTCTACATCTGCTAGTACCGTCCCAGCCAGAGTCACAACCAAGGTCAACCAAGCCAGAGCCCATAATGACTTGCGGTTGCACAGGTAAGCTTCCGGGCGTGAAGTATTCTTCCGTCTCTTTGAGTCTGGGTGAAGCTTTCCGCGAGATGTCATGGCGCTTCTCCATGCATCCCGGCCAACCACTGGTTTCTCGAGGGCTGCCCGTCAACCGTCCTTCACCCAAAGAGTGTGTATTGCAATCCTGTCTCGAGTCTTGAAGTCTTGAGGTCTTGAAGATGCAGTCCTTGCAGATTCCATCATGGAGTTGTCGTCATTGACGTAGAATCCTCCATTCTCACACCACTCCCGTGCACTCATACCAAACCCCGTCTACTATAGCGTAGCATTAAAAGAAATAACGTCCGGGCTTGGTAACAGGGTGATGGGTTCCTACCTCATGCATACTACTCAACTACAGGATTCAATATCACTCTTGGAGGGATTGTTGCGAAGATGACACTAGATGCAATAAAACACATAGGTATGAAAACATGGTCAAAGTGAACTTGCTCGGTAAGTTGATGAAGATAATAGCGCTCTCGGAATAATGACTTGGTATAACTATTCACACTCCGTTGAAAATCTATATAGTCAAATATAGCATTCATATAAGCAAACATACAAGCAAACAATTCCAACACTAAAAAAAACCAACAAATAAATTGCAAAACAACAAGGGACACCAAATAAGAACAACAAAGGAAAACTACACAACAAAACTACTAAACAAAACTCTAAGACATAACAAAAAAACAGTTTTGTCCTAAGTAAAAACTTAACAACAATTAAAACACTAAAGCAAAAATTTAATAGAAAATAAAATATAAAACAACTAAGTTAACAAAAGTATTTTTCATAAAATTTTATTTGCAGAAAGAAACAAATAAAAAGCTTTTATAAAACACTAACTATGACCTAAACAAGTTTTCATACTGAAACTAACAAAATAAATTTTAAAATAGGAATAAAATTGTCTACAGTTAAATAACAGAAAAAAACTAAATTTGTTAAAAGAGACAAAAAGAAATAATTTAAAAACAATTAAACTATAAGGAAAAGGTTAAAAAAGTAAAACTAAAACAGTACTGTTTTGACTAAAACTCTAATTTAAAATAAACTAAAAACAAATTTTCAAAAGTCTACTGTTTAGACAAAAGATCAAGTGATCACTAGCAAAAGGAATTAATCAAAAAGCAATTTTTAAATAAAAGTTATTAGCAATCTAGTGTTTGTAACAAATCTGTTTGAAATCGAAAATTTAAAGTTTTCAAAAGTATTTTTTTGTCGGTTTCTCTGAATTGACGGGATTTTTTTGAATCCGTAGAAAAAAGAATCATCAAAATCGGAGTTGTAGATCTAAAGATATAAAATAACAAAACTGAATCTAAATCTAAAACAAAAACGAAAAAGAAACAGATCGGTGCGCTAGCTACGTAGCGGGCTGTACAGGAGTGTGCAATCCGAAGCTATATTGCGCTCGGCCGTAAGATCACTAACACGTACACGTGCGTTTATTTAACAGAAGACCGGCGAACCGGTTCGATCTAAACCGAAAAAAAAACCATACACTAGAACCGATCTAACGAAAAGAAACGATCTACTAAACATTTTTTTTACAGAACGAAGAGGTGGCTGGGACTTACAGAGAGATCGTGCGTTGGGGTGGCGCTTGGGCTCCGGTGGGGCGGTGGCTCCGGCGGTCGTGGGTGGCGGCGGAGGTGTCGGGGAGATGCGGCGGGGTGTGGCTCGTCCGGTGGTGGAGCCGGAGGTGGTCGGTGACGAGGAACAGCGACAGAACAAAGGGGCGAAGCTTAGTGCTCCGAGTGCTCCGGCGAAGACAACAATGTTGGTACGGTCGCTGTAGATGGAGAGGTAAAGCAAGACCATGTCAAAACGGTTGTAAGGGTCGAGGGAAGTCGACATACAAAAGGAGAAGGCTCGGGATGCCTCACCGGCGTGGGAAAACGACGATGAACTGCAGCGTCTTCGGCCAGATTGGAACGACGAGTACGAGCTATAGGGGTGGACTTGGCGAGGAGTTTCGAAGGGAATCGGTAGAGAGGGGTCGTGGCTATTTATAGGACAACTTGCTTGGACGAGGGGAAGACTCAGGATAGGTTTTCCACGAAGATCGGACGCGGCGGCGGCATCGCATGCTGTTTCTGTACATGTACGTGGGCAAGAAGAAAAGAGTGGGGTGGGGTCCATGCGCTAGAGTAAAAAAACAAGGGAGAGAGAGATCGTGAGAGGGAGCGGTGGCGGCGGCTCTGGGAGTCCTCTCTCGTCTAGCCCTAGCGCTAGCGCCCGGCTGGGCTGGGTCAAGCCGGTGCGCCTGGCCTAGCCTGGCGGGGTCTTTTTTTAAAGACAGAGGGTAAACTCAAAGAAAGCAAACTAAATAAAAACTTAATGTAGACATATAATATATACAAATTTTCAGAAAAAGAAATCCTAAAACATGAACTATTTCACAGAGACAGATAAAATACAGAAAATTTTATAAAAGTCAAACAGTGTTGTCAAGGTAATAAAACCCAATAAAATACATTTTTTAAATACCAAAATGATTTAAAAAAATCTTTATCCTAATTTTCCATTGAAGGAATCATTTTACCCTATTTTCCATATATTTTGTTTTGGAGAAAATAATTTGAATAAAACTCCCGAATGACTTTCAATTTGATTCTTTTAGACTTCCAACTCATATTTCACATAATTTGAGGAAGTCATTTTATCCTCTCTCATGAAAATCATTGAGTTGCATAAAGTCTCTAGATTTGAAATATTTCCAAATGGAAAATTCAAATCTTTTCAAAACCCTTTTCATTTATTTAAATGGAAGAAGTCATATCATCTTCACTCTAGGATTTTTGTGATGAAATGAATTTGAATTCATGGAGATCATAAATGCAAGGTTCCCTCTCGTTCAACTTTCAAAAAGTTTCAAATTTCACTCACTTTCAGTCAATCAATCAATCATTTCAATCAAACAAACAAACACAAATATTTATTTAATATAACATTCCAAAATTTAGAATTTTGGGATGTTACAATATAAAAGCATGATGCAAAATGGACGTATCACACCACCGGCCGGTTCATCTCGAACGAGTGAGTCGCGAACCCTGCCACCACCATGAGAATGACATGTGGGCCGGGCACTAAGCCACTAAAGTTTGGTCCCGTGGGCCCCGAGAGGGAAATGTAACTCCTGCGGCAGGCCTTGTGGTGCTCCCGCAGTACGAGCTCGTGCCAAAACTGGAATTTGTTTCTTACTACTACCAACTAGTACTAGTAAGGTACACGTGCATTGCACGCATGAGATTCTGGTGGTTTGTGCATTATGCTTCTACATGTGGAGCTTTCTGGATTCTAACATGTGGCAAAATCTGGTGGAATGTAAGGTTAGGCAAGTTTGATTAACTTAGGTGAGTGTTTGGTTCAAGCCACACCTTAGGCAAGCCACACTAAGGCCCCACATGACATACACACAAAAAATGTGGCAAGATTCCCTTAGGCTTGCCAACTTGTGGCTCTCATTTTGAAGAACTAATAACTTTGCCTAAGATTAGTTGTGGCAAAGTTAGTCATGAATTAAGTTCAACCATGGAGTCTTCTAGATTATACATGTGGCAGAATCTGGTGAATGATATCCAACGGCCAGTAGTGCTCGGATTTGCCATCTTTGTACCGTCGGATTGGCTTTATCCAACGACCAACTTCCAAAGTTTTTCACACACTATATAGGGGGTATAGATATAGATGTGCCGGTCCGTTGCAATGGATCCAAAGTATATATATTTAGTGGAGTGCACTCTAAACACATTATCTATTTATTTTTCTCTAACCTTCCGTAGCCATGCAACCAAGCCACATAAGCTTCATGGGTGCCCCCCACATCATATTATTCATACTACGTTGATTGAAAAAAAGATAAATCACCCAAAACAAGATCTTCCCGTTTTTTGTTCCTACGATGTTCTGCCGTGCACGTACCTACTAGTTGTATAGTGGTAGTACTAGTAATATAGTACTAGGAGTACAAACTTGGTACTAGTACGAGTAGTACTAGTACGGAGTGCTCCTACTCTATCAACGAGCCCCGTCTGACACCAAATTTCTTGGCTTCCGTGCTACAGCTAGATCTTCCCCTCGTTTCTGTTTTCCAACCCGGCAAGGGCGGGTGTCGGTTTGCTCAACGGCGATCCCACATGAAAGTGAAAATGCTAGGCAACACGCCTTCCCTAAGCTATGTGTCGTGCGGACGGGCCGTGTTGTACTCGATTCCGGGCGTGTGGGGTGCGACGCTTGACGCAGCAGGCCTTTCCTTTACCAGCAATGTGCCTGTGCGTTGCGACGGATCCAAAGTAGTCGAATAGTAGTATTTGTTCACAAACTTGAAAGAAATCACTATTGTTTTGATATACTCCTAATATAGTACTCCCTCTGTACCTAAATATTTGTCTTTTTTGGACTATCACATACGGATTATATAGACATATTCTAGTGTTTCTAGCAAGATGCCCGCGCGTTGCACGAAGTTGATGGAAAAGGTAAGCATAACTTATAAATTGATGGATGGAGTACTAGTTACAGTGATGCATATAATTAAGCAATGGGATCGCACATGTCGGTATTGACTGGAATGAGAATGCAACAACACAATAAGAATTAAGGCCACGATGATGCAATCGCAGTGGTGGTTACAGAAGGTAAGAAGAAAGATGGATCCACGAACGTACGACCTCCTCCTCCTCAACTTAGTGCGCCGGGCCACCGACCGGCGGCTAAGGAGCGACGACTTTTGTGGCGAGGTCGAGGTGCTTCTCAACAAAGGCATCCAAGGCTTCCAGCCGGTTGAGGAAGGCCAACGTCGTAGCGTCCTCACTGGCCTTGTAGATACCTATGTACACGATTTGCTCCTACACGTGGATGTGTAGGTCGACGAATTCTTGCAGGGCGAGGCACCTCGCGGCGAGCGCAACCTCCAGGCGGACATTCTTCGTGGCGTCGGCAGGCAGTCGCAGGGCCACCAGTGCTTGAAAGAGGTTCCGGCCATGGAGGCCGATTAGGGTGGCAGGCAATGAGGAGCCCGGGCGCGCAGGCTGGAGGAGTACGGCGATGTCGTCCGCGAGCTTCTTGAGGACGGTGAACTTGTTGCTGGTGGCAACGATCATCTGGTCCAACTGAGAGTCGTAGTTGGCGTCGACGGCGGCCATCCACCAGCTGGTCTCCAACACCGTCTGGAGACGATCCTCGGCGCCATGCCGCAGGCCAGCGTTGTGGACCATCTGGCGCAGCCGCTGGCCGCTCACGTGCATCGCCGCCATGGGTCTGGAGTGAGCTCTTTTGCGCTTAGGTGCTTAGGCAAATGCTTAGGTGCGTACGATGTGGTAGATGCATTGGAATGGAGGGGCGCCTTTATATGAGGGCAATGAGGGCAAACTGCATTGCATTCACGTCGTGCAGCCTCTTTTCCCGGACCTCCTCCCATTACTTCCCTCATGCATTAATTGAAGGAGGATGCATTGGTCGTTCAACATATCGGGAACCGCTACTCCCTCCTCGCCGCATTAAAGCCAGATAGGGAACTACAAGGCCGCCTGTCAAATCGAATACTCCCTCCGTCTAGGTGAGTATTAAGTCATCTTATGAAAACCAAATAGTAAACACATAGGCGTGGTGCATTAACTCTCATGTTGTTTTTTATTTTTTGACATAAATAGACGAATCAACCAAGAAGAGATGTGGGGCTTGTATGCTTTTAATGACTTGAAACTATAAAACATGACATGCAATGGTCAGTTCGTTGCACAAAAACAAATACAACCCACGTCAGCACTCACGCATCTTATATAGCATCACATCCAATGGCTATAAAAGATGAATGAGACCAAATTATATCTCATCTAGATGAGTTCTAGCAAAATTGTATTAATAATACTTAGTACTCCTGCGCCATGTATCATATATTAGTATCATGTAATACTTTATTTATTGCCATGTATGACACATAGTACTCAACTCTCTCTCTTTCTTCATTTAATTCTATGACACCTCATCAAAATTGCTAAGGCTAGTACCATTACATCCAGCCTTAGCAAATACTAAACATTAAGTTCTCTCGTTTTCCTCTCCACCTTGGTCACCTAGACGGAGGGAGTATACTGCGCGGGCTTTTCCTGCGCGGTAGGTGGGGCAGTTCCGCCTAGTCGGTTCGACAGAGACGCGAGAAGACGAGAGAGTAGGCTTTTGCAAACGTAGGGCTGTGTGATTTGACAGCGAGTCACTGCTGGACAGGTGAGGCCCCGTGATTTGACTTGCCATTATCATTTTAACTGCGGCGCTACGACCGGCGTGAGTCTCCCGATTCCTGACCACCTTCATACAGCTGCCTCTCCCAATGCTCCACCATATAGTAGAGGCTGGCTCTTGCATGAGAGCCTACTTCTCCACTTTTTCCTTGCCTCTCTTTCCTCCACATATGCAAAAATGCCATGTAAAGCGCACTATTGTACTTACTTGCTCCTACATGTAGCGACCCGACCTCAGACGGTCAAGCCTTCGTGTTCTTGTGCCATCCACGATCAAGATCTTTGGCACACACAGACATCAATGTATATATCAAAGTGCAATCACATGTATAAATAACATAAAATGATATATACCTCATAATACTCAGCGGAAACAATCAAACGGGTGTGGAGTCCCATCAACGCCATCGGCAGGTTGAGTGTAGACCGTAACCTCAGATCGTAACTCTTACTTGTCGAAGAAAATCCTGCAACATGATACGTTGCAGCCGTGTAGGTCAAGACATTGAATGTACCGCAAGATCACAACATGAATAAACAGATGGTAAAACTATACTATATGCAATTTGGCTTTGTGGCTCTGTATCTGAGTTTTGTTGGCGTAAAAGCTGATTTTATTTTCCCTACATCAAAGGAATAAATGAAGTCTGTACTATGGAGTTTTCTATCATGACATGGTTCCGCCAACCGATGTCTCATAGCCCAAATTCATCATAAGTTGCCCACAATTAAGTTATCAGTCCGGTGTTGAGAGTTCCGAGATAGATCCAAGTCCAGATGCTCAAATTGTCCGTAACCGGGGACACGGCTAATCGATTAGGTTTTAACCCTCTGCAGAGGTTTGTACACTTTTCCCGCAAGATTCGATCCCTCTCTTTACGTTCTCGCACTTCAGAGTGTTTGAGAACAAGATGACCGAAACATGGTCTTCCAAAGAGTTCCTCTGACCACTGTCCGGTACTCAACCCATCCTACCGTAGTTCTACATCTGCTAGTACCGTCCCAGCCAGAGTCACTACTAAGGTCAACCAAGCCAGAGCCCATAATGACTTGCGGTTGCACAGGTAAGCTTCCGGGCATGAAGTATTCTTCCGTCTCTTTGAGTCTGGGTGAAGCTTTCCGCAAGATGTCATGGCGCTTCTCCATGCATCTCGGCCAACCACTGGTTTCTCCAGGGTGCCTGTCAACCATCCTTCACCCAGTAGTGTGTATTGAATTCTTGTCTCGAGTCTTGAAGTCTTGAGGCCTTGAAGATGCAGTCCTTGTAGATTCCGTCATGGAGTTGTCGTCATTGACGTAGAATCCTCCTTTCTCACACCACTCCCGAGTACTCATACCAAACCCCGTCTACTATAGCGTAGCATTAAATAAATAACGTCCCGGGCTTGGTAACAGGAATGATGGGTTCCTACCTCATGCATACTACTCAACTACAAGGATTCAATATCACTACTGGAGGGATTGTTGCGAAGATGACACTAGATGCAATAAAACACATAGGTATGAAAAACATGGTCAAAGTGAACTTGCCTGGTGATGTTGACGAAGAAGAATTATCGTTCTCAAGAAATAACTTGATAGACTACTCGTCACTCTCTGATGAAATCTATATAACAAACATATCATTCACATAAGCACTCACACTAACAATCAAAACAAAAGAGAGAGCGAATAAGAATCAAGGAACTTCAAATAAAACTAGGAGTCTTCTTCTACAACATTCACAAAAATAGTTTTGTCTAACGGAAAATAAAACACTAAAATAACAGAGAATAAAATATAAATTTGGTTAAGACAAAAAAATAAAGTATTTTTTTTTCATAAAGCTATTTTGAAAGTATTTTCAATTGGGAGTTAAAACAGTAGAAAATCCATTGCAAGTTATTAGCGAACTTGAATTGATTTCACGATAACAAAATAAAATAAATATAAAAACTTGTTGAACACCTACTGTTTAACTAATAGAAACCAAACATAAACTTTCTGAAATATAAAATAAAATAATTTAAAAACAACTATAGAAAAAGAAGTAGCTATAATTGAATAGAACTAAAACAGAATTTGTTTTACATGAAACAATAATATAAAATACTCAAACAATTTTGAAGTTTTTACCACTGGTAAATATGATCACTAGTGATCAGTAGAAAAAGAATCAAATAAAATCTATTTTAAACTCCCGAATAAGCAAAACAAGCTTTAATTCAAATCTGATCTAACTCAATTTTATAAATCCAAACATAGACAAATTATATATTTTTGCAAACTACAAGAAAATTGTGATCTAACGCAAAAAGAATCAGCATCATTGGACTTCTAGATCAAAAGTTATAAGCTAAACAAGAACGGAACTAAATCTGTTACGGGAATAAATTTGAAAACGAAAACGGAGTTACCTGACGTGAGGCAGAGATGGCAGGAAGGAGACGGCGATGTGGAGGCTGCTCGGCGAGGGGGCGAGGTCGCCGGCGAGGGTGGGGTGGTGGAGGAGGGGTCGGCGCTTGGGGAGGTTCTAGGAGAGCTCCTGGTGAGCGTTTCTAGGCAGGAAAAGGAGGACGGTGGCGAGAAGGCTACGGGCAGGGAGGGGGCGTGGTGATGGGAAAAATGGAGCGAGGAGAGGAGGGGTTTTATAGGCGGTCTCGGGAGGCGCTGGGATGGAAAGACGAGGAGATCGGGAAGGTGGAGTTTCTGTCTCCATGGATATGGAAAGCTTCAGTAACGTGAGAGGAAACAGAGGAAGGAGATGATCTCTTGTTGGGCTAGAATAGGAAAGTGCTTAATGGGCCAGGTTTTCCTAATAAAACGATTCCATTCCTATTTTTAAAATTAGGAAACTAAAACAATAAAAAGGAAATCAAATCAATTCGAATAAAGAGTTTTATATACTAAAATTATCAGAAAAATAAAATGTAGATGATGAGCATTATTCCACGGCCAAAATAAAACTTAAAAAATGTTTTTCAGAAAATCCCTAAAGGCTTTATTTCTTTTGCAAATAATTTTTAAATAAAAACTTTGGTTTTCTTGGCTCAAATATTTTCAAAATGCCCCTGATTTTGGAGGGTCATTTTCCTCCGCTCTTTCTTGCTTGCAAGAATTTATTTTCGGGTATTTCTCGGGAAGAAAAATAGAAAGCAAGTGCAAATATTTGAAAGAATTAAATTGCAAAACTCCGTTCAAATTCTTTATAGTTGAAGAAGTCATGTCATCTTCTCTCATTGATTTTAATAGGATGAATTTGAATTTACGGAGAAGGGAAAGTCATTTTATTCCCTCTCATTCAAAAGTTTTTGAAAAGGTTCAAATTTCACTCAAGTTTAATTCACTCAAGCAAACAAACAAACAATTCAATTAATTATATTAACATTCCAAATTTGGGATGTTACAAACCTACCATACTTAAAATGAATCTCGTCCTCGAGATTCGAAGAGGCTAGCAAGAAAAGGTTAGGGGTTGGGGTCTTCTAGCAAATGTCTTGGTCAGAAAGGTCAGGGGTGCTACCACACTTAAAAACAAGGTCATGGTTCCAATAAACTCAGATACTCCCTCTGGAGGCTGACAATGTATGCATCTTCACATATCTTACAATAGCTCCTTCATTAAAGCTCTTTTGTCAGAAGCATAGAGTTTTCCTCAGAATCTTGGGTCGGTTCGTCAAAGTTGAATTTTTGTCCGAGACGGGATCTTCTTAGCTGATAGGTTTGTGTCCATTCTAAACAACTATCGAAACACTCATGGTGGTCTACAATTTATGGTTTTCTCCTGCAGAAAACGGGTCTGGGTTGAACCTCACCGTATAACCTACGTTTGGCAACGGTTGCCTGTAATGGGGTTCCATCGTCCTACCATTTTATGGTTTTATGGCTTATCGCGTCGACACTCTTCTAAGTTTTTCAAGTCTCTCTGATTTTCCATCAACATATGATAGTTCATGATAGAAGTCTTCGGTATGGGGGCCAATCCATCCCGTACTTGAATCATTACCACATACGTAAACAGTGAATCACGTATTCTAACACTTGGGCATACTCACAAGCATTGCAGAATTTCTCTTGTCCTCGAATTGGGTTCGAGTAAATCCATGGTTTCTGCAAGCCAAACAAAACATCTATCGTTACTTCACCACTCTTAGGTTTTTGCGTAATCTCCTACGAAACGTATGCTGATTGGACTGCTGATTCCTCCAATTTATTCCTTTATCAAGGTTATATCAGTTTCCTTTCAAAATCCTGGGCCTGTGGGTTATGGCCCACTTCAACATTAGTGCAGCTTTAACTCATCCTAGGAGTAACTCTCTTGTTACACCTCCTTTAAATCCGGTAGTACTCTGTTTCTTCATCATATCAAAAGCAAAATTCCAACTTATTTTGTCCAGCTTCTTTCTATGGACCGTCATGGATAACACATTTCTTTCTTCATTGATCCTGTGGTTTTACAGAGTACTATGACCAAAATAAATGCACAAGTTTATCCATAACATCTCATTATTCTCATATCAATCTTTCATTACATCCTTAATCATTTTTCGTGAATCCAAATTCCAAAAAGTTTATTACAAATGCTGCCACCCACATGGTTCGGTATGGTCAGACATTACTTCCAACTTTATTCATTTTTCCTCCTTGAGGATTCTTCAGTCCCACTGGAATTGTGCGACATGAGCCTTGAAATCTTCAATCTTCTGTTTCATCATGGTGGTCTTGAGCTTCACCTTCATCATCTCTGCATGCACTTCGCTTAGGTATTCCTGAGTATAACGGAGTCTTGCTTCAAGTATTCTCCGATCCGGCGATGGCTTCCATGGCTGCTTCACGAACGGCATCGAAGAAAGTTGCTTGTGGCACACGTGAGATGAAAAAGTAATGCCCCATCCTCTTTGGGCAAACTCCTTTCAAACGGTGGAGGTGTACCTCCACATACCAAAGTTCCACTCCCTTTTGCATGAAAGGGTAGCCTTTGTAGACTGCATCTCCTTCAAGGTGAATATGCTTCATCATGTCCTTCAGGATCTTCGGGTAATCATGATCACTGGTCAGGGTCATGATCGTTTCAGGGCCCTTAAGGAAAGACTCATAAAGGGTCGTCATCTGCTGTTGTGAAACAGAAATGATGCTCAGAATTAAGGTACTTATCTCCTGGGGCATACATTCATATCATCCAAACAGAACTTCAAACTCAATTCCAATTTCCTGTTTATGCATCACAACTCACTTTCTTCCATGTTCATCCAGAATATTAATTTCCAAGATAAAATATGACAACTCCTTAAAGCTTTTCAACATGTGACATTACAACTTTATTGAGTCATGAACTATTACAAACTCTGAGAAATCTATTACATAACTCAACTCATTGAGCTCATGAAAAGGAAATTGCTTTCTACTACTCTTATTATCCATATCAAAATCCCAACTACTCAACTCCAGCTTTCATCTTGTCGGGACATTTAATAGCATAATGTCCTGCCTCCTTGCAGCGAAAACAAATGACTTCCGACATGTCTCGGGCTTCTTTGTGATTATCGGGCTCCTTGGATTCTTGGTTTCTTTTACGGGCATTTACTAGCGTAATGACCTAAATCCTTGCACTGTAACAGGTGATATGACTCAAGTCCTTCTCTGCAAAAATTGTGTTGCTCTCGGGTTGCCTTCCTTTTCTCTTCTGGATTTCTCTGTAATGATCGAGTTTCTATCTCCGGGGTCAAACTTCACTTCGCTGTCGGAAATATCCTGGATACTCTTTTATTTCCTTGGTGCAATCTTGTGAAAAATGTCCTTCTTCTCCACATGAATAGCGTGCATTGGAGTAAAATCTGTTGAGACCTTCTCCATCCAGGTCTTCAACACTTTCGATCATTCTTGGTTCTTCTAGATCTTCCTTGAGGGCTTCTTTCATTCCATCTTCCCCTTGAATAGTTTGTTGCACCGTGGAGTAAATGTGACACTTTGCCGGGTAGTGGGTGGTTCCTTCACACAGAAGCAAGTCACACGCTAGTTGGGCATTCCTCACTGGGTGTTTCTCCTCACAATGAGGGCATCCATCTTTGTGTTCCTCCTGGTGTGTCCTATTTCTCCATAAATCTTGCAGCACAAGGTTTACTTCTTGGTGCATCATTGTGTTTCCGGATAAGACGTGATTTCAACAGGTCTTCTTGAATTCCTCCCAAGTTCTTGCTCCATTAAGTCCTGATGGCTTGATGCATGTTCCACCAGGTTGCAGCACTTTACAGTAAAGTATTGAAGAGTATATTGAACCTCATACTTCCTTGAAACCAAATTGCTCCCAAGTGATTTTCCATGTTCTCAGATCCATAGCTCTGCCTCGGGCTGAGTCTTGATCCAGAGAATATCAGTCAACTTCATTCATCATCTATGGGGTTCAAGGGTTTTAGGGTGAGATGAGAGAGGTGGGGAGGATATACACACAATACAACCAATAGTTTTGGAAGAAACAAGTTTTATTTTGGGGCTGTCGGAAAACATCAAACAAATGACAGCTCACAAATCATCGCATCTAACGTAGGTGTATAGCAGGGGTTTGGTCTTCTAAAGGTCAAATAATTCTTCAGATCCTTCAAGTCTTCGGAGTCTTCAACTGTTGTAGATTCTAATGGAGAAATCCTCTTTACTCTGAAGGGGTCATCAGTTCTCCGATATCAAATCCTTCTTGGAGCGTCTTCAGTTGATCCTCCGTGTGGTCAAAAAGGAAAGGGGTATATTCTAACTATTTGAGGTGAGAGTGTCTATTTGATAAAATCTGAAAAGATGAGGAGTAAGAGTCTTTTTGAAAATAAAGTTTTAGAGATATCCTGTCCTAGGGGCTTTCCGATTTCTAGGGTCACGTCCTACAGTCAACATGTGCTCTGATACCATTTCTGTAGCGACCCGACCTCAGATGGTCAAGCCTCTGTGTTACTGTGCCATCCTCGGATCAAGTATCTTTGCACACACAAGACATCAATGTATATATCAAAGTGCAATCACATGTATAAATAACATAAAATGATATATACCTCATAATACTCAGCGAAACAATCAAGCGGGTGTGGAGTCCCATCAACGCCATCGGCAGGTTGAGTGTAGACCATAACCTCAGTATCGTAACTCTTACTTGTCGAAGAAAATCCTGCAACATGATACGTTGCAGCCGTGTAGGTCAAGACATTGAATGTACCGCAAGATCACAACATGAATAAACAGATGGTAAAACTATACTATATGCAATTTGGCTTTGTGGCTCAGATTCTGAGTTTTGTTTATGTAAAGCTGATTTTATTTTCCCTACATCAAAGGAATAAATGAAGTCTGTACTATGGAGTTTTCTATCATGACATGGTTCCGCCAACCGATGTCTCATAGCCCAAATTCATCATAAGTTGCCCACAATTAAGTTATCAGTCCGGTGTTGAGAGTTCCGAGATAGATCCGCTTGAGGACAGAATTTTGATCCCTCAAGTCATCAATCTCCTGCTCCAGGCTTAATATCTTTTTGCATAGTTCCTGCTTGTTTTCCTGCAAGAGACGAAAAGGGATAAACTCGATCTTAAGTTTCTTTGCTCTGTCAGGGAGGCTTGACTTTTTGAACTCCACATGCATGTCCCCAGGTTGAGGTAATGAGACTTCATCTTCATCTGAGCTCGTCTCCTCCTTTCTCTTGGGTTCATAGTCCTCTTCTTCATCCATAGTCCAACCACAATGCTCCACATCCCCATAGATCTTCGGATTTGCAAGGTAATCAGCCACATAACTTTCCCCTTCCGAATCCTGGGACGACATGTTGCTCTAATCAGCAGCTGGACAACTCGAAACAAAAACAGAGGATAATTGCGTGATACAGGAGTCAAAACCTTCGGGAGATTATATAATGAATTTTTAACGACCAAAATACGTAACGTGCAAGAAAATGGAGTCCGGAGAGCACACAAGGTGCCCACGAGGTAGGAGGGCGCGCCCAGGGGGGTAGAGCGCGCCCTGCACCCTCGTGGAGGCCTCGTGTCCTTCCCGGACTGCTTCTTATTTTTCTATTTTTCTAAATATTCCAAAACGAAGAAAAATTGCCATTAGAATTGTTTTGGAGTCGGTTTACTTACCGTACCACCCTTTTCGGAGTCTGAAACGTTCTGGAAGGTGTCCCTTATGTATTCCTCCGGGGTTACGGTTTCAATAACATTAGTTTCCACATTTCTAGGATTACCTGAGATATAATGTTTAATTCTTTGACCATTCACCACCTTCGGATTTGTGCCTTCGAAGTTGTTGATTTTTATGGCACCGGAACAATAGACCTCCTCGATAAAGTAAGGACCTTCCCATTTAGAAAGAAGTTTTCCTGCAAAAAATTTTAAACGAGAGTTGTATAGCAATACATAATCACCTACATTAAACTCATGCTTTTGTATTCTTTTGTCATGCCATCTTTTAACTTTTTCTTTGAACAGCTTGGCATTTTCATAGGCTTGGGTTCTCCATTCATCAAGTGAGCTAATATCAAATAACCTCTTCTCACCGGCAAGTTTGAAATCATAATTGAGCTCTTTAATATCCCAATATGCCTTATGTTCTAGTTCGAGAGGTAAGTGACATGCTTTTCCATAAACCATTTTATACGGAGACATACCCATAGGATTTTATATGCAGTTCTATAGGCCCATAATGCATCATCAAGTTTCTTGGACCAATTCTTTCTAGATCTATTAACAGTCTTTTGCAAAATCAATTTGAGCTCTCTATTACTCAATTCTACTTGACCACTAGACTGCGGGTGATAGGGAGATGCAATTCTATGATTAACATCATATTTAGCAAGCATTTTATGAAAAACACCATGAATAAAATGTGAACCACGATCGGTCATTAAATATCTAGGGACTCCAAACCTCAGAAAAATAACTTCTTTAAGCATTTTAATAGAAGTGTTATGATCAGCACTACTAGTTGGAATAGCTTCTACCCACTTTGTAACGTAATCAACAGCAACTAAAATATGTGTGTAACCATTAGAGGCAGGAAAAGGTCCCATATAATCAAAGCCCCAAACATCAAATGGTTCAATAACGAGTGAATAGTTCATAGTCATTTCTTGACGTCTACTAGTGTTACCAATTCTTTGTCATTCATCACAAGATAAGACAAACTTACGGGCATCCTTGAAGAGAGTAGGCCAATAAAAACCGGATTGCAATACCTTATGTTCAGTTCTATCTCCAGCGTGGTGTCCTCCATAAGCCTCGGAGTGACACTTGCGTAGGATCTGTTCCTATTCATGCTCAGGTACACAACGTCTAATAACACCATCTACTCCTTTATAAAGATGTTGTCGGTGTACTAGAGTAGGGGTACCCTAGTATCCCGAACTTGTGCACGGGCAGTTGCAGCACCCCGCGGCAAGGCTTGCCGGGTGACCGCCAAGGTCCTCCGTGGTTCCTTTGGAGCCATTCAAGAACAAAGTGTTCAAGCCTAGGAGACAAGGCCCCGGCAAGAGGAGCTTGCCGGGAAGGCCCGGTGAGCGACAAGCTTCCGGACGCGACGAGACAACAACCGCGGCAAGGCGCTTGCCGCGGCAAGCTACCAATCTGTACACCGTGCACTCCAAAGACATCCACCAACGTGTCGCCATGGGACCTTTCGGTAGCGCGTGGCAAGAGGTCTGACCAGCGGTCTTGCGGTGGCAAGCGGCGCCGACAAGATCGCCATCGTGGCAAGCATTGGCGCCTCGACGGTCCCTCGCTGCAGACCGTTTGGGTGGCGTGAGCGGGCAATTAATGCCTTTGTCCCCGCCGTCGGGGTTAGGTATGATACCTTTGTCATGTAGCTGTACCAACCGCAATCCTTTTCCATTTTACCCTTGTCTCGTTGCCACCTGTCGGTGACCCTTGAACATATAAAAGGAGGCCCATGCGCAACGTGGGGGGGTTCAAGAGGTTGAAGCGAAAACACTCACGCTAGGTCTCGTTAGCAGCTGGTGTATCTTTGTAGCACTCAGCGCTCCCTAGCAAGAACTCAATACATTCAGACATGCAGTAAGTAGGAGTTATCTCTCCGGAGAGCTCCGGCTGGGTAAACTGCTCGTGCTTCGCCGCCTCGATCTGCTCTTCGTGCGACCTCCGCTCCCTGCCGAACTGAAAGGGGCTCGGTCCGCCGGTCCCATAGGTGTTCGTGGGTCAGATCAGCTTCCCCGACATCTTTGGCGCGCCAGGTAGGGGGCGTCGAGATTGTGTGAACCTGATCCGGCGTTCACACGAACTAGATATTCATCTTCTTCATCGACATGCCACCAAAGAAGAAGGCTTCGGCGGCAGCTGATCCGTCCACGTCGATCCCACCACCACCGGAGCAAACGGGTGGTGGGGTAGACGCCGGCGGAAGAACGGGCGTCGACGAGGGAGCCCATGGCACTGCCAGGTCCAAGGACAAGGCTGCGCAGACCTCGGCGTCCATACATGCACCGCGCCCATCTCAGGAGGCGCGGGACCGACATCGTCATGGTACCCGCAGTACCATACGTTCGTTAGGCCAAGATCGAGCTGGTGGATCTCGGGATGCTCAAGACCAGCATGCACGCCAACAAAGTGGCACGAAGCGAGGCACGATCGCTGGACGGGATCTCGCTCCTTCTAACATAGTTAGAAGTCCGAGCATATCCGCTCTCGCGCCGCTCGCCATCGCCACCCACCACTCCAGCGAAGCCTTGGTGAGAGCTCAACTGCTCTGGATTACCCTCCAACAGCCGACAAGGTCGATGAATGGAGGCCACCATTCGAGTCTCGCCGGCTTTGCCACCGGCGACACTCCGCGACAACCGAGTGCATCGCTGCCGCGCAGGACTGCCAAGCACGAGCGGTGGCGGCGAAACCGGTGGGGTGCAGCCACCGCACTCTCCACCCGAAGGCCAAGATCGCCGACTCGTCGGATCCACCTCGACAATGACTCCACCGCATCGCCGGATCCACGAGCTCGTCGCGATCAGCGCCAAGTTCTTCACGAACGACAGCAAGAAGACGCCGAACTTCGCGCCATCGAAGCGCCAAGAGAAGCGCGCGTCAATCCGACCAGCGCTGGGGCCCACTGTCGACATGCATGCTCCGGGGAACCAGCGACTTGCCGTCGCGGTAGGTTGCCCTGCGTTCACTCGTGAGCTGCGGCAAGTCGATGGCCCAAAGAAGAAGAATTCAAGCCGACGCGTACGAGAGTACGACGGCAAGACGCACCTGTCGGAGTTCCTCAAGATCTACACCATCGCGGTGCAAGCTGCCGGGGCGGGGCGACAAGATCTGGCCAACTACTTCCGGCGGTACTCAAGCCCAATGTCGATCTGGCTCATGCAATTGCCGGACAACTCCATATCCTCCTGGGCAGACCTATGCCATCAGTTTGTCGGCGCCTTTACAGGCGGCCACAAGCCTCATGGCCAAGAGAGCGACCTTCATTTGCTCGCCCAGAAGGAAGGAGAGCCCCTGCGCAAGTATATTCAGAGATTCAGCCGCGTACAGCACAACATCCCAGATGTCCACCCTGCCGCGGTAATCAGCGCGTTCCATTAGAATGTGCGAAACCGCAGGATGCGGGAGGAGATGGCGATGTGCAAGATCAGAGACGTCAGTGAGCTATATGCCCTCGCCGACAAGTGTGCACGTGCTGAGGAAGAGAGGAAACTCCCCGGAGAGAATATAGAAGCAGGAGGATCTGATAGTGAGGAGGCTGCCCCGGCAAGGAAAAACCGGCGGCGGAACAACAGGAAGAAGAAAGGCAAAGATGTGCTAGTTGTTGAGCAGTACGGCAACGGAGGTGGCGCCAAGAAAGCCAAAGTTGGTAACGCCGGCAAGGAGGTTGCCGCTGGCACCAACTACCAGGCTGTGGCGGTCGCCGACAAGCAGGACAACACCAGCAAGCAGTACTGCAAGATCCACCGCACCAAGGGCCATGACCTCCAGAGCTGCAAGAAGGTCGAGCAGCTTGTCGAGCAGCAAAAGGCTGAATACGAGTGACGCGACAAGGAGAAGGCCCAAGAAGGTGTTGGAGGATCCGGCAAGAAACGCCCCGGCCGGGGAGGACGCCGCGGCAAGGCCAAGCAGCGGCAAGGAGACAGACCTCCCCACGGCCGCGACAAGGATGAAGATGACGACGACGACAAAGATATGGATGACGACGAGACCGATGAGCCGGAGTTCCAGAAAGCCACAGAGGTCTTGTGCATTGAGAGTGGTGCTTCTCTGCATACTTCACACCGCCAACTCAAGCAGTGGATGCGGGAAGTCAATGCGGCAGAACCATCCGTCGAGTCAGGCAAGCCTCTGAAATGGTCCAGCACGCCTATCACCTTTGATATTGAGGACCACCCTGATCGCATAACTGCGGTCGGGTGCTTGCCGATGTTGGTTTCACCAACTATCCGCAACCTCAAGGTCACTAAGATGCTAGTTGACGGCGGGGCCGGCTTGAACCTGATCTCCTCCGCGGTACTCTAGAAACTCCAGATCCCTGATGGCGGGCTCGAAGAGACCGGCACATTCCAAGGAATCAATCCGGGAAGGAGCAAGCCGAAGGGAAAGATCACGTTGCCGGTGACATTTGGCAGCGAGTTGAACTTCAGGACTGAGAGGGTCACTTTTGACGTTGCTGACTTTCCATTGCCTTACAATGGGATACTTGGCCGTCCAGCACTCGCCAAATTCATGGCAGCCTCCCACTATGCATACAACATGCTAAAGATGCCAGGCCCGATAAGTGTCATTTCTGTCCCTGGCGACAAGAAGGATGCTCTTATCTGCGCCGACAAGATCTACCGGGAAGCAGCAGCAACAGATCGCAAGTCACTTGCCGTTGAAGCTCCCGGGGCAAAGAAGAAGACCAAGTCCAGCAAGAGTTCTGATGCCCACTCCGGCAAGCGCACCTCCTCGGAGTGCTGCGCTACCGTCGAGGACGCACCATCGAGCTCCACCGGCAAGTGTAAGAAGACAATGGCAGCTCCACCAGAGACCTAGAAGGTGTCCGCCAAGGAGGACGGGGCTGGTGGTACCTTCACCATCAGTGCCACTCTCGACCCTAAATAGGAAAGTGCGCTCGTTGCTTTCCTGCGGGCGAACGTCGATGTGTTTGCATGGCAACCGTCTGACATCCCCGGTGTTCCCAGGAAAGTAATCGAGCACCATCTTGCCGTCTGTCCTCATGCGCGGCCCGTCAAGCGAAAGTCGGGAAGCGGCGGTGGGCGCCAAGAATTCATTGCGAAGAAATCAAGAAGTTGGAAGCAGCAGGCCTTGTCGGGAGTGCTCCATCCTCGTGGTTGGCCAATCCGTAGTCGATGCGCCAAGGCAAGCGGAAATGGAGACTTTGTATCGACTTTACCGATGTCAATAAAGCTTGTCCCAAAGACCCATTTCCTTGCCGCGCATTGACCAGATTGTTGACTCCACGGCGGATCGACTTGCTTTCATTTCTTGATGCATACTCGGATACCATCAGATCTTCATGGCGAAGAGGATGAGGAGAAGACCGCATTCATCACCCCATGTGGCACATACTGCTTTAAATACGGATGCCTTTCGGTTTAAAGAATGCGGTTCAACATTTGCAAGGGTAGTCTATGGCGCTTTTGAGCCGCAAATACACAGAAATGTGGAAGCCTACATGGATGACATAGTGGTCAAGAGCAAGGACAAGGCGACTCTGATTCAAGATTTAGACGAAACCTTTGCAAATCTGCGCAAGATCAACCTCAAGCTCAACCCCGAGAAGTGTGTGTTTGGAGTCCCCTCCGGCAAGCTTCTCGGGTTCTTCGTGTCTCAGCGAGGAATTGAAGCCAATCCCGACAAGATCAAGGCCATTGAGCAGATTGAAGCACCAAAGCGCGTCAAGGATGTACGAAGACTTGCCGGTTGCGTAGCTGCTCTCGGCGAGGTTTATCTCTAGGTCTGCTGGCGGCGCCCTGCCATTTTCAAAATTTTGAAAAGGCAGGTCAATGAAATGGACTCGAAGCGGAGGCTGCGCTGCAGGACTTAAAAAGATACCTGTCCTCCACTCCAATACTTGTCGCACCTAAGCCACAAGAGAAGTTGCTGCTATATATAGCGGCAACCAATCAAGTGGTTAGTGTTGCGTTAGTAGCGGAGAGGGAGGCGGATGATGAGCCGGCAACCATGGCAGATGCATCCAGTGACAAGCAGGGGACTTCACCGGCAAGCTCTGGTCCCGACAAAGATGGATCTGCGCAGGCGCATGAGAAGATGCAGAAAAGGATGGTGCAGCGCCCAGTTTACTTTGTCAGTTCCCTTCTGCAAGGGGCTAGGTCAAGGTACTCTGGTGCAGAAATTGCTTTTCGGCCTTCTCATGGCCTCGAGAAAGCTGCGCCATTACTTCCAAGCACATGAGATCACAGTCGTCACTCGTTTTCCACTGAAGAGGATCTTGCAAAATCCGAAGCAGCAGGCAGGATTGTCGAGTGGGCCTTTGGGCTGTCAAGCTTTGGCCTCAAGTTTGAGAGCACTTCAACTATCCAAAGCGAGCATTGGCAGAGTTCATAGCAGAATGGGCGCCAACACAAGATGAAGAAATTCGAAAACGAGCATCCCGTCAAAGAAAGCAAGCAAAGAGTGGCTGATGTACTTTGATGGTGCCTTCTCGCTGCAAAGGCGCCCGGTGCGGCGTGCTACTTGTTGCACCCACCGGAGAGCACCTCAAGTACGTAGTCGAGATGCACTTTCCCAAGGAGCAAGCAACGAACAATACTGCAGAGTATGAAGGTTTGCTTGCGGTCTCGTGTCGCAGCAGACCTTGGGATCAAGAAGCTCATTGTCGGGGGTGACTCACGACTTGTCGTCCGCCAAGTAAACAAGAGTTATCGAGTCCGTTGATGGAAGCTTACGTTGATGAAGTGAGAAAGCTAGAAGAGCACTTTGACGACGTCATGATGGAACATGTTCCGAGAGCTCGAGCGACATTCTTGATGGCTTTGTCGAAGTCGCCGCACTTAAGTTAAGCGTGGAACAAGGGATCTTTGTGCTCAAGCTGACTCAACCGTCTGTAACGCCATCAACTGGGCAGAGCAAGAAGAGGAAGTTGATTTCTGGAGACTACTTTCCGGCAGAGCTCCCTGAAGCCACCGCCAAGAAGGTCATCAAGATCAACACCAAGAGTGTTGAGGAGCAGTCTGCTCCGGCGAGCCCTAGGGTTTGTTCCGTTGAAGCAGACGCTCCCGACAAGTTTTGCTCCGGCAAGCTTGCCGGGGAACGTCAAGCTCCGGCTGAGCCGCAGGTTCTCGCCGTAGAAGCGGATGTTCCCGCAGCAGCAGATGTGCCTTTAGTCCTTGTTGTCGAGCCACAAGCTCCAGCATGGGCACAGCAGATTGTCCGTTTCCTTCAGACAGGAGAACTTCCCAAAGAGCAAGAAGAAGCGGAAAGAGTAGCCCGGCAGTCAAGTATGTACCAGTTTGTCGACGACACACTGTACAGAAGAAGACTCAACGGTGTGAAATTGAAGTGTGTTCACCAGGAAGATGGACAAAAGCTGTTGGCAGAAATACATGGAGGCATATGTGTCACCACATTGGCGCAAGAGCACTTGCCGGCAAAGCCTTCCGGCAAGGTTTCTTTTGGCCGACAGCCCTCCAGGATGCAACTGCACAAGTAACCAAGTGTGAAGCGTGCCAGTTCCATTCCAAGCAGATACACCAGCCAGCTCAAGCTCTCCAGACGATCCCTTTATCCTGGCCATTTTCGGTGCAGGGGCTCGACATCCTCGGCCCCTTTCCCGAGCTGTCGGGGCTTTGAGTACTTATGCGTTGCAATCGACAAGTTCACAAAGTGGCGGAAGTGGAAGCAGGAGGAAGGTGACAGCACAATCAGCATCAAGTTCTTGGTCGATTGTTTGCCGTTTGGAATCCCTAACAGGATCATCACCGACAACGGCACGCAATTCACGAGCCGCACCTTCATGCGATCGTCCAAGATCTTGGCGCCAAGGTCTGCCGCTTCATTGCTCATCCGAGAAGTAACGGTCAAGCGGAGAGGCGAATCTGAAGTGCTCGCGGGCTCAAGACCAGACTTTCGACAGGCTGCACAAGTGCGGAAGAAACTGGATTGAGGAGCTGCGGTGGTTCTTTGGTCGTCGGGGCGACGCCAAATCAGACCTTGGCGGACACCTTCGCTCTAGTCTATGGAGCAGAGGCAGTTCTCCCCACGGAACTCGTATACGGGTCACCTCGAGTGCTCGCTTATGATGAGCTCGAGCAAGAGCAGCTGCGACAAGATGACGCGCTGCTCCTTGAGGAGGACCGTCTTCAGGTTGTTGTACGAGCTGCTCGATACCAGCAAGCTTTGCGCCGCTACCATAGCCGCAAAGTTAGTGCTAGAAGTCTCGAGGAAGGCGACCTTGTTCTTCGGCGCGTTCAGTCCGCCAAGAATTCCAACAAGTTGACGCCGAAGTGGGAAGGCCCTTACCGGGTGAAACGAGTCACTAGGCTGGCGCTGTCCACCTTGAGACCGAAGATGGCATTCGGTGAGCAACTCACGGAACATTGAGCATCTTCGTAAGTTTTACCCGTGAAGGCGCGGTTGCGGAACCTGTTCCGCAACCACCTTTTGTACAAGTCTTGCCGATGTTGCATGTAATCCTTTGTACAAAGCCGGCGCAGATCCGTGCATAAGTAAAGCTCATGTGCTCCGCACATCTTGTCAATTCATGCTCTCTACTTTATTTTTGCATGCATTATCGACATTTTGTGCAGCGCCTATCTCCGTAAGCAATAACGAGCCACAAGGCTCCATATCTTTATTTTCTCTTCTTTCTCTTTCTCAAAGAAAGGAAGGTTCCTCGCCCACAAGTTTGCGGGGAAAGGAGAAGATAATGGTGTGGACCAAGCGTCGCTCGAGGAAGTTTAAGCCTACCGGGAAGCAAGCGCAGAAAAGCTAAGTTGCTAAAGTTTGAGCAATCAGTTTTAAAATTTTTAAGTTATTCTCCTCGAACGACCGTACTTTGTATGGAAAACCTGTGCGCGGAGGAACCAACTTAAGTTTTCTTGTCGGTAGCGGCACCGCCAACAGGCTGCTGACGTCCCGCACTCAGCGCTCGCGGCTAAGGTGCCTGCGCCGACAAGTTCCCTAAAAAGCGTAGGGTAAAAACATACAAAGGAAGGAATCAAGTAAAGGAAATAACATAGCAATTACTACCCGAAATAGAGTTATATTACAAGATAGCTTGTCGCAGCTCTAATTGATTGTTCTCATAACATGACCAGCAGCGGCAAGAAAAAGAGAAAACGGGCGGCCTAATCTACGCGATCGCCCTCAACCCTCCCGATCCCGCTCACCCTGTCCACAATGGGTGCGACAAGGGTCTTGAGCGCTTCCACATCAGCTTCCGGCGGCAAGGACTTGAGGACGTTGGTGAGGTTGAGGCCTGGATTGCGGAAGGCCACCTTCATCGACACCTTTTGAAGAGCTCCCTTACGGATCTGGCGCGACTCGTTGGCCAGCTGCTTTGGGATCTCTTCCCGGAGTCGCTGGAGGGCCGTCGCCACGCCTTTGAAGAACAAGCTGAGCTTGGCGCTGGGTTGGAGGTGCTCATCGGAGGAATACCGAGATCCACCATCCCTAGCTGCGCCCGGCTCCACATGTCGATGGCTGCGGCAACATCCACGAGACCCTCGGTCCAGTGCTCCACATTCTCCCTAAAAGTTTTACAGGCGGCGGCAACTTCGCCAAGCGCCTCGTCGGCCTTGATCTTCTCCTCCAAGGCCACCTTACGCTCCCTGGCGCCGTCCAGTGTCTTCGAGTCAAAGTAGTCACTTGACTCAAGATCTGCGTTGGAGTCCTTGGCGGCGCTGAGCTCCTTTCTCCTCTCGGCGAGACGGCCCTGCAGCTCGCCAAGAGTGTAGGCGTCCTTCTCGCGCTCACGCTTGAGCGTAGCAAGCTCCTCGCCGCTCACCTTGAGATCGGCCTCCAGCTGCGTCACCTTCGTCTCCAGCTCCTTCTTGGCGGCCTCGGCAGCTGCGGCAGCATCCTTTGCCTCCTTGAGAGCCCCGCCAAATGTTTGCTCGCGCGCGGCAAGCTCCTCCTCGTGGCTGTCAAGGTTAATATTCCGCTGCGCCAACTCGCCTTCCTGCGCAGACAGCTTCTCGGCAGCAAGCCGCTGTTGCTCTTCAACTTCAGCCTTCTCAAGGATGAAGGCTTTGCGCTCCTCGGCGAGTTGCTCCCGCTCCACTGCCAGGGATCGGAGAGCTTCTTGGTTGAGGCCCCGGAGCTCCTCCGCGCGCTTCTCGATGTCTGCTCCCGCCTTCGCGACAAGCGCTTCCCGGGATTCCAGCTTGGCCTGTCGGGCGCGGTAGAGCGACAACAGCTTCCACAGCAGTTGCTCCTCCTCAGACTCGCCGTTGCTGCTGCTTGGCGCGTCGACCAGCATCAGCCCAGTGGAGGCAAGCAGCTCTTCATCAAAGGTCTCTCCTTCGACCGGCGCCCTGGAGCTCGAGGCCCAGGGGAGCTTGATGAAGACGCCATCGCCGGCCTTCAAATAGGCGCCGGGCTGGGGCTCTTGAACTGGCACGCTGCGGCAGCGGCGGAGGGATCGGCGGTCGGCGTAGAGCCAGACGCTCCTGCGGCCTCAGGGCCGTCAGTGCGATCGCCGGACCCCTCGCCAGCTTCTGCGGTGGTAGCTTTGGCGGCCTCTTCGCCGGCGGGCTCGTAAGCGCCAGCTTCTTCTTCGATGGCAGCGGCGCCGTCAGTATTGCCGCGCGCCTCCTCCTCGCCGGCGACCTCGGTCTCCATTGGCTCTGTGGCAGATGGATCTAACGACCGGAAAAGAAAGAAAAGTCAAGCAAATATTCAAAAAGAAAATCAGAAGAAGAAGAACACAAGGGGAGTTTTCAAGCAAGAGGATTACCTGTACTAGGATCTGCAGCCGTGGTCTCAACCAGCGGAGGGTCGCTGGTGCCATCCCTTGCCGGGGAACTGTCCCTTGCCGGAGAATTCTCCCTTGCCGGAGAACGCTCCCTTGCCGGGGAATCCTCCCTTGGCGGTGTAGTCGAAGCAGATGGCATGTCAGGAGCAGCTTTAGGGCACTCCTGGTGGGGCTGCTCTGCTCCTACACAAACCAACAGTCAGATATCAGCAAAGAAAGAGCACCCATGCACGCCTAACAGCAGGAAGTAAACCATATACTTACTGGGGGGCTGCGCTGGGGCTGCTCGAGAAGAGTTGCGGGTCCGGCAAGGAGGTCTCGGACGCGCCTCCTGCTGTCGCGGTGGGTTCGTCCTCGATGACAATCACCGGGGCCTTGGCTCTCTTCGTCGCTCTCTGGGCCAGCGTCCTGAAAAGGAATGGGTTCAGAGTGAAGCAAATCAGATACAAGACAAAGCAACAAATTGAAGAACTACAAATACAGCAAAGAATCTTACTCTTCTTCTTCCTCGTCGGAGCTGAGCGCGGAGAGATCAAATTCTGGCTCGCCTCCAGTGCGATGAGGCAGAGGAGGGTTCCTTGGCGCTTGGCGGGAGCGAAGCGGTGGTGCAGGAGGGCCCGCTCCGGTTGCCGCAGCAGCGTGAGGTGCTCCAGCGGCAACAGAGCTTGCAGCGGTGGAAGCGTCGTCATGGCGCGCGGCGGTTGTTAACCCGTCTGCCGCCCGCTTCATCCCGGCCTTGCGGAGACGCCTTCTTGGTGGAGCTGGGGGCTCGCTCGCGGCAAGCTGTCGAAGGTGGGAGGAGGCGCCCTCGGCGGCTCACTCGACTCAGCCGGGCCCGACAAGCTCTTCCTCACGGCGAACTCCCTCGCTCGACAAGGCTTGCCGCCTCTCGCCTCTGCCTCCTCCACGGTGAATCCGAACTGCGCCCAGCGGCGCGGCGGCTGCCGCCTCTTCCAGCTGGTGGCGTCGCTGCATCTCATCATCGGTGGTGTCGCGGGTGAGGCTCTTCATTCATCGGGCGGACCGCACTTCTACCAGCCCGTCAAAGAACTCCCGCGACGGCGTCATCTGCAGGCTCTTGCCAAGTTGGGGCGATTCGTGCGAAGTCGCTGTGACATCATTGCATGGATGCGGCCGGCGAGGAATTGCACAGCATAAACGACACCCTCGGCAACCTGAACATTTCGGGATGATCAGGATCGGGTTTGAACAGTTCCAAGAGCATCGCGTCGGTTCAAGACGGTGAAGTTGAAGTTGAGGCCCGGCGCAGCCTCATGATATCCGCCGCATTCTTGTACTCCCAGCGGGTCTCCTCCTCTCTGCGAAGCGTCGGCGGCGAAGAAAGTCTGCGCCAGCGGTGCCTCGGTGAGCCCGGCAAGCCTGAGGCACAGGATCCGGGTGACGGCAATCTTCAACCTAGCGTCTTCCGGGGCCACGTTGCTCCAATCATTGCCACGCACTATTGGGGTTTGGCGCTGGGCGGTAAATGGCTGCGGGTTCTCCTCGACAATCCAGCACCAATCTGCCCTCCATTCCTCCCACTTGCTGCGGAGCTCTCCCTCCAGATAAGCTTCCTTCTTGCCAATCCTCGAGATCCAAGCGATTCCTCCGGAAAGAGGCTCCCCTCTCTCAACTCGGGGCATAAAGAAGTGGCGGAAAAGAGCTACGTTTGGATAGACTCCAACAAAGTTTTCGCAGAGATGTGCGAAAACTGCCATGGTCAGAACGGCATTGGGGGTGAAGTCAAGGAGGCGGAACCCGTAGGTGTTCATGATATCACAGAAAAACTCAGAGAAAGGCGGGCAGAGCCTGCAATAGAAGAACAGCGCGAAGAAGGGATATCCATTCGGAGCCAGTTCCGAAGCAGCAGCTGGAAGTACCTTCGTGCGCGGATGCGCTCGCGTCTCCGTCGACCAGAAGAGGTAGTAGTACTCCCTCAGATCCTTCACGGCGAGCTGAGGGGGGAAGATTGCCCGCTCCTTCGCGGCGCTGCGAGCAGCTGCGCCTCGGCCGACTTCACGGCCTTCCCTTGTCGGCTTTGAACCATGGCGGAGGTGGTGGGGAGACCGACGGCGTTGGTGATGCTGGTGGCGATGGGGGGCGGAGCGCTGCTCTCTTTTCAGCCTTGGGAAGAAGGGGGAGCAGCGGAGGTTTTTCGAGATTGGACAAGCAACTGGCGAGATGGGCGAACTGCCCCTGTTTCCCCTGCTTATAAAGAGGGAGGCGGACGTTCCGCCTTTCGAATAAAGAAACCACCCACGATCTCTCCCACGACGCCGCATTCGGCGCGTGCTGCCTAAATGGAGGCGTGGTGGGTCGGAGTGAGTTCTGGCGTAACCCAGGCAGCGTGCCCGTGCCTGTTTTGGGCCTGGCCCAACAGCGCTTCGGCACCGTGTGGCCCGAGCCGGGGCTCTGTCGGTGTACTAGAGTAGGGGTACCCTAGTATCCCGAACTTGTGCACGGGCGATTCAGACACCAGCGGCAAGGCTTGCGGGTGACCGCCAAGGTCCTCCGTGGTTCCTTTGGAGCCATTCAAGAACAAAGTGTTCAAGCCTAGGAGACAAGGCCCCGGCAAGAGGAGCTTGCCGGGAAGGCCCGGTGAGCGACAAGCTTCCGGACGCGACGAGACAACAACCGCGGCAAGGCGCTTGCCACGGCAAGCTACCAATCTGTACCTGCGCTCCAGCACATCCACCAACGTGTCGCCATGGGACCTTTCCAGGCGCGCGTGGCAAGAGGCTATCGCGCCAGCGGTCTTGTGGCAAGCGGCGCTGACAAGATCGCCATCGTGGCAAGCGGTGGCGCCCACACGGTCCCTATGCGCCTTTGTTTGGGCGGCGTGAGCGGGCAATTAATGCCTTTGTCCCCTGCCGTCGGGTTAGGTATGGTACCTTTGTGCAGGTGTAGCTGTACCAACCGCAATCCCTTTTCCATTTTACCCTTGTCTCGTTGCCACCTGTCGGTGACCCTTGAACATATAAAAGGAGGCCCATGCGCAGCGCGTGGGGGGGTTCAAGAGGTTGAAGCGAAAAACACTCACGCTAGGTCTCGTTAGCAGCTGGTGTATACTGTAGCACTCAGCGCTCCCTAGCAAGAACTCAATACATTCAGACATGCAGCAGTAGGAGTGTTATCTCTCCGGAGAGCTCCGAAGCTGGGTAAACTGCTCGTGTGCTTCGCCTCGATCTGCTCTTAGTGCGACCTCCGCTCCCTGCCGAACCGAAAGGGGCTCGGTCCGCCGGTCCCATAGGTGTTCGTGGGTCAGATCAGCTTCCCCGACAGATGTGGGCATCCCAAAAGTAATGTCTCAAATCATAGAAAAACTTTTCCTTTTGCTGGTATGTGAAACTAGGTGGTATAAATTTAGCAACAATATAATTAGCATAATCAGCATACCATGGAGCAGTACGAGAAATATTTATGACATTTAATTGTTCATCTGGAAAGCTATCATCAATATGTAGTGGGTCATCAAGAACATTTTCTAACCTAGACAAGTTGTCTGCAACGGGGTTCTCAGCTCCTTTCCTATCAACAATATGCAAATCAAATTGTTGTAGCAGGAGAACCCATCTAATAAGTCTAGGTTTAGCATCTTTCTTTTCCATAAGATATTTAATGGCAGCATGATCCGTGTGAATAGTTACTTTAGAATCAACAATATAAGGTCTAAACTTATCACAAGCAAATACAACTGTTAAGAATTCTTTCTCAGTAGTAGCATAATTTCTCTGGGCATTGTCTAGAGTTTTACTAGCATATTGAATAACATTTAATTTCTTATCAACTCTTTGCCCTAGAACAGCACCTACAGCATAATCACTGGCATCACACATGGTTTCAAAAGGTAAATTCTAGTCAGGTGGCTGAACAATAGGTGCAGAGATCAATGCTTTCTTAAGTATTTCAAATGCTTCTACACAATCATCATCGAAGACAAATGGTATATCTTTTTGTAATAAATTATTAAGAGGCCGAGAAATTTTTGAGAAGTCCTTAATGAACCTCCTATAAAAACCAGCGTGACCTAAGGAAACTTCTTATACCATTAATGTCCTTGGGACATGGCATATTTTCAATAGCATCAACCTTGGCTATATCAACCTCAATACCTCTTTCAGAAACTTTATGCCCCAAGACAATACCTTCATTAACCATAAATTGGCACTTTTCCCAATTCAAAACAAGATTAGTTTCTTCACATCTCTGCAAAACTCGATCAAGGTTTCTCAAGCAATCATCAAAAGAGGATCCATAAACGGAGAAATCGTCCATGAAAACCTCACAAATCTTTTCACAAAAGTCAGAGAATATAGCCATCATGCATCTTTGAAAGGTATCAGGTGCATTACATAAACCAAAAGGAATACGTCTATAAGCAAAAGTACCGAAAGGGAAAGTAAAAGTGGTCTTTGATCATCGGCTGACACAAGTATTTGAGAGAAACCAGATTAACCATCTAGAAAGCAAAAATGTGTATGTTTGGATAATCTTTCTAGAATTTGATCAATAAAAGGTAAGGGGTAATGATATTTTTTAGTAGCCTTATTTAATTTGCGGAAATCAATTACCATCCTATAACCTATAATAATTCTTTGCGGAATCAATTCATCTTTATCATTAGGAACAACAGTAATACCTCCCTTCTTAGAGACACAATGGACTGGACTTACCCACTGACTATCAGCAACGGGATAAATTATACCTGCCGCAAGGAGCTTTATTATTTCCTTTCTTACCACTTCTTTCATCTTAGGATTCAGCCGTCGTTGGTGATCACGAACTGGTTTGGCATCTTTCTCCAAATTTACTTTATGTTGACATCGAGTGGGACTAATGCCCTTAAGATCATCAAGAGTATATCCAATAGCAGCGCGGTGCTTCTTCAGAGTTTTCAATAATCTCTCTTCTTCATGCTCTCAAAGGTTAGCACTAATAATAACATGATATATCTTTTTCTCATCAAGGTAAGCATATTTAAGAGTATCAGGCAACGATTTGAGCTCAAACACGGGATCGCCCTTGGGTGGAGGAGGATCCCCTAGGATTTCAACGGGCAAATTGTGTTTCATGATGGGTTCCTGTTTAAAGGATACTTCATCTATTTCCCTTCTTTCATTCATAAACATATCATTTTCATGGTCTAGCAAATATTGTTCTAAAGGATCACTAGGAGGTACGGCAATAGAAGCAAGACCAATAATGTCATCCTTACTAGGTAATTCCTCTTCACGGTGTTGTCTACGAAATTTAGAGAAATAAACTCATGAGACATATCACCTGGACCAATAGTAACAACATCCTTTTCCCAGTCTATCCTACCATTACCGGTGTTCAAGAAGGGTCTACCAAATATAATGGGACAAAAGCTATCTTGTGGGGAGCCAAGTACAAGAAAATCAGCAGGATATTTAGTTTTCCCACACAAGACTTCAACATCTCTAACAATTCCAATGGATGATATTGTATCTCTATTAGCAAGTTTCATGGTAACATCAATACCTTCTATCTCAGCAGGTGCAATTTCATGCATAATTTCTTTGTATAAGTCATGAGGTATAGCACTAGCACTGGCACCCATATCGCATAAGCCATGATAACAATGATCTCCTATTTTAGCAGAAATAACAGGCATGCCTACCACAGGTCTATGTTTATCTTTAGCACAAGGTTTAGCAATTCTAGCAGTTTCATCACAGAAATAAATAACATGCCCATCAATATTATTAGACAAGAGATCTTTAACAATAGCAATATTAGGTTCAACTTTAATTTGCTCAGGAGGTGTATAAGTTCTAGTATTGCTTTTATGGACCACAGTTGAAGCTTTAGCATGAACCTTTATCCTAACAGGGAAAGGTGGTTTCTCAACATAAGAAGTAGGAACAATAGGATCATTATAAGTGATAGTCTTTTCTTCAACTTTAATAGGTGCAACTACTTTTACTTCTATGGGAGGATGCTATTTAAACCACTTCTCCTTAGGGAGATCAATATGAGCAGCAAAAGATTCACAGAAAGAAACTACTATCTCAGAGTCAAGTCCATATTTAGTGCTAAATTTACGGAAAACATCGGTATCCATAAAAGATTTAACACAATCAAACTTAGGTGTCATACCTGACTCCTTACCTTCGTCGAGATCCCAATCTTCAGAGTTGCGTTGAATTCTTTCCAATAAATCCTATTTGAATTGAATAGTCTTCATCATAAAAGAGCCAGCACAAGATGTATAGAGCATGATGCGATTGTTATCAGAAAGCCGAGCATAAAAACTTTGAATAATTATTTCTCTTGGGAGATCATGATTGGGGCATGAATATAACATTGATTTAAGCCTCCCCCAAGCTTGAGCGATGCTTTCTCCTTCGTGAGGCCAAAAATTATATATATAATTGCGATCACAATGAACAAGACGCATAGGATAAAACTTCTGATGAAATTCCAATTTCAATCGTTTGTAGTTCCATGATCCCGTATCATCACATAGCCTATACCATGTCAATGCATCTCCCTTCAAAGATAAAGGTAAGACCTTCTTCTTAATAACATCATAGGGCACACCTGCAAGCTTAAATAATCCACAAACTTGATCCACATATATTAGGTGCTCATCAGGATGCTTTGTTCCATATCCTACAAAAGGATTAGCTAGCAGTTTTTCTAACATAACCGAAGGAATTTCAAAGTAAACATTTTCATCTTCAGTAGGTTAAGTAGGTTGAGGAGCAACTCTTTGCTCTACTGGTCGGGGAGAAGATACCCCGAACAAGCCCCTCAGAGGATTACTTTTCATAGTAACAAGTGACAGTAAATTTTGGCACACTATATAAATTTTTCCTTACCAAATTCCACCTACCAAAGGCAATTCACTCCCCGACAACGGCGCCAGAAAAGATCTTGATGACCCACAAGTATAGGGGATCTATCGTAGTCCTTTCGATAAGTAAGAGTGTCGAACCCAACGAGGAGCAGAAGGAAATGATAAGCGGTTTTCAACAAGGTATTCTCTACAAGCACTGAAATAATAGGTAAGAGATAATTTTGTGATAGGATAATTTGTAATGAGCAACAAGTAACAAAAGTAAATGAAGTGCAGCAAGGTGGCCCAATCCTTTTTGTAGCAAAGGACAAGCCTGGACAAACTCTTATATAGATAAAAGCGCTCTCGAGGACACATGGGAATAATCGTCAAGCTAGTTTTCATCACGTTCATATGATTCGCGTTCGGTACTTTGATAATTTGATATGTGGGTGGACCGGTGCTTGGGTGCTGCCCTTACTTGGACAAGCATCCCACTTATGATTAACCCCTATTGCAAGCATCCGCAACTACAACAAAAGTATTAAGGTAAAGCTAACCATAGCATGAAACATATGGATCCAAATCAGCCCCTTAGGAGCAACGCATAAATTAGGGTTTAATCTTCTATCACTCTAGCAACCCATCATCTACTTATTACTTCCCAATGACTTCCTCTAGGCCCAAATAATGGTGAAGTGTCATGTAGTCGACATTCACATAACACCACTAGAGGATAGACAACATACATCTCATCAAAATATCGAACGAATACCAAATTCACATGACTACTAATAGAAAGACTTCTCCCATGTCCTCAGGAACAAACGTAACTACTCACAAAGCATATTCATGTTCATAATCAGAGGAGTATTAATATGCATATAGGATCTGAACATATGATCTTCCACCAAATAAACCAACTAGCATCAACTACAAGGAGTAATCAACACTACTAGCAACCTACTGGTACCAATCCCAGACTTGGAGACAAGAATTGGATACAAGAGATGAACAAGGGTTTGAGAGGAGATGGTGCTAGTGAAGATGTTGATGGAGATTGCCCTCTCCCGATGAGAGGATCGTTGGTGATGACGATGGCGATGATTTCCCCCTCCCGGAGGGAAGTGTCCCCGGCAGAACAGCTCTGCCGGAGCCCTAGATTAGTTCTGCCAGAGTCTCGTCCCGAAAGCTTGCTTATGATTTTTCTTCGGACAAAAGACTTCATATAGCAGAACATGGGCACCGGAGGGCCAACAGGGGGCCCACGAGGCAGGGGGTGCGCCCCCTGACGTGGATTCTTCTTCCAGTATTTTTTATTATTCCCAAAAATAACTTTCGTGGAGTTTCAGGACTTTTGGAGTTGTGCAGAATAGGTCTCTAATATTTGCTCCTTTTCCAGCCCAGAATTCCAGCTGCCGTCATTCTCCCTCCTTATGTAAACCTTGTGAAATAATAGAGAATAGGCATAAGTATTGTGACATAATGTGCAATAATAGCCCACAATTCAATAAATATCGATATAAAAGCATGATGCAAAATGGATGTATCAAGGGCTTGTGCCCCCTCTCGCCATGGCAGATGGAAGAAAGTAAGGGAAGTGGAAGGAGATGGATGCTGGAAGAATGTGGGATGACATCCCCCTCCCCCCTCTTATAAAGAGGCGGGGTCGGGGCTCGGCCGCCCCGCTCAACCAATCCAACCATCGGGGGCGCAGGGAATCGGGACCGACCCGCTGCTCCAACCAGCGACGGCCTGGTTTCCTGCCTCCACCGCCTACCACCTGCATGGGGGACACGTGGCGGGCAAGCAGGATCGAGGGGACGGGTGAGGCGATCGTTCCCCACCCCGTGATCGTCTGGCGCGGGCGCCTTGAAGACCACGACCCGAGTCCACTCAGTAAATGAGCCGCGCCTCTGCGCCTCCCTCTTTTTATGGGGAAGGCGCGAGCCGCCTCTTTACCATGATGTGACGCATGCGTGCGGGAACCACCCCATGAATGACCCCCACGTCACGCACTACCCTACACGTCGCGCGTTCAACGTGGGTCGTTGGGAAGCGAGTAGACAAAAAGTTACTACGGTAAAATCCGCCCCACCTGCCCGCGCACCATTCTGGGCTTGTGGTCCAGGCCCGGGGGCTCCTGTTGGTGTACAAAAGTAGGGGCTCTCCTTTTAACCCCTTAACTTGTGCATGGGCAGTCAGAGCCGCGCCCGCGGCCACACTTAACAAGGCAGAGGAGGGAAGCCAGAGGGAAACCGAAGCTCAAGGCAGCCAAGGCAGCGCCAAGACCAGAAACATAAAAGAGCAAAGGGGCGAGATAGGCTCCCCCGGCAAGACCCTTGCCGGGGCGGCTTCCACGGCCCCGGCAAGAGCCTTGCCAGGGCGGCTCACCCAAAGCCAGCAGAGCGAGCCACCCTTGAGCCCAGGGGTTCCAAACGCCGCCAACAATTACATTGGAACCGAGGCTCGGGAGGCACCTCCGTGGTGGCATGCAGATCTTTGTCAAGATCATAAACACACGAGATCAGCTGAGAACCAGAAGCCGGCGACCCTCGGCGGGATCCTAGCCGAGGAAATCCACAAGACCCCCGACAACATCCTTGCCGGGGACGACCACGGCGCCACGGCAAGACCCTTGCCGGGGCCCCGGAAATACCCTTGCCGAGGACGTCAACAGGGCCGCAGCCAGGCCCGCACGTGCCAAGACTCCACCGCCGTCCCCATGCAGCTGCTAGCTCAACCAGCTGAGCAGGCACCTGCGTGATGGCCGGCGGCCTCTACACCGACCTAGCAAGCACCTGCGTGGTGGCATGCAAGTCTTCCTGAAGGCTCCACCACCGCACCAGCCCAGCAGCCAGCCGACGTGGCGCGGCAATGCCTCGTCAGCACGGACGCGCGTCAGAACCAGGTGAGGTGGCGACAGCTGGGACGTGCTTCCTTGTCGTCCCCGATAAAGCGAGAGGGGCATGTCGGCAGCGCATTAAATGCGTTTGTCTGACGGGGCCAGAGGATAGACTCATCCACTGTACACCTTTCCACCTCCTGTGTGCCACTGTGGCAGCCCCTTTTGCCTATAAAAGGAGGCCCGAGGCGCCCAGGAGAAGGATTTGGATCTTTTGGGCAAGTGACACCCCATAGCTAGCTCAAGAATGCAAGACACACTCGAATACATCCACCAAAGCAGGACTAGGGTTTTACGCATCCTCGCGGCCCAAACCTGGGTAAACGATCCGTGTGCTTCCTGTCAGACCCGCTCTTTGCACAACCCCGCACCCGCCAACCGTAGAAGGGATTCCAGTGATCCCATAGGTGTCAATTTCCCCCGACAATCTCCAAAGCATCATCATGATCTCCATCATCACCGGCTCGACACCTTGATCTCCATCATAGCGTCGTGGTCGTCTCGCAACCTATTGCTTCTACAACTACTGCTAACTCATAGCGATAAAGTAAAGCAATTACATGGCGTTTGCATTTCATACAATAAAGAGACAACCTTAAGGCTCCTGCCAGTTGCATGATATCTTACAAAACATGATCATCTCATACAATAACATATATCACATCATGTCCTGACCATATCACATCACAACATACCGTGCAAAAACAAGTTAGGCGTCCTCTACTTTGTTGTTGCAAGTTTTGTGTGGCTGCTACGGGTTTCTAGCAAGAACCATACTGACCTACACATAAAACCACAACGGTGATTCATCAAATTTGTTGTTTTAACCTTCTTCAAGGATCAGCCATAGACAAATTCGATTCGACTAAAGTAGGAGAACTAGACACCCGCCAGCCACCTTTATGCAAAACTAGTTGCATGTCAGTCGGTGGAACCGGTCTCATGTGCGTGGACATGTAAGGTTGGTTTGGGCCGCTTCATCCTACAATACCGCTGAATCAAAATAAGACGTTGGTGGTAAGTAGTAAGACTATCACCGCCCACAACTCTTTATGTTCTACTCGTGCATATCACCTACACATAAATCTAGCTCTGATACCATTGTTGGGAATCGCTGCATGGAAAACAAAAAATTTCTAAGCACACGCAATGATCTATCCGTGGATATGCATAGCAACGATTTAACAACACTGATGATGTAGTCGAACTTCTTCTCACATCAACCGATCAAGTACCGAATGCATGACACCTCCACATTCTGCACACTTTCAGCTCGGTGACGTCCCTCGCCTTCTTGATCCAGCAAGACGTCGAGGTAGTAGATGAGTTCCGTCAGCACAATGGCATGGTGACGGTGATGATGAAGTGATCTCTGTAGGGCTTCGCCTAAGCACTACGAAAATATGATTGTGGGTGTAAACGGTGGAGGGGGCGCCGCACACGGCCAACAATTGATCCGGTGGGTGCTAGGCGCCCCCTCCCACATATATATAGGTGGGAGGGAGGGAGGACCAGCCATAGGAGGTGCCCAAGTAGGAGGAATCCTACTTGGAGTCCCTCCCAAGGCGCGCCCCCTGCCATATATAACCGAGGGAGAAGGAAAGAGGGGGGAGGGAAGGAAGTGGGAATCCTAATCCACACTATCCTTTCCCTTCTCCCCTTTCCTTCTCCTCCTTAGGCCAGACCATATGGGGGGCGCAACAGCCCCTTGTGGCTGGTGCGTTTCCCCTCTTGGCCCATAAGGCCCATATCTTTTGCCGGGGTGCCCGGAACCCCTTCGGGTGACCTGATAAGTACCCGGTACCCCCTGAAACACTTCCGGTGTCCGAATACCATTGTCCTATATATCAATCTTTACCTCTCGACCACTTCGAGACTCCTCGTCATGTACTTGATCTTATCCAGGACTCATGAACAACATTCTGTCACCAAATCACATAACTCATATAACATTATATCGTCAACGAACATCAAGCGTGCGGACCCTACGGGTTCGAGAACTATGTAGACATGACCGAGACACCTCTCTGGTCAATAACCAATAGTGGAACCTGGAGGCCCATATTGGCACCTACATATTCTACGAAGATCTTTATCGGTCGAACCATTATGACAACATACGTAATTCCCTTTGTCCATCGGTATGTTACTTGCCTGAGATTCGATCGTCGGTATATTCATACCTAGTTCAATCTCGTTACCGGCAAGTCTCTTTACTCGTTTCATAATACATCACCTCATGACTAACTCCTTAGTCGTTTGCTTGCAAGCTTATGATGCGTATTACCGAGAGGGCCCAGAGATACCTCTTCGATACTCGGAGTGACAAATCCTAATCTCGATCTATGCCAACTACACAAACACCTTCAGAGATACCTATAGAGCATCTTTATAATCACCTCGTTACATTGTGACATTTGATAGCACATAAGGCATTCCTCCGGTATCCGGGAGTTCCATAACCTCATAGTCGAAGGAATATGTATTTGACATGAAGAAAGCAATAGCAATAAAACTGAGCAATCATTATGCTAAGCTAACGGATGAGTCTTGTCCATCGTATCATTCTCTTAATGATGTGATCCCGTTATCAAATGACAACTCATGTCAATGGTTAGGAAACCTTAACCATCTTTGATCAACGAGCTAGTCTAGTAGAGGCTCACTAGGGAGACGGTGTTTGTTTATTTATTCACACATGTATTAAGGTTTCCAATCAATACAATTATAGCATGAATAATAAACCTTTATCATGAATAAGGAAATATAAAATAACAACTTTATTATTGCCTCTAGGGCATATTTCCTTCAGATGTATATTGTCTTTCCTCTAGTGGTGTTATGTGAACGTCGAGTACATGACACTTCACCATTGTTTAGGCCTAGGGGAAGGCATTGGGAAGTAATAAGTAGATGATGGGTTGCTAGAGTGACAGAAGCTTAAACCCTAGTTTATGCGTTGCTTCGTAAGGGGCTGATTTGGATCCACATGTTTCATGTTATGGTTAGATTTATCTTAATTCTTCTTTCGTAGTTGTGGATGCTTGCAAGAGTTGTTAATCATAAGTGGGAGGCTTGTCCAAGTAAGGACAGCACCCAAGCACTATTCCACCCACATATCAAATTATCAAAGTAACGAACGTGAATCGTATGAGCATGATGAAAACTAACTTGACAATAATTCCCATGTGTCCTCGGGAGCACTTTGCTTTATGTAAGAGTTTTTCCAGGCTTGTCCTTCGCTACAAAAAGGATTGTGCCACCTTGCTGCACCTTAGTTACACTTGCTACTTATTACCCGCTACGAATTATCTTATCACAAAACTATTCGTTACCGATAATTTCAGTGCTTGCAGAGAATACCTTGCTGAAAACCGCTTGTCATTTCCTTCTGCTTCTCGTTGGGTTAGACACTCTTACTTATCGAAAGTACTATGATAGATCCCCTATACTTGTGGGTCGTCACCCCTCCTGGTGATTCTTCTTCCAGTATTTTTTATTAAATCCAAAATAATTCTCCATAAAATTTTCAGGTCGTTTGGATCTAGGAGAATATCCATCTCTGTTGTAGCTTTTTCAGGTCCAGAATTCCAGCTGCCGGCAATTTCCCTCTTCATATAAGTCTTGCAAATTAAGAGATTAAAGACATTAGTATTGGATCATAAAGTGCCCAAAACATAATAAATAACAGTAGGAAAAATTGATTCAAAATGGATGTATTAACTCCCCTAAGCTTAGACCTCGCTTACCCTCAAGCGAATGTCGAACCCGATAATCATGACCACATGTATATAGAGAGAGGTGTTGATAAAACAAAATACGGACATGGTAGTGATACAGCTCCAACGTATCTATAATTTATAAAGTATTCATGCCATGTTTACAAAAAAATATATATGGTTTTGGTATGATTTGATTAGAACTAACCTAGACTGATGTTGTTTTCAGCAGAACTACCGTGGAGTTCTTTTTTGTGCAGAAATAGAAGTTCTCGGAATGGGCCAAAAATTTACGGTGATTTTTTGTGGACCAATAGAGACCCCCGAAGCTTCGAGGAAGGACTGAAGCCTCACGAAGAAGCGACAAGCCATGGAGGCGTAGCCACCCCTCCAGGGCGTGCGAGGCAATCTTGTCACTCCATCATGGCCCCCTTGACGCGAGACCGACGCAAAAAATTCCTATATATATATACCAAAAACCCCAGAAAGAAACCAAGAACTTCCACTCCGCCGCCGCAAGCCTCTGTACTGAAGCAATCTCATCTGTTACCATTTTTCGGCACACCGTCGAAGGGGGAAATCATCAACGGAGGCCATCTTCATCATTCCGGTAGCCACCGTGACGAGGATGGAGTAGTTCACCCTCGAGGCTGAGGGTATGTACCAGTAGCCATGTGTTTGATGTGTCTCTCTTGTGTTCTTGATTTTGCACGATCTTGATGTACCACGAGCTTTGTTAATATAGTTGGATCATATGGTGTTTCTCCCTCTCTATCTTGTTGTGATGAATTGAGTTTTTACCTTTCAGGTTTCACTATTATCGGATTCAATACTTTTTTGATTTGAGACCGTTTGATGTATATCTTGCATATGGATACCCCTGGTGATAATGGGGTGTTCTATTGATTCACTTAATATATATTTCGGTACTCAACTTGCGGATTATCATGACATTGTGGTAATCTATGCATAGGGGTTGATACATGTTTTTGTCCTTCTTTCTCTCGAAGAAACCATGGGACACCTTTTGAATTTCTTTGTGTTGGATTGAATAATTATGAATCTAAGATTGTTTGATGCATATCGAGTAATCAACTCAGGGATACTGGTGGTGACATTGGAGTATTTAGGTGACATTAGAGTTGGTTGATGTGTATCATATGGTGTTATTTTAGTATGAATTCTAGGGATGCTTGTGACACTTATAGGGATGGCTCAATAGATTGATCTTATGTTCTCCACTAGATAAGAACTTTGGAGTGATTCTTTGCGGCACGTTGAGGTGGTTTCATAACCTACAATAATTTCATCTTATGTTCTCCGCTAGATAAGAACTTCGGAGTGATTCTTTGCGACACGTAGAGGGATTGTTATAGGATTCAATTATGTTAGCGCTGTTGAGAGATTGCACTAGTGAAAGTATGAACTCTAGGCCTTATTTCTAAGCATTGCAATACCGTTTGTGCTCACTTTTGTTACTTTCTACCTTGATGTTTATATTTTCAGATTACAAAACCTATATCTACTATCCATACTACACTTATATCACCATCCCTTCGCCGAACTAGTGCACCTATACAATTTGCCATTGTATTGGGTGTGTTGGGGACACAAGTGATTTCTTGTATTTGATTGCAGGGTTGTTTGAGAGAGACCATCTTCATCCTACACCTCCCATAGATTGATAAAACTTAGGTCATCCACTTGAGGGAAAACTACTATTGTCCTACAAAATTCTGTGCTTGGAGGCCCAACACGAGTCTACAAGAATAAGTTGTGTAGTAGACATCAGGTAGAATCATGATCTTTATTATAACCGCAATATATCACCATAGAACTTCTCATGATCAAGTAACAATTCATCCACAAAGATAAAGTATGAACCATAAACTTTCTTTAAAACCAACAAACTATGTTCTTAGTCATTGAAACAATTGCAGTACATCATATCTTCAAAAAGAGTCTATGTAATAGCTTTTGTTTAGGAATTTCCACATAGTCAACTATCATATAGTCTTGTATGATTGCTGACACTCATGACATATTCATGGAACAAAGGTATCATCAGACACATAGGAAGATAGGGGTTTATTATTTTCACCTCCCAACTCATTTACCTCAAGGATAATGTCAACAACAATAACTCATGCTTACCTACATCCAACTGGATATATGTGCCTGGATCTTTCCCTACCACCCGATGCTTGCCAAGTGGGGAATACTTAAGAAAGGAATAAGGATGAACATTATTGACTCTTGCATAAAAGTAAATACTAAAAATTTAAAGATAGGCCCTTCGTAGAGGGAAGCAGAGGTTGTCATGCGCTTTTTATTTTTGAATGTGCAAGCTCTTAATGGAAAGGAACGTCACTTTATATTGTCGCTTGTGATCGCAACCTTTATTATGAAGTCGGTCGCTTTTATTACTTTACCATCACAAGTTCGTACAAAGCTTATTTCCCTTACAATAAAATATCATACATATTTAAGAGGAATTTTTATTGCTTGTTGCACTGATGACAACTTATGTGTTGTGGATTTTTCACGGCAGATGTCCTCGTGAAAAGGACTTAGTCGTGAGGCCAACGCATCTATGTGGTAGCTTGAGAGGGGTTGGTCGGAACCGAGAGATGCGAGGAGATCGCCGAGGTGAGTTAACACATGAGACAAGATTTAGACAGCTTCGGGCCTCGGGAAACATCATCCGGTAATAACCCTACATGTTGTTTGTGGCTAGGTCGTATTCCGTATGTTCATGGGGGAGTCATCGCATAAACCGACTCTCCTCTAGTTGTGTCTAGCCCTCGAGATTATTCAACCTGTCCCCCTTGGGGTGCCCTGCCCCTCCTTATATAAGTTGGAGGGGTGGGTTACATGTGGAATCCCACTAGGATTAGGATTAGTCTATCTTCTAATGCAAGCCGGATATAAGTCCGGGTCTTGATCCCTTGTAAGGGAAATATCCTCATGCCTTCCCTCTTAAGCCGGCCCACCATAACATAAGTCGGCCTTCTGGGCCTTGGGCCTTGTCCTCCACATGACCCGCCGTCGGGGTCATTAGTGAGTCGCCACGACTAGTAAGTTGCCAAGCCCCGGGCGGGTCATCCCTGAGTCGCCAAGCTCCGGGCGGTTTACCAATGACCCCGACTGGGTAATACCTCCGGCCAGGTCATACTACGGGGTATATCCCTGATATTAGCCCCCAATTTAACCTGGATTTATCCATGGTAAACTTATACTGCAAAATAAGACCAACTTTGATAGATTATACGCCGGGTCGAAGATTCTTCTGAGCCGGCACTTGATCATCATCAAGTCCTTGTCATTTCCTTGTTGATATATACATGTCCATTATCTCATAGAAAATCTTCTTTAGCAGATATGTTTAAACTTTGACAATGCAAAAAAATCGAGATACTTCTTTTGAAAAACCCGGGTCAACAGGCCAGCTTTAGAATCAATTTGCTGACATTGATCTCTTTGTAACATCCCAAAATTCTAAATTTTGGAATGTTATATTGAATAAATAACTATGCTTGTTGTTTGATTGTTTGTTTGATTGATTGAGTGAAATAGAGTGGAATTTGAAACTTTTTGAAAGTTGAATGAGAGGGAATGAAATGACTTTCCCAAATTTTCCCTTTGCCCTTTTGGATCTCAATGAAATCAATTTCATTCCAACACAAAACCCTAGGGTGAAGATGACATGACTTCTTCCATTTGAAATGAAAAGGGTTTTGAAAAGATTTGAATTTCATTTGAAAATATTTCAAATTCAAAGCTTTATGCAACTCAATGATTTTCATGAGAGAAGATAAAATGACTTCTTCAATTATATGAAATATGAGTTGGAAGTTAAAAAGAATCAAATTGAAAGTCATTCAAAGTATTTTGAAACCCCTTTCAAATTTGGAATTATTTGGATTTTATTCAAATTATTTTCTCCTAAAATAAATAAATGGAAATAAGGGTAAAATGATTCCCTTCAATGGAAAATTAGGAGAAAATAATTTTGAAATCATTTTGGTGTTTTAAAATGATTTTGTTGGGTTTTATTGCAACAGCAACACTATTTGAGTTTTGTAAATTTTTGAGGATTTTATTTGAACTTGAAAAATAATTCATGTTGTAGGAAATCTTTTCTGAAAATTTTGATATATTATATGTCTATATAATATTATTTATTTATTTATTTGTGTTTGTTTTATTGTCTATGTTTTATAAAAAAAAAAAGCGGCCGAAGCCACCGAGGCCCATCATTCCTCTCTCTCCTTCCTCACTGCGCCCATCGGCCCAGCTCGGCGCACCAAGACCAATCCTTCGCCTCGGCCGCCCGCTCCTCTCGCTCGCCTGTGTGACGCTGACCGCCCCCCACTGCTCGCTCGCTACATCGCCCGCGCCTTCTTCCTCCTCCCGCAAGCTACGCAGGGGATCGCCGCCGCCGGAATCCCGTGATCCTCGGGATCGCATCTACGATCCGCCCCCTCCTCCAAGTCGACCCGCCCCAATAAATACCCTCCCCACCCCGCGTTCTGCCTTCCCGACCCCGAACCCCTCTCGATCGCCGCCATTTCTCGCCGGAGCTCCGCCTCCGCCACCGCGCCATTGTCGCTCTAGCCACTCCCTCCGTCGTCCCCGAGCCCCACCACCTCCACCAATCGCCTCAACACCGTCCACCGCACCTCACCGAGGACTCGCCCGAGCTCCTGCGCCCTTGGAACGCCACCGCCGCCGACCACCCGAACGCCAACGCCGCCTCGACCTCGCCGTCGATCTCCTCCGTCCACCTACGCCACCATCTCGACCACCGCTGGACTCGCCGTCGAATGCCACGTCCGCCCGTGCCCTCGCCGGAGCCCGCCGACAATCGGAGCGCCGCCGCCGCCGACGTCCGAAGCCGCTCGCCGTCGACCTTCCCAGCATGTGAGCTCTCCACTTCCCCTTCACCGTCCGATCTGTTAATGACGCGCTAGATTAGATCTAACGAACGGTTAGGTTTTTCTGTTTATAGATCGGTTTAGTTCCGGTTTGTTACGGTTTTATTCGGTTTATATCGGTTCAGGTCTAGTCGGTTTAGCCGATCGGTCTTTCTCTTTTGGCTCGTACGCGTTCGGTTATTTTCCGCCCGAGCGCTGTTTAGTTTCAGCTCGCACACCCCCGTAGCGCCCGTTAGTTTTTTTTTTGTTATTTTCGTTTCTGTTTTAAAAACAGAATAGTTCTGATTTTATATTGCTTATAACTTTTAGGTTTTTAATCCAAATTGATTGATTCTTTTTGCATTAGATTCGAAATTTGTTGGAGTTTCTGTTAGTGGCATTGGATTTCAAATTTGAGTTGTTTAAATTTGAATATGATGAATTATGTTCAAATTGGTATTTTGGCCATAACTTGAGTTTAAAAATAGATTTTAACATGATTCTTTTTGCTACTGGTCACTTGTGGTATTGTTTAGCTGTAGGATTTAGTTTGGTAATTTTAGAATATTTTAAATTAGGGTTTTATTAAAAACAGTACTGTTTTTCTTATGTAGTTGTTTTAGTCATATAATTAGTGTTTTAATTATTTTTAGTTAATTCTTTTGTAAATTTTTACATGTTGTTATATGTTTATGTTTAGCTACAGTAGTTAAATTTTTGTAGTTATTTATTAGTGTTTAGTTACTGTTTTTGTAATTGCTTGTTTAGTTCATAGTGACATTGGATAAAAATAGTTTTATTAGTTTTAAAAGTAATTATTTTTCCAGTTCAAGTTATATTGTTTTTGTTTCTGTTATTTGTGAACACATTAGTTGTTGTATTTATTTAGTATAGTTTATTAATGTTTTAATAAATGATTTGATGTTATAGTTGTCTTAGTGTTTTGCTAGTTGCTATATTTGTTCTAGTATTAACTAGATGGTTGTAGTAGTTTTATATTAGTTCTTTTGTTAGTTATTAAATTAGTAATTTATTTTCTGTTATTATATTAGATCTATATTTTCTTTGCTGTAGAAAAAAATATTAGAGTAATTTAGTGATGTTATGTTAAGATTTGTGTGAGTTGGTCACAACTAGTTTTTCCTTGAATTTTTCTTTCGAAGTTTTTCCTTTGGTTTTCGACTTGGTTTTCTTTGTTGCTTTTATTTTGATTGAGTATTGTTATGATTGATAGAATTGATTGCTAGGATTATTGCTTATATGATTGTCTGTTTAATATAGATTTTCAACGGAGTGACGAATAGTTCTACCAAGTCTTTATTCTGAGAGCGTTATTATCTTCATCAAGTAATACCAGGCAAGTTCACTTTGACCATGCTTTCATACCTATGTTGTTATTGCATTTAGTGGCATCTTTGTAACAACTCTCCAGTAGTGATACTGAATTCTTGTAGTTGAGTAGTATGCATGAGGTAGGAACCCATCCCTGTTACCAAGCCCGGGACGTCATTTATTTTAATGCTACGCTATAGTAGACGGGGTTGGTATGAGTGCTCGGGAGTGGTGTGAGAATGGAGGATCTACGTCAATGACGACAACTCCATGATGGAATCTGCAAGGACTGCATCTTCAAGGCCTCAAGACTTCAAGACTCGAGACAAGAATTCAATACACACTACTGGGTGAAGGATGGTTGACGGCACCTGGAGAAACCAGTGGTTGGCGAGATGCATGGAGAAGCGCCATGACATCTTGCGGAAAGCTTCACCCAGACTCAAAGAGACGGAAGAATACTTCATGCCCGAAGCTTACATGCAACCGCAAGTCACTATGGGCTCGCTTGGTTGACCTTAGTTGTGACTCTGGCTGGGGCGGTGCTAGCAGATGTAGAACTATGGTAGGATTGAATGAGCACCGGACGGTGGTCGGGGAACTCTTCGAAGACCATGTTTGGTCATCTTGTTCTCAAACACCTGAAGTGCGAGAACATAAAGAGAGGATCGAATCTTGCGGGTAAAGTGTACAAACCTCTGCAGAGGGTTAAAACTTAATCGATTAGCCGTGTCCCGATTCACGGACAATTTGAGCATCTGGACTGGATCTATCTCGGAACTCTCAACACGGATTGATAACTTAATTGTGGGCAACTTATGATGATTTTGGGCTATGAGACATCGGTTGGCGGAACCATGTCATGATAGAAAACTCCATAGTACAGACTTCATTTATTCCTTTGATGTAGGGAAAATAAAACCAGCTTTTACATAAAAAAAACTCAGACCCGAGCCACAAAGCCAAATTGCATATAGTATAGTTTTACCATCTGTTTTCTCATGTTGTGATCTTGCGGTACATTCAATGTACTGACCTACACGGCTGCAACGTATCATGTTGCGTATACTTTCTTCCGACGAGTAAGAGTACAGTGCAGGTTACGGTCTACACTCAACTTTGCCGATGGCGTTGATGGGACTCCACACCGACTATTTGTTCCCACTGTGAATTATGAGGTATATATCATTTTACGTTATTTATACATGTGATTGCACTTTGATATATACATTGATGTACTGTGTGCCAAAGATATCTTGATCCGAGGATGTACATGTAGATACACGAGGCTTGACCGTCGAGGTCGGGTCGCTCTGATATGGTATCGAGCACATGTTGACTGAGGACGTGACCCTAGAAATCGGAAAGCCCTTGGACAGGATATCTCAAAACTTTATTTTCAAAAGACTCTTACTTCTCATCTTTTCTGATTTTATCAAATAGACCCTCTCACCTCAAATAGTTAGAATATACCCCTTTTCCCTTTTGACCACATGAAGGATCAACTGAAGCCGCTCCAAGAAAGATATCGGACAGTGATGACCCTTCAAAGTAACCAGGATTTCACCATGCATTAGAAGAGTTGAAGCTGCAACAATTGAAGACTCTGAAGACTTGAAGAATTTGAAGTTCCTGAAGAATTATTTGACCTTTAGAGAACAAACCCCTGTTATACACCTACGTTAGATGCGATGATTTGTGAGCTGTCATTTGTTTGATGTTTTCCGACAGCCCCAAAATAAAACTCGTTTCTTCCAAACTATTGTTTGTATTGTGTGTATCTCTCTCTATCCAGTTCTCTCTTATCTCACCCTAAAACCCTTGGAGCCAATAGATGATGAATGAAGTTGGACTGGTATTCTCTGGACCGATGACTCAGTTGGAGGCAGAGCTATGGATTCAAAACATGGAGAATCAACTCAAGAAAAACTGGATTGCAAGGAAGTATGAGGTTCCATATGCTCTTCAGCATTTTACCGAGAGTGCTGCAATCTGGTGGAAAATGCATCAAGCCATACAAGGACGTAATGGAGCAAGAACTTGGGAGGAATTCAAAAAGACCCTGTTGAGATCACGTCTCATCCGGAAGCACTACGATAACCCGAAGAAGAAACCTTGTGCTTGCAAGATTTGCGGAGAAATAGGACACACCCAGGAGGAACACAAGGAGGGATGCCCACATTGTGAGGAGAATCACCCAGCCGAAGCATGCCCGACTGGGCAAGTTACTTGTTTCTTGTGTGAAGGAACCACCCACTACCCGACTCAGTGTCACATTTACCCCATGGTGCAACAAACTATTCAGAGCAGGAAGAAGGAATGAAAGAAGCCCTCCGAGAAGTTATGAAAGAACACATGATGAAGGAATGTGTTGAAGACCACGATGGAGAAGGCCTCAACAGATTTTACTCCAATGCCTGCTATTCATGTGGAGAAGAAGGACATTTTCACAAGATTGCACCAAGGAAAGAAAAGAGTATCTGGGATACTTCGGCGGAAGCAATAGAGTTTGATCCACGGGAATAGAAGGTTTGATCGAACGAAGAAACCGGAAGAGAAAACAAAGACACCCTCGAACAACCCAATTTCTGCAAAGAGGGACAAGAGTCATATTACCTGTGTTGAATGTAAGGACGTCGGGCATTATGCCAATAATTGTCTTGAAAGGAAGCAAGGAACTCAAGGAGCAGGCACCATCTCCAAGAAGCCCAAAGACTTATCAAAAGTTATGTGTTTTCATTGCAAGGAAGCAGGACATTATGCTACTAAATGTTCCTACAAGAAGGAAGCTGGAGTCGAGTAGTTGGAATTTTGACATGGATAATAAGAGTGGTAGAAACCAATTTTTTTCATGAGTACAATAAGTTGAGTTATGTAATGGGTGCTCAGAGTTTGTAATGGATTCATGAAATCAATAAAAGTTAAGGTGACATGTTTTCATATGTTTAGTTGTATGAGTTGTTACTCTATGAACACGGATTTTGACCATTTTCGAGGATATGAGAAATATGGTCTATGGATGGATTTGTGAATTTCATTTTAAGGGTGATAGTACCCTATGAAGAACACTGGACCAATGGAAATGGAAATGTGTCCCACAGGTTGGAGTTTGGAAAAAAATGAGTTGGAGTTTTATCTTTGATATGATGGTATGAAGAAATGAAATGTTATTGGATTTAAAGTGGTGTAATGTTGGAAAATGGAGCAATTGTAACTCCAAGGATGAGTGAAATTGGTACAAGTGTTGAAGTGGACTCATAACCCACAGGCCCAGGAATTAATAAGGGTCAAGTACCCACTGGAAGAAGAAATTTTGGGAAGACTGCGATTTGATCAGCAGACGTTTCGTAGGAGGTTACGCAAAAACCTGAGAGTGGTGAAGTAACGATAGATGTTTTGTTCAGCTTGCAGAATCAATGGAATTATCCGAACTAAGTTCATTGAGAAGAGAAATTCTGCAACGCTTGCGAGAATACCCGAGTGTTAGAAATGCGAGATTCGCTAAACCTTATACAGAGTAATGATTTGGGTGCGGAATGGATTGATCACCATACCGACTTACTCTTGTCATTCGCTCTTGCTATTTGAAATGGTAAATCTGAGTGACTTACCCATAGTAGAGAGATGACGATGTCAAAGCCTTGTTTAAACCCTAGAATGGTAGGACGGTTGATCCATGTACAGGCAACCGTTGCCAATCGTAGGATATACGGTGAGATTTAGCCGAGACCCATTTCCTGTAGAAGAAACCATACATGGTTGACCGCCACGAGATTTTCAATAGTTGTTTAGTATTGGCGCCAGATCCTCAACTGAGAAGACCCTGTCCCGGAAGAACCTTAATTACCATGAAGGACTCATGATTTTGATAAAAGAGGTTATGCCCTTACCGGGAGAGCACCAGGGAAAGAGTTACCCTGGAGAATATGAGAAGACTGACATTGTCAACCCAAAGGAATGGAGTACATGAGTTTTGTCAGAACAATACAATAACCATGCTTCTAAGTGTGGTAGCACACTAGACCATACCGATCAATGGATTTGCTAGAAGACCCCCAAACCCTAACCTTTTCTTTCTAGCCTCTTCGAATCTCGAGGACGTGATTCATTTTAAGTGTGGTAGGTTTGTAACATCCCAAAATTCTAAATTTTGGAATGTTATATTGAATAAATAACTATGCTTGTTGTTTGATTGTTTGTTTGATTGATTGAGTGAAATTGAGTGGGATTTGAAACTTTTTGAAAGTTGAATGAGAGGGAATGAAATGACTTTCCCAAATTTTCCCTTTGCCCTTTTGGATCTCAATGAATTCAATTTCATTCCAACACAAAACCCTACAGTGAAGATGACATGACTTCTTCCATTTGAAATGAAAAGGGTTTTGAAAAGATTTGAATTTCATTTGAAAATATTTCAAATTCAAAGCTTTATGCAACTCAATGATTTTCATGAGAGAAGATAAAATGACTTCTTCAATTATATGAAATATGAGTTGGAAGTTAAAAGAATCAAATTGAAAGTCATTTGAAAGTATTTTGAAACCCCTTTCAAATTTGGAATTATTTGGATTTTATTCAAATTATTTTTCACCTAAAATAAATAAATGGAAATAAGGGTAAAATGATTCCCTTCAATGTAAAATTAGGAGAAAATAATTTTGAAATCATTTTGGTGTTTTAAAATGATTTTTGTTGGGTTTTATTGCAACAACAACACTATTTGAGTTTTGTAAATTTTGAGGATTTTATTTGAACTTGAAAAATAGTTCATGTTGTGGGAAATCTTTTTCTGAAAATTTTGATATATTATATGTCTATATAATATTATTTATTTATTTATTTGTGTTTGTTTTATTGTCTATGTTTTATAAAAAAACAAAACGGCCGAAGCCACCGAGGCCCATCATTCCCTCTCTCTCCCTTCCCTCACCTGCGGCCCACTGGCCCAGCTCCGCGCACCCGCACCGAATCCCTTCGCCTCGGCCGCCCGCTCCTCTCTCGCTCGCCCCTGTGACGCTGACCGCCGGGCCCCACTGCTCGCTCGCTACATCGCCCGCGCCCTTCTTCCTCCTCCCGCAAGCTACGCAGGGGATCGCCGCCGCCGGAATCCCGTGATCCTCGGGATCGCATCTACGATCCGCCCCTCCTCCAAGTCGACCCCGCCCCTATAAATACCCCTCCCCTCACCCCGTTCCGCCCCTTCCCGACCCCCGAACCCCTCTCCGCTCGGCGCCATTTCTCGCCGGAGCTCCGCCTCCGCCACCGCGCCATTGTCGCTCTAGCCACTCCCTCCGTCGTCCCCGAGCCCCACCACCTCCACCAATCGCCTCAACACCGTCCACCGCACCTCACCGAGGACTCGCCCGAGCTCCTGCGCCCTTGGAACGCCACCGCCGCCGACCACCCGAACGCCAACGCCGCCTCGACCTCGCCGTCGATCTCCTCCGTCCACCTACGCCACCATCTCGACCACCGCTGGACTCGCCGTCGAATGCCGCGTCCGCCCGTGCCCTCGCCGGAGCCCGCCGACAATCGGAGCGCCGCCGCCGCCGACGTCCGAGCCGCTCGCCGTCGACCTTCCCCGCGGTGAGCTCTCCACTTCCCCTTCACCGTCCGATCTGTTATTGACGCGCTAGATTAGATCTACGAACGGTTAGGTTTTTCTGTTTATAGATCGGTTTAGTTCCGGTTTGTTACGGTTTTATTCGGTTTATATCGGTTCAGGTCTAGTCGGTTTAGCCGATCGGTCTTTCTCTTTTGGCCCGTACGCGTTCGGTTATTTTCCGCCCGAGCCCTGTTTAGTTTCAGCTCGCACACCCCCGTAGCGCCCGTTAGTTTTTTTTTTTTGTTATTTTCGTTTCTGTTTTAAAAACAGAATAGTTCTGATTTTATATTGCTTATAACTTTTAGGTTTTTAATCCAAATTGATTGATTCTTTTTGCATTAGATTCGAAATTTGTTGGAGTTTCTGTTAGTGGCATTGGATTTCAAATTTGAGTTGTTTAAATTTGAATTTGATGAATTATGTTCAAATTGGTATTTTGGCCATAACTTGAGTTTAAAAATAGATTTTAACATGATTCTTTTTGCTACTGGTCACTTGTGGTATTGTTTAGCTGTAGGATTTAGTTTGGTAATTTTAGAATATTTTAAATTAGGGTTTTATTAAAACAGTACTGTTTTCTTATGTAGTTGTTTTAGTCATATAATTAGTGTTTTTAATTATTTTAGTTAATTCTTTTTGTAAATTTTTACATGTTGTTATATGTTTATGTTTAGCTACAGTAGTTAAATTTTGTAGTTATTTATTAGTGTTTAGCTACTGTTTTTGTAATTGCTTGTTTAGTTCATAGTGATAGTGGATAAAAATAGTTTTATTAGTTTTAAAAGTAATTATTTTTCCAGTTCAAGTTATATTGTTTTTGTTTCTGTTATTTGTGAACACATTAGTTGTTGTATTTATTTAGTATAGTTTATTAATGTTTTAATAAATGATTTGATGTTATAGTTGTCTTAGTGTTTTGCTAGTTGCTATATTTGTTCTAGTATTAACTAGATGGTTATAGTAGTTTTATATTAGTTCTTTTTGTTAGTTATTAAATTAGTAATTTATTTTCTGTTATTATATTAGATCTATATTTTCTTTGCTGTAGAAAAAAATATTAGAGTAATTTAGTGATGTTATGTTAAGATTTGTGTGAGTTGGTCACCACTAGTTTTTCCTTGATTTTTTCTTTCGAAGTTTTTCCTTTGGTTTTCGACTTGGTTTTCTTTGTTGCTTTTATTTTGATTGAGTATTGTTATGATTGATAGAATTGATTGCTAGGATGATTGCTTATATGATTGTCTGTTTAATATAGATTTTCAACGGAGTGACGAATAGTTTTACCAAGTCTTTATTCTGAGAGCGTTATTATCTTCATCAAGTAATACCAGGCAAGTTCACTTTGACCATGCTTTCATACCTATGTTGTTATTGCATTTAGTGGCATCTTTGTCACAACTCTCCAGTAGTGATACTGAATTCTTGTAGTTGAGTAGTATGCATGAGGTAGGAACCCATCCCTTGTTACCAAGCCCGGACGTCATTTATTTTAATGCTACGCTATAGTAGACGGGTTGGTATGAGTGCTCGGAGTGGTGTGAGAATGGAGGATCTCGCCAATGACGATAACTCCATGATGGAATCTGCAAGGACTGCATCTTCAAGGCCTCAAGACTTCAAGACTCGAGACAAGAATTCAATACACACTCTTTGGGTGAAGGATGGTTGACGGGCACCTGGAGAAACCAGTGGTTGGCCGGGATGCATGGAGAAACGCCATGACATCTTGCGGAAAGCTTCACCCAGACTCAAAGAGACGGAAGAATACTTCATGCCCGAAGCTTACATGCAACCGCAAGTCACTATGGGCTCGCTTGGTTGACCTTAGTTGTGACTTTGGCTGGGGCGGTGCTAGCAGATGTAGAACTACGGTAGGATTGAATGAGCACCGGACGGTGGTCGGGGAACTCTTCGAAGACCATGTTTGGTCATCTTGTTCTCAAACACCTCAAGTGCGAGAACATAAAGAGAGGGATCGAATCTTGCGGGTAAAGTGTACAAACCTCTGCAGAGGGTTAAAACTTAATCGATTAGCTGTGTCCCGGTTTACGGACAATTTGAGCATCTGGACCTGGATCTATCTCGGAACTCTCAACACTGGATTGATAACTTAATTGTGGGCAACTTATGATGATTTTGGGCTATGAGACATCGGTTGGCGGAACCATGTCATGATAGAAAACTCCATAGTACAGACTTCATTTATTCCTTTGATGTAGGGAAAATAAAACCAGCTTTACGCAAACAAAACTCAGACCCGAGCCACAAAGCCAAATTGCATATAGTATAGTTTTACCATCTGTTTTCTCATGTTGTGATCTTGCGGTACATTCAATGTAATGACCTACACGGCTGCAACGTATCATGTTGAAGATACTTTCTTCCGACGAGTAAGAGTACAGTGCACAGGTTACGGTCTACACTCAACCTGCCGATGGCGTTGATGGGACTCCACACCGACTATTTGTTCCGCTTGTGAATTATGAGGTATATATCATTTTACGTTATTTATACATGTGATTGCACTTTGATATATACATTGATGTACTGTGTGCCAACATACCGATCCAGGATGGCACGATACGGAAGGCTTGACCGCTCGAGGTCGGGTCGCTACACTCTTGTAGAGAAATATTGTAAGAAATAATCCACCTGAGTCGGCTTCCAAAACGTCGGCTTAATAAAAATATTAGTCTTAAAATACTCATCTGATTTTTAGCCAGCTTGAAGATGTAGAACTTGCCGGATTATCCTTGCCAAAATTGTCGGTTCGTAAATATTGATAGCACCGGGTCATAATTGTTGCTAACATCAAGCTTTGAAAGTGTACCTACCTTATATGCATATCACTTGTAGCCCACAAGTCTTAAGAAGAGAGTGTAGTAACAACTTAAGACTTGTTTCAATATAAATGTCGCAACCTTGAAGAAATCCGGGTTGTTCATATCAGTCACTAGTCATAAACTGAATATTCCACATATGTATCCCCCAAGTGCCGAGTTGTCATGCTTGCAGCAACCTGGGACTTGTAATTGCCTTATGCTCATAAAAACTTTGAACCCAGTGTAGCCCCCTAGGGCCGGCTCAGCAAGACCATACTAAGCTGGGACTTTATGTATACTTCATAACATCATATGATGTAGCCTCCATCGTAGGGCTTGAACCCACGACCACATGGTTAAGAGCCTTGTGCTCTACCAACTGAGCAATGGACCCTTCAATATAATGGATTAAGGCTTATGTACCTTGAATTTTTTGACAGGAGCAATCAGTAGCCCCCAAGGGCCGGCTCATTACGATGTGATGAGTCGAGTCTTCAATAAGGCAAGTTAAAAATGACCTTGCATTAGCCCCAAGTGCCATGGTGCATGCTGGTAGTGACATGGGACTTGCATATTTTATGTAATCTCAACTTGAATAATGTAGCCCCCAAGTGCCGGGTCGTAAGCCTGCGGCGACTCGAGACTATTCCTTCCAATGTGCAATAAATCATATCCATTGATAAAATAATAACCATTGAGATCAAGCGACTTTGGAAACCTCAATCATAATACTGGTTATTGATAACCATAATAAAAATCCAGCCATGTTGGCTATTCAAGATTTGAATAATATAATCCGGTATGAAAATCTTAATCATTCAATATCATCATGACAATCCAGCCAAGTTTGGCTATAAAAGATTTGAATACCTTATCGATTGACAAGTAAATCCGGAGTTTAAATACTCAATGGCTCTTGGCCGATGGCGACTTAATACACATCCATTATAATTCGGGATTTTTGTAACCCGGCGGCTTATAGCCTTTGTGAAAATCAATAATTGATAACCCTTTTGAAACACCAATTTCAATTTTTGATGATGGGATTGAACTTAATCATTTATGTAAATCATAGCTCTGCAAATCCTGCACAGAGTTTAAACAACATATGCCCTGGCGACTTAACATCAAAAGCCAAGGTGGGTAACAACCCAAACATAATATAGTCTTATGCAATTATGGAAAAGACTAGCATTAAGGCCATTCAAGCCTAAACATACTGGCGACTTTAAGTCAAAAGCCGTATGGTATTGTCGGCGTTAAGGGAACGGGGTCCCCAGACTTGCACTCATGGCCCACAGGTGGCTAAGCCAGGCCAGAGCCGTCGCCCATCTTCATCAACAAGGCATCCAAGACCTCGCGAGGTCCAAGCCTCGTGAGGCGGACGACGCAAGACCTCCTCTGGAGTGGCCTAGCCAGGCAGGCTCACGAGGAGCGGAGATATCAAGGCGGGGCAAACCTCACGAGGCTCTCGTGACATGAGCCATGACGAACGACACCAGGCGGGCGCCAGCGCGCGCACCATCCTTATTTCCTCTTTGGTGCTAAGGAGGCCAGCGCAGGCGAAGAGTACCGAGGCATCAAGCAAAGGTTGTTATATTGGTGCAACGAGACCAAGACCAGGAGGACGGTAAGACGGAGGTCATCGTGGAGCCCTAGACGGCGTCACCACCAGAGCTTTTCGCAGGCGAAGACCACTTTTGTCAGGATAGCTTGTACTAGTTGTCCCCCTTCAAATTTGCCCGTCGTTGTTGGCCCCCTTCCCGCTCGATATTTGGGAAGTGGACCAGGGCCTATATAGGTAGAGCTAGCCACCATAGTAGGGCAATCTCATCTTAGCTTGATCCAACGCGATCGAGAGCCTACCCTAGCCACAAGAACACCTCAACCTCGGGAGGCTGTTCTTCCCTTGTACTATTCATCATCAGCCCTAGAGGCAATCCACCACTACCACACTGGAGTAGGGTATTACACCACAATGGTGGCCCGAACCAGTATAAACCTCGTGTCTTTACGTGTTATGAAGTTAAATCGAGTTCGTCCATGAGATCTTAGCGAGCTAGGGCGAGATCGGTAGGAGGAAAGACTTCACAAGACCCCAGTGTTCAAACCTTAAGGGTTTGCTGGAACCCCACATTCGAAAGGTTATCAAACCTCACATGTTCATTCAATCAATTTAAAAACATACTTGGAAAATTGGCTCAAATTGCCGGCTTACATCGCCACATCCAGTGAGGGTAATAATCCAATGATTTATAAGCGCATGATTCCAAAGGCGCAATCCAAAGTATACACTACAAAAAAATACACGTCCGTGATGATACGTGTTTGTCACAGTAGGTCGCGTTTTTTGTCATGCATGTACATCCATGACAAATTTATGATGTAATCAAGATAGTCATACCGGTCTTTGTCGTAGAAGTGTTCCATGACATTACCAAAATTATCATCACGAAGTGTCCACTTCCATGACGATAAATCGCGCACGTAAGTGCTTTCGTCAAGGGTGACCGACACGTGGCATCCACCGTAACGGAATGCCGTTAAGCTATCGGGTCAGGTTTTGGATCCGATAACCCGTTAACAGCCCCGACCAATGGAGATTTTACACATGTAAAATCATCATTGGCTGGAGGAAACACGTGTCGGCTCATCATTGGGACGGATGTCATCCACTCCTTTGGATGTAAGGCGCCTATGATACGTCGACACGTGGCACGCCCAACAATGGCCCATTCCTATGAAAAGGCCGGCCCGTTTGACTTGGTCAAAAGCTGGCGGGCCGGCCCATGGAAAGCCTATTAACGGCATGTTAGCATATAGCCTATTTACAGCCCGCTAACCGAAGGCCCGTTACGCCCTATGCGAATTAGGCCCAGTAGCGTCATCTGGGCCATCCAATATGATTCCAGCCCATTTTCACTTCTGGCCCATGTATGGCCCATGACGTTGTCGGCGTTCTGCGAACGGGGGTACCCAGACTTGGCTACCTGCGGCCTGCGGCGTGGCTCAAGGGGTGGCCCAGCACGGCCCATCTTCATCAGCACAAGCTCAAGACCCTCGCGAGGGGCCAAGCCTCATGAGGCGATGACAGAAGCTTCCTCAAGCACGGCCTCGTCAGCTGGCTCGCGGAGGCGGAGAGATCAAGGCGGGTACCTCACGAGGTGCCCATGACGCAAGCCATGAGCGACCATGGGCGCCAAGGTGGCGCCAGCCCGCCAGTTGTCCTCATTTCCTCTTTGGTGCAAAGGGGCAAGCGCAGCGAGAGTATCAAGCAAAGGCATCCGTTTGATGCAACAAGACCAAGATCGTCATGAACGGCAGGAAGGAGGTCATCGTGGAGCCCAAGCCGGCGTCACCACCAGAGCCTTTGACAGGCGAGGACCAACTTTAGTTAGGATAAGTGTACTAGATGTTCCCCTTCAAAATGGCCAATTGTTGGTGCCCTTCCCACTCAATAATTGGGAAGAGGCCCAGGGCCTCTGCCTATAAGTAGAGCTAGCCACCACAGTAGAGTCATCTTGGATCCAGAGAGAGAGAGAGAGAGAGAGACCGAAATCCCCCTAGCAGTTCATCGCACCGGCGAAGAACAGGCCCTCGCGAGGCTGTTCTTCCTTGTACCGTTCATCATCAGCCCAAGAGGCAATCCACCACACCACTCACTTGAGTAGGGTGTTACACCACAATGGTGGCTCGAACCAGTATAAACCTTGTGTCTATTGTGTTGTTCTTTTGGTAGTTTAGGTCCTAGCGAGGCGACGAGGTGCAGGTAGGTAGGGGGCGAGATCTCGCGGCACCCCTGAGTTCGAACCTAGAGGGTCCGCGGAACCCAAATCCGACATTTGTGCGCCAGGTGCGCCGGAATCCGCTTCTGCCGCTTCGCGTGGCCGTCAGATCGTCATCATCATGCCCGCGACCAGGCGGGCAACCTCGATCCTCGGGCGGCTGGCCCGCCAAGCAGTAACCGCCGCCGGAGACCCCATGCCCCAGTGCAGCTCAAGGTCCACAGTGGCGCAGAAAGCCGCGGGCGACGCGGTCGGGCAACAACAGCTCTCACGCCGCGGCAGGCGCGATCGGCGGCGAGGGCCTCCAACCACGCCGCGGCCACGACGCCGTACACCCGACGGGAGTAGGCGAACTCAAGGGCCGCACTCACAGTGGCCCGAGAGCTACTACAATGCAGGCTGCTGGAGGGCGGTCACGACGTGTTGCTGGAATGGGTGGCAGAGCTCCTGGGCTTCGCCGCATCGGGGGCTCACCCCTTCTGCACCCAACTCCCACCTTAGGTCCAGGGTGGCCCACGCGGAGGCTCCACGCACGCCCGCGCAGCTCCAAGCGGACTCCAAGGCCACCCCAACGCCGGCCAGGCCATCAGCACCGGGCCAGCAGCGATGCTGCCTCCGGCCCCGGCCAGCGAAGAAGGACTCGCCACGACCCACGACCCCAGTGGGCCGCCGCGCTACCATCCTCAGGTGGGCGTCTCAAGCAGAACTGCATGGCACACGGGGCACTACGGTGCAACATTTGGGATGGCGGCCCCGTAAGAGTATGTGCCCCACATGATGGATCAAGGGCACGCGCAGGAGGACGAACATGGCTCGCTCCTCGGCCCAAGCTGGGGGGACGAAGCACCAGAAGCTGAGCTCTTCCAGGAGCCCCGAGAAAGCCCTGTCGGCCGCGCTGGAAGCAACGATTATCGGGTACCGCTAATTCCTCAGGAGCAGGCATATGCTAACCACGGATCGCATGAGGCACAGGTCGCCGCAGCGGACGGCTGCCCCACTCCCACAGTTTCCTACCCCTCAAGAGGAGGGCGCCGGGGGCTGCAGGAGAGGGGCCGAGATCCGGCATCACCACCGCGGCGTTCGGAGCAAGGCGTCCTCAGGAGGTAGGCCCTCTGCCGGGGAGGTGCCTCAGGGCCTACCCCTGGCAGAGGACCCGTGGTCGTCGGGGGAACCGCTGGCGACCGCTCTACCCCATCGGCGGCGTCCTTGGTTTCCGGTCATCGTCGGTGGCACTAGAGTGTGGCGCAAGGCCGGGCCCTCATCTGGCGATATGAAGCAAGGCCGGTACCTGTGAAGAAGGCCCAGTGCCTATGAAGCTCGCCGCCCCGTGACACTCTCACGTAAAAATGAGTGGGGCTGTACACGCCCCGGAGTCTCAGGAGCGCCGGCCTCAGGCCCTGGGGCTCCCTCCCACGCCCAGTGGCAGCACTTAGCTCCGCGCTGGTGAGAAGACGTCCAAGACTAGACTAGGTGCCGGACGCGGCTTTTTTTGCTTTTCCTGCTTTTTCCCTTGGCTGTTACTTTCCCCCCCTTTTTGGATTTAAGTTGGATTCGAGCTTGTGATTTGCGTGTGTTCGGGGAAGGGGTGTTTAGTCTCGTTCGAGCAATCTCTCGTGGTCTGGTTACCACTCTGCCTCAGCTGCCTCCCCTCGTGAGCCCCTCGTGAGTCGGGCCAGGCCTAGCATGCGCACAGATCGAACCACCGTCACCGCGCCCTCTCAGGAGGTTCTCGTCACAAGTTAGATGGGCTCGTTCAGGGGGCACACGGAACGCCACAGCCCTCCGCAGGCTATCTCGGGGCCTAGGCGGGTCGAAGGTAAACACGTCAGCCAGCTCGTCGCAAGGCCAGCCACTTGGCGCAGGCGTATGGGTGATATCGTGTCTACTAATACGCTAACTGCAAGTTTTTACACGAGGGGCTCCCCCTCCCAAAATGCTCTTACAACCTTCAGGGCCAAGCCCGAACTCTACTTGCGCAGGATAAAAAGCAGGGGCGGCATGCAGTCAATTAGATAAATCCCCCAATGCGTCCTCGAGATCACCTCCTGAATCGCCGCTGGCGTCGCTGGCCTCGCCATCGCCCTCCGCGTCGCCGTTAGCGGCGCCAGGGCCGTTCACCACGTCGCCTTCATCAGCGGCCATGACCACGCCGTCGTCGTCAGAAGCAAAGGCCCTGACGAGGGCATCCATGTTGTCTTCCACCAAGTGCGCCAGGTCGTCCCGGACGGCCTGGGGGACTGGGCGATGGCGGCATCAAAATTGAAGTTGGAGTCCATGTCCCGAAGATGGCTGAAGACGCGAGAAAAGGCACGCCCGAGCAGGGCGCGACTCCTCTCCTCCACCAACCTATTGGCTCTACCCAACCGCGCCTCCAGCTGCGTCACCACGTCAGTGAAGAACTGAAGGTTGCCAACATAGTTGACTGCGTGAGGCTCACCAACGGCCGCCTCGTAGATGTTAACCAAGGCCGTGTTAGCTCTTTCCCGGAGCGTGCAGAGCATAGGGCCATGCTCGTGCTCCAGGATCTGCCGCTGGCGCCTCTCGTCCTCATTCCGCCGTGCAACGGCTTCAGCCGCGTCCACCCGCTGACGCAAAAGAAGCGCCTCGGCGCTGGAAGAAGTCAGCTCCTCCCGCGCCACGCCCAGGGCGGCCCGGGAAGCGTCGGCCCGCCGCGTCGCTTCATCCAGCTTGGCCCTCAGGGCGGCGGTCCTGCCTTCAGCCTTGACCCTGATCAACCCCAGCCTCTCCTCGAACTCGCGCTCAAGGTTCAAGCGGGCCGTAGCCACCCGGCGTTCAACCTCTTCCAGGACTCAGGCCTCCCGCGCAGCAACGTCATCCTCCGCCTGCATCACCAAGTGCTCGCTCGTCTCCAGACGCTCAAGATCGCGGGCACGCTCGGCAGCTTCCAACGTCAGTGCCTCCTCGCGTCTCCGGAGCTCGGCCTGGTCGACCGAAGCCCCCTTCATCGACGCAAGGGCCGCCTCGCGCAGCTCCACCTGCTGCTCCAGGGAATTGCTCCAGGCCCGAGCTCCAGCCCGATCCCGCGCCTCCACGCCGCCGGTCAGCCTCCCGGGCCTCCTCGACGGCCCGGGAACGGGCCTCCCGTAAGGCCGCCAGTGACGCCTCGGCCTTCTCATTTTCGAGGTCGCGCTGGTGGCGCGCAAGGGCAACGGCCACCTTCATCTTGCGCCCCTCTTCAGCTAGGCACAGGCCCTCAGCTTCAAGGCGTGCATCTTCATCAGCAAGCTCTACGCCAAGCTGGTTCACCGCTTCAGCCACCCTCTGGAGAAACCCTTGGCGAAGGGCACGGCGCTCCCGGGCGCGCCCAAGCATGTCTTCTGCGTCGTCATCCGCCCCAAGTAAGCGCGGGGGGCCACGAATCAGCACTCCCCCTTTGGGCAGGGGCTGGGGGCTGGCGCCCTCGTGATGGCCGGGCACGCCCCGCCAAAAGCCTGGCCTAGGGCTGGCTCGTCCCCGAACGAAGAACGAAGGGCCGACCTCAGCCAATCGCTATCCACGACCAGACGAGGAGCCCAAGGCAGGCTGGCTATGCCCCGAGAAGGCTCGCAAAGGAGGGTCACGAGGTGCGCAGAGCCATGATGCGCCACAGGATGGCTCACCTCTCCGGTCGGCCTCACCACAAGGGCTCTGCTTGAGCTCGGAGCGCTCGAAGACGGTGGAGAGGGCGAAGCCTGGGGGGATGGCTCGTCAACCATCTCCGTGAGCTCGGCAGGAAGGGCCCTGCAGAGCAAGGATCAGCCAAAGCAACGGGAAGATAAGGAACTAGGAAAGGGGAAGCCTTACTCATCAATGGCGAAATACTTCCTACGCTTCAGCAGGCGGCAAGGATAATCGTCACCCAAGGCCTCCCTTCTCTTCCGGAGAGCCTCGGAGTCCACGCAGAAGCGGCCCAGGAGTTCAGCGCAGGGGTCAGCCTGCGACGAGGAAGAAGCATCAAGGCGACCAGCATCAGGGGCGTTGTCCTGGCGCACGTCGCCGGTCGCCTCACCAAGAAGGGTAGCTGGGGCCTCAGGGGCCTCGACCACGGGAGCCGCGGGCCGCGGCTCAACGCCTTTAGCCGCAGCAGTGCGGGCCTCAGGAGCTGCCACCTCAGGAGTGCCGCCTGGCGTCATCATCCTGGCGGAGGCCCCCTCAGCCTCCGGTGGCCCATGCCTCCCTGCACCACCACTCGAGGAAGGACCGCCGTGGGCGACTAGAAGGGCAGTCACCATCACTGGGTTCTCGCGAGGCCCCATGAGGCCTGCGAGGCGCAGCCCCCATTTGTCAAAGCTGGGCATCTGCTTCACAAAGTCACCCCTGCTCGAGCAAAAGTACAGCAAAGCACCCCCTTGCCGGATGCTGCCGGGAAGGTCCCCGTCAGACCATGAGCACCTTCCTCGATGCTTGCGCCAGTCCTCCTCCGGAGCCTCATGCGATCCTCACGCCCTTGAGGCCCACATCCGGCGGGAGGACGCCGGAGAGGGCAATGCAGCATAGGAGGAACTCATTCACCACCTTGGCGCCGTCCACGCCGAAGCGCCCTCAACGCTGTGCGATGCAGACGAAGACGGCCGGGGCTCGTGGCGCCTCTGCCCCAGCCAATTGGGGACAGCGGGCAATGTTGGCTCCGAAAGCAGGGGGCTGGGCACCCCGACATCCATGTACAACCACCGCTCGCGGAACCCAGACACGGGCGGAGAAAGGCTGAAATCAATCCCTGAAGCCGCCGTTTCTGGTGCGGCAATGAAGCTCACTCACCCCGAGCATTGGGTGGGGTCGATGAGGCGCAGAGAGAAGAAGTGACGCCGCAAGGCAACTGAAGGAGGGATGCCCATCATTGCCTCACAGACAAAGGCGAAAACGGCAAGAAGAGTAATGGACTCAGGACCCAAATGCATCATATGGATCTGGTAATGGGAAAGCACAGCGTTGAAGAAATTGGAAAAGTGGGGAACCAGTCCCGCCCATAGGGCGTCGGCGAAGTACCGGACCTTGTTGACTATTCTGTTAATGGAGAAGCGAGACGCGGGCCAGGCCGTCGTCCTCCCGCACTCATTGAAGATAGTGGCAAGAGCAGAGCTGACCTTGTCCAAGCCTTCTCGGTTGAGTATGATCGACCGATCGACAGCAGGAGCCGTCAGCGGTGGCGAGCGAGGCAGAGGCACGGGTTTCTTCCCTTTCCCCTTCTTCGTCGGAGCCATGGCGACAGAAAGGGGGAGGATTCGAGATTGGATTGGAAGCGGAGACTGGAGCTCGAGAGGAGGAAGAGCAGGAGACGGTCGAGCAACGAAAAGAGGGACGACTGTGTGCAACCACGGGTCCGCCTAGCTGGGCGCAAAATAAGGAGGCGTGGGGGAGCAGGGATGCCCACGTCCAATCAACCGCCACGCGGCGCCCAAGGCCGCAGGCTGTTAGGGCTCAAGGCGCTCGCAGACTTGCCCTTCGCTTCTCTAAGCCAAGTCCATGCTCGCCTTAGGCCGGGGCTATCACATGCGTCGGGAACGGGGTACCTGACTTGCTCTGCTGCGCTGCGGCGTGGCTCAAGGGGTGGCCCAGCATGGCCCATCTTCATCAGCACAAGCATGTAGTTTCATATTATCATGTTGCATCCTTGTTTTGAGGTGTTTGCTTGGGGTTTGGTTGCATTTTGCATCAATGCCATGCTTATCTTGTTTTGCTCATATCTTCTAGGCCGTAGCTCCGAATCTAATGAATTTTATATGTAACTTGACTAGAGTTTCGTGTAGATCATCGTGGTGCATCTTAACTTGCTGTTTAACAACTTGAACATAAGGTTTATTCAGATTTGGACCAATTTCGAAATTTGCATATGAGGACTTACCGGAGTTGTTCTATGTTGTTTCCGACCTCATTTAAACTTGCTTTGATGTGTTGGTCTTGTATGCATCATCTTTTTCCATGAGTAGCTTCATGTAGCCTTGTCATGCATCATGCTTGGTTGTGCATCATGTCATGTATATGTGTGGTGTGTTTACCATGTTGTGTGCTTCTCTCGATAGTTCCCGTTTCGTTGCGATCGTGAGGATTCGTTCGTCTACGCTTGGTTCGTCTTCGTGGCTTCATCTTCTTCATGGACTCGTTCTTCTTCCTTGCGGGATTTCAGGCAAGATGACCGCTACCCTGGATCTCACTACTATCATTGCTATGCTAGTTGCTTCGTTCTATCGCTTTGCCGCGCTACATATCTCTTGTTGCTCAAGCCTCACTAATTGCCATGTCAGCCTCTAACCTTTGTTACCCTTCCTAGCAAACCGTTGTTTGGATATGTTACCGCTTTGCTCAACCCCTCTTATAGTGTTGCTAGTTGCAGGTGAAGATGAAGATTGCTCCATGTTGGATTATGTTTATGTTGGGATATCACAATATCTCTTATATTATTAATGCATCTATATACTTGGTAAAGGGTGGAAGGCTTGGCCTTATGCCTGGTGTTTTGTTCTACTCTTGCCGCCCTAGTTTCCGTCATGTCGGTATTATGTTCCCAGATTTTGCGTCCCTAACGCGGTTGGGTGATTTATGGGACCCCCTTGACCGTTCGCTTTGAATAAGACTCCTCCAGCAAGGCCCAACATTGGTTTTACCATTTGCCTCACCTATGCCCTTTTATTTCCCTTGGGTTTCCGGAGCCCGAGGGTCATCTTTATTTTAGCCCCGGGCCGTTCTCCTCTGAATGCTGGTCCAAACCGAAGCGATGTCCGGCGCCCCTGGCAATCAGGGTCTATGCCAACTGACGTCTGGCTCATCCGGTGTGCCACGAGAATGAGATATGTGCAGCTCCTATCGGGATTTGTCGGCACATCCGGGCGGCTTCTGCTGGTCTTGTTTTATTCTTGTCGAAATGTCTTTAGCCGGATTCCAGACTGATCGGGTCTTCCCCGGAGAAGGAATATCCTTCGTTGATCGCGAGAGCTTATCATGGGCTAAGTTGGGACACCCTGCAGGGTTTGAACTTTCAAAGCCGTGCCCGCGGTTATGTGGCAGATGGGAATTTGTTAATATCCGGTTGTAGTAAACTTGAAGCAAACTCTTCTAAAATACACCAACCGTAATGCGTAACGTGAGTGTCTCTTTTCGGGTTGATCGAGAGGAGAACACGGTTTCGGGTTATGTCGGCGTAAGTAGGAGTTCGTGGATCACTTCTTGATCATTACTAGTTGACTACCGTTCCTTTGTTTCTCTTCTCACTCTCATTTGCGTAAGTTAGCCACCATACATGCTTAGTCGCTGCTGCAACCTCACCACTTTACCTCTTCCTTACCCATTAAGCTTTGCTAGTCTTGATACCCATGGTAATGGGATTGCTGAGTCCTCGTGGCTCATAGATTACTACACCAACAGTTGCAGGTATAGGTTATGCGATGATCATGACGCGAGAGCGATGTTCACTTGTTTTGGAGTTCTTCTTCCCCGTCGATCTTGGGTTAGGTTCCTGGTCGGCAGCCTGGGCTAGCAGGGTGGATGTCGTTTGAGTTTCTGTTTATGTTTCATCAGTAGTCGGATGTTGTTCTCATGTATGTTGTTGATTTATTCTTGTGGCATTTGGGCCTTATGTATGTATCCCCATCTATTATGTAATGTTGATGTAATGATATCCAGCTTGCAAAAGCGTCTTCAAGATGCGCTTCTATCCTTGGTGGGACCTTCGAGTTCCTTTAGGATAGAGTCGCATCTTGGGCGTGACAACGACGCGGATCTGCGGCCGTGGACGGGGCGTCAGAAGCTGCTCCGGTGGTTGGGTTAAGGATGGTGTCGAAGATGCGGATCTGCGGCCGTGGACGGGGCGTCAGAAGCTGCTCCGGTGGTTGGGTTAAGGGTGGTGTCAACGATGCAGATCTGCGGCCGTGGAAGGGGCATCAGAAGATGCTCCGGTAGGTTGGATGAGGGTGCGAGGAAGCGGATCTGAGGCCGTGGACTTGTGAGTTGGCAAAGTGGCCCCGGTAGGGTTGAGAATGGTATAAGCGGCTACTCCGGTAGGGTTGACGCTGGTGTCGTGAAGCGGCTCGGTAGGGTTGAGGAAGGTGTCGGCGAAGAGGATCGAGAGGCCGTCGACGAAGCGTCGGTGGGGCGGCTCCGGGGTGTGACGGTTGCGTCTCGGTGGGGAGTAGGAATGAGCCAGCGGAGATCTTGCTGGCGGTTGACGAAATACCGGCGAAGCAGATCCGGCGTCGTGGACAAGGCCGGCACTAAATGGGCTGTGGTACTTGTGGTGGATGAGCAGTCTACTTGTTTCTAGGGAGGTGGGAGGGTAGATGCGGCCGCAGAAGCAGATCGGCGAGGTGGGCGCGGTGGCGATGAATGGGCTATGGTGCGCGGTGGATGAGCAGTCTAGGGTTTCGAGAGGGAGGGAGAAAGAGGCGATGAAATGCGGACGGCGTGATGTAAGATGCCCCAGTGCTTTGTGGAGTTAGTCGTTTTTATGGGAGAGGGAGAGGAAATGGGGGTGTCGTGTAGTGGGGGGAACCGGAAGTTACCAAAGCAGCCCTGACCTATCATGTAGATGAGGGCGGTATTGTAACTGTTGGTCTCCGTGCACCAAGGACAAAAGGGGGATTTCGCATGCTAAAGACTAAGGTGGCGGAAATTTTAGAAGGAGGCGGGAGATTTTGCCGCCCACGGGATCGTTCGTATCCAGTTTCAACTAATTTTGGACCGTGCTAGCGGGAAGGTCATGCTAGACTGTGTACACGGGGCACGCGTCAGCAGTTAATAGCTGGTGTGAAGTCCACCCCAGAAAAAAAGACAAGAACTCGGGATGATGCACCGATAACTTGGCCGTTCACACGAGCGCGGCCAATCGTACGGGTGTAGTGGCGCGTTCACGAAAAAAGGGATCAAACGCTCAGCCTATGTATTTCTCGTGTAAATAGATAATTTAGTGCCATTGGTTATTTACTTTAAACATAATGCATTGACGTGTTAGTGTAGAGGCGCACAAAAAGAAATGGATATTGTAGTTAGCTACTTAAAAGTGTTACCTCATATGATTACATAGCCTCCATTTCATAAATTGCATACCTGTTGAATTCATATATGAATATTACATATATTACTTCAAAATAGAAACTTAAATCATCCAAGACTAATGAATTTGAATGCAAGAGTAACAATGGTGCATGTGCATGATAGCTACATTGCTTGTTTGAAGAAACATCACTGTAAATTTGGCATGCACAACTGAAAAGGTTTATTTAAATAGAAAAAAATGTGAAATGTGAGTGTCCAATCTTTATAGCGTTGAATCGATATTGTACCTTTGGCCATGATACGAAGTAGATATTGACTTGTGTTCAAGCGATGCACGTCCACGATCGCTAGATAGTGATACGTGAATGAATAGTGCAATCTCTCTCACACGCATACATATCTCATTTCCCTGTGGGCATCGGAATCACACACGCACACTTCTTGTATTTCTCTCCCTCCGTCGGGAGTTAAATTAAATCTTTCTACCCGTCCTACAAGTCTCTCACACAGAAACACACACGCTCTCTATGTCTAACATGCCCACCCCTTTAATTCCGCCCACCCACAGCCACTAATGTCTCAAAGTATAATAATGTCTCTCACACATATGCTATCTACCTATCCCTTAATATAGCTAGATATGTGTCACACAAACTCCTTCTCCCTACTAGCAAGATGCCCATGTGCGTTACACGGAACATCAAGATGCATTTGTATGAGAAGTTTATCTTGTGGGAGAAAAGGATGAACAAGGGAATGCCTTATTTGCAAATGCGGAGAGGGGGTGTGGGTATCTTTTTGCAAAATTGCCATATTTTCCTTCCTGTCCGTTGGATATAAATCGGATGGCCTATATTGCAGGATGGCAGGATCACCATCATCACCAACTCTGTTTTTTTAGAAGAGTAGAGATATGTGAGTGTCACTGCCCCCCCCCCCCCCACACACACACCCACACTTCCCAACACCGAAGGAGTAGGGTGACACCTCGATCTTGATACTAATCTATCGACTGGCTTCTCTCTGAAATATATACACACACACTACCCGGCACCGAAGGAGTAGGGTGACACCTCGATCTTGATACTAATCTATCGACTGGATTCTCTCTCGAACATACACACACACACACACACTACCCGCACCAAGGAGTAGGGTGCACATCGATCTTGATAATAATCTATCGACTCCTCTTTCAAACACACACACACACACACACACACACACACACACACACGCTAGTTGTGCCTCTGTGCCTACCATGCACACTCTCGTCGTCTTTCTCCCCCCCAACAATGACAACAGAAGGGTGACAACTTGATCTGATCATAATCATCAATTGGTTTCTCTCTCAAACATTGTGTCTCGGTGCATCGCTTCGGTAGCCCCTCGATATGTAGACTTCTCAAGCGCACAGCTGTAGTGACGATGACGCTGAACCCAGTGTGCCTTGTTTTTACCGGCCTCATGTGATAGTTTTCACCTTGTTTTCTGTTAATTAACAAGGCAACCTTTTCTTTGTTACTACTAGTGAATCTGAAATCATTCAGGCAGACATAAAATATATCACTTCAACCCAATTATCGCAGCAACTATTTTAAAAGAAATTAGCTAGCTGCCCGTGCGTTACGGAACATCGAGATGCATTTGTATGAGTAGTTTATCTTGTGAGAGAAAAGGCTGAGCGAGGAAGGCCTTATTTTGCGAACGTGGAGAGGCGTGTGGGTATATTTTGCAAAATTGCGGACTTTCTTTCCTATCCGCTAGATATAAATCCGACGGCCTATATTGCGGGATGGCACGCACACCATCATCACCAACTCTGTTTTCTACTCCTCCGTCTGAAAATACTTGTCATCAAAATGGATAAAAATAGATGTATGTAAAACTAAAATACGTCTAGATACATTTCCTTTATCCTTTTGATGACAAGTATTCGAACGGAGAAGTATTATCTTTAGAGATTTCAACAAGTGACTAGACCGGACCTTACCAACATACTCAAAAAGTAGTCCATAATTTTGATGTTACCCTCTTTTCTTGGCGGTGCGAAGCCATCTGGATACCTCATAAATAAATCAAGGACAAATCTGGCCCTTCACGAAAAGACATACGTAGCAAAATGAGTGAATCTACACTCTAAAATATGTCTACATACACATCCGTATGTGGTAGTCCATTTGAAATCTGAAAAAGGCAAATATTTAGGAGCGAATGGAGTATATATAAGAGTAGACATGGAGATATATCTCGGCATGGTCTACAACAAAAATGTCTTGGGCTGGTTAGCGCGGATGCTCGCAAGCGATGACATGAGTTCAATTCTGTCTTTTAACTTTAGATTTGTATATTATATATTACTCTACTTATTTAATATATACTTCTTTCGCTCTCAGATGACAGTGGAACCCACAGAGTACTTAGAATATTAAGGATGGACTTGTTTCTTTTTAACTTTACATGCGAAGCTGTAGCCACCCTGCAAGTCACGTGTACACTGTACATACAATTAACTTTTTATAGAGGGACAATTGTACAGGCAATTAACTCAAATGGATTGGATGTCACTCTATTATTTCCAGCATAAAGAGCATCTCCAACGGCAGCCGGCAAATTTCCTCTAGCTTCCTTTCGCGGAGGACGACATCAAACGCCGGCGGCAGACATTTTTACAAATCTAACCAACCAGATGAAATTCGTGCAAACACGGACTGATTTCATATAAGCATGAAGGATTTCGTATAAAAAAGCCGGATCTTCATATAAACATGATGAATTTCATTACATTTACATGAACTAAGAGGTGCCAATCGGCTCTCTTGTATAATTAATACTCCCTCAATCCGGAAATACTTGTCCTAGAAATGGATATATCTAGACTTATTTTAGTTCTAAATGGCCGCCCGCGGATCCCTTTGTCTTCCTCATGTCCGTCAGACACTTGCGGGGTCGACGAAGGTCCTCGGAAGAGACGAAGCAGCAAAGAAACCACCTGAATCCGCAGTCGTCTCCTCGGCGATGGCCTTCATGGGTCCCAAGTGGCGGCGGCCTCCCGTGTTATACTTCTCCTCGATGATGGCGGCGGACACGGAGAAGCTGGCCACCGACTCGTCGCTCTCCATGCACCCGTTCTGTCTCTGCCTGCATGGCGCTGCCGCAGGCACGGGAGGCGCGACCACCGCAGACACTGGTGGCGCGGTATGACGCGGCAGCGCCCGTCTACGGCGTGCTTTCGCCGCCCGTCTTGGCGTGGAGCAACTTCGCCACTCCTCATCGAGCTGAACTGGAGTGGCGAGTTGCTAAACCACGCTCCTGCTTGGGGCGGCAAGCGCTCCGTCGGACCAGCGAGGTTGGTGAAGCACCGAGCGGCCTCGCCCGTATCCGGAGGGCTCGGCGGGCCACCCAGCCGGGTAATATGCGGAGAAGCGGCTCGCCGGAAGCCATCGGAAGGGTGGAAAAATGGTGAAGGAGGTGATGGGGAGCGGCGGAGGGTGTGATTCTCTCCGCTGTCATGCGGCCTCGTGTAGATAGAGGCGGACGGTAGGAGCTTGGTCGGCGTCTGGCCTCGTTTAAACTGAGGGCGGACGGGAGGAGCTCGGCCGGTGTTGCGTTTAATTCCGGCCCGCTCATGAACGGATGTGTGGCCGGAGTAGGATTCTCGGTTTGCTTGCGGGTTTAACGGAGGGGTTTAATGGAGGCGTCGGGCGTGCAGCGGGCGGCGCAGTACTATTCAATTTGACAGCATTAATGATCCATCAAATCACAAAGGCCCTCGCCTCTCGTGAAACCGACCGAGCTAGAGTGCCCCACCCTCTAGCCTTTTAAAAAATGTATATACTCCACTTTTGTACAGTAGTAGTATCGATGGATTGCGCCATGGAGCAAAACTTGAAATAAAAAAAAAGGTGGTACATATAGAGAGCGCTCGTGAACTATGTGTCATGCATGGCAATAAATAAAGTACTACATGATACTTATATGATACATGGCGCAGGAGTACTAAGTATTATTAATACAGTTTTGCTAGAACTCATCTAGATGAGATATAATTTGGACTCATTCATCTTTTATAGCCATTGGATGTGATGTAATAAGATGTGTGTGTGCTGACGTGGGTTGTATTTGTTCTTGTGCAACGAACTGACCACTGCATGTCATGTTTGATAGTCTCAAGTCATTAAAAGCATACAGGCCCCACATCTCTTGTTGATTGATTCCTCTATTTATGTCAAAAAATAAGAAACAACATGAGAGTTAATGCACCACGCCTATCTGTTTACTAGTATTTGGTTTTCGTAAGATGACTTAATACTCACCTAGACAGAGGGAGTATTCGATTTCACAGCGGGCGGCGCAGTTCCCGATACGCCTTTAATGGAGACGAGGGAGGGAGTAGCGGTTCCCGATATGTTGAACGGCCAATGCATCCTCCTTCAATTAATGCATGAGGGAAGTAATGGGAGGAGGTCCGGGAAAAGAGGCTGCACGATGTGAATGCAACACAGTTTGCCCTCATTGCCCTAATATAAAGGCGCCCCTCCTCCATTCCAATGCATCTACCACATCGTACGCACATAAGCACTTGCCTAAGCACCTACACTAAGCGCAAAAGATCTTGCTCCAGACCCATGGCGGTGATGCGCGTGAGCGGCCAGCGGCTGCGCCAGATGGTCCACGATGCCGGCCTGCGGCATGGCGCCGAGATCATCTCCGAGCGGTGTTGGAAACCGGCGGTGGATGGCGCCGTCGGCGCCAACTACGACTCTCAGTTGGACCAGATGATCGTTGCCACCAGCAACAAGTTCACCGTCCTCAAGAAGCTCGCGGACGACATCGCCGTACTCCTCCAGCCCGCGCGCCAGGGCTCCTCATTGCCTACCACCCTAACCGGCCTCCATGGCCGGAACCTCTTTCAAGCACTGGTGGCCCTGCGACTGCCCACCGACGCCACGAAGAATGTCCACCTGGAGGTTGCGCTCGCCGCGAGGCACCTCGCCCTGCAAGAATTCGTCGACCTACACATCCACGCGTACGAGCAATCGTGTACATAGGTATCTACAAGGCGGTGAGGGCCTTCGACGTTGGCCTTCCTCAACCGGCTGGAAGCCTTGGATGCCTTTGTTGAGAAGCACCTCGACATCGCCACAAAAGCCGCCGCTCTTTAGCCGCCGGTCGGTGGCCCGACGCACAAAGGTGAGGAGGAGGAGGTTGTACGTTCGTGGATCCATCTTTCTTCTTGCCTTCTGTAACCACCACTGTGATCGCATCATCGTGGCCTTAATTCTTATTGTGTTGTTGCATTCTCGTTCCAGTGAATACCGACATGTGCGATCCCTTTATTAATTATATGCATCACTGTAACTAGTACTCCATCCGTCAATTTATAAGGTGTGCTTACCTTTTTCATCAACTTCGTGCAACACGCGGGCATCTTGCTAGAAACACTAGAATATGTCTATATAATCCACATGTGATAGTCCATTTGAAATCTCAAAAAAGACAAATATTTAGGTACGGAGGGAGTAATATATTAGGAGTATATCAAAACAATAGTGATTTCTTTCAAGTTTGTGAACAAATACTACTATTCTACTACTTTGGATCCGTCGCAAATCACGGGCACATTGCTAGTAAAAGGAAAAGGCCTGCCACGTTCGCATCGCACCCCCACACGCCGGGAATCGGGAGTACAACACAACCCGTCCGGCACGACACGTAGCTTAGGGAAGGCGTGTTGCCTAGCGATGGCGAGCTTGAAGCAAAAGCGTTAGGCGTGCCGGTTTAGCGAGCTATAGAAATTACCCTGGCGTTGACGTTCCATGCCTCAAAACTGGATGTACAACTATGAAAATCCTGCTAGGTTGGGCGGGCCAAGGCACGTGTTGGCCCTCACGTACCTCCGCCCCTGTGCCTAGCATTTTCACTTTCATGTGGGACCGCCCGTTGAGCAAACCGACACCCCGCCCGCCGCCGGGTTGGAAAACAGAAACAAGGGGAAGATCTAGCTGTAGCACGGGGCTCGTTGATAGAGTAGGAGCATTCCGTACTAGTACTTACCAAGTTTGTACTCCTAATACTATATTACTAGTACTACCACTGTACAACTAGTAGTAGATACATGCACGGCACAACATCGTAGGAACAAAAAACGGGAAGATGTTGTTTTGGGTCATTTATCTTTTTTTTCAATCAACGTAGTATGAATAATATGATGTGGGGGGCACCCATGAAGCTTATGTGGCTTGGTTGCATGGCTACGGAAGGTTAGAGAAAAATAAATAGATAATGTGTTTAGAGTGCACTCCACTAAATAGATATACTTTGGATCCATTGCAACGGACCGGCACATCTATATTTATACCCCCTATATAGTGTGTGAAAAACTTTGAAAGTTGGTCGCTGGATGAAGCCAATCCGACGGTACAAAGATGGCAAATCCGAGCACTACTGGCCATTGGATATCATCCACCAGATTCTGCCACATGTATAATCTAGAAGACTCCATGGTTGAACTTAATTCATGACTAACTTTGCCACAACTAAGCTCAGGCAAAGTTATTAATATGTTCCTCAAAATGAGAACCACAAGTTGGCAAGCCTAAGGGAATCTTGCCATATTTTTTGTGTGTTTGTCATGTGGGGCCAGTGTGGCTTGCCTAAGGTGTGGCTTGAACCAAACACTCACCCGAGTTAATCAAACTTGCCTAACCTTACATTCCACCAGATTTTACAACATGTTAGAATCCAGAAAACTCCACATGTAGGAGCATAATGCACAAACCACCAGAATCTCATGCGTGCAATGCACGTGTACCTTACTAGTACTAGTTCGTAGTAGTAAGAAACAAATTCCAGTTTTGGCACGAGCTCGTACTGCGGGAGCACCACAAGGCCTGCCGCAGGAGTTACATTTCCCTCTCGGGGCCCACGGGACCGAACTTGATGGCTTAGTGCCCGGCCTATGAGTCAATGACATGCGGGCCTTAAATGCGGCTGGCCCACATGTCATTCTCATGGTGGTGGCATGGTTCGCGACTCACTCGTTCGAGATGAACCGGCCGGTGGTGGCGTGGCGTGGCGAGGTACCACGCGTTGGGCGTCAGCGGCGTTCTGGCGTATATGGCCACACCGGTGGGTACTACATAGTACATAAGTACTCGGTGAGGATTGATGCGGGGACGAAATGTGTCACAGCCGCTGGATGAAAATTCGATGGTGCGAGATGCGGATCGAACCAGCGAGCGAGCAAACCGCATCAATCGGGTGTGTCTGTGGTAGAAAGTTGATGGTCGCCGCAGTTCAGGTGGCCGCATGTCATGCACACAAAGCGGAGGGCGGTGGGGCGAGAGGGATGAGGGCACGAACAATCCTACCATTACATCAGCGACATGTGGGACCCATAAGCGTGGGTCCCACATGTCGAAGAAAGAAAAGCGAGGCGGCGGTGATAGCCACGTCGGAGGATCCATGTCCACGTCGGGGCGTCGTGCCGTGGGTTGGAGCGGCGTCGTGGGAATGCGTGTGGGTGTGGCGATGGTAGAAACAAGAAACGTGATGGTTGCCGTGGTTCAACTTCCATGGACAAGCTGTCGTGTCTGCTGACACATGTATATCAAAACTAGAGTGTTTATATTTCAAGCACATGAACAAGTATTATTCTAGTACTAGTTTGGATCCATTGCAACGCACGGGCCAGCACATTGGTAGTAGTAGTGTCCATCTCTATCTCTAGAGGCCTTCCCTCGTTCATCCTTTTCTCTCACAAGATAAACTACTCATACAAATGCATCTTGATGTTCCGTGGAGCATACGAGGATGTTTCCTTGGTGGTCTCTCCAGTAGCGGCGTGGTCGTAGTTGCAAGTTGACGCCCCTTGAGATGCCGACGTTGAGGGGCACTCGGATTTCCTCCGATGAGCAGGTAACATGAGTTTGATCACGTAGTAAATGCATTCTAAAGACTACTTTCGTGCCCATTTCCTAATTCTCCCCCTGCCCACTGTTTCACAGGCTAGGCTCGGTGCGAGTGGAGATTGGCTTGCATATGTACGGGAGGGTACCAACATCAATTTGCACAACATTTACAACGGTGACACCGTTCCCGTAGAACCTTTGTCCAACATTGGGATCAACCATGCAATGGGCCACCGCATGAATTGGTACGATGGAACCACGGTGAGATTGAATAAAAGAAGCATGAACCTTGCACATGGTGGTCAAAGGCGGACCATGCTGTCTGCGGCCAATTTGTTGCCGTACGAGTAGGAAGACGTTGTGCTCCTTTCTAACTGCATCTTCGCGGTGACAAATCAGGGGACTTATTTTGTATGGAACACATCCTACGATATACTCCCTCTCTCCCAGTTTATTTGTTTTGAATCTTTTTGTTTTATAAGTTTCAAATTCAAATTTAGAGCTCCCCATCACATGTTGAGATTACAATGTACATTAAATCGTTGTGTGCATGTATAGTAAAGAAACAAATCTCGAGTTTGGCACGAGTTTGTGCTGCGGGAGCACCACAAGCCCTGGCGCAGGAGTTACATTTCCTTCTCAGGGCCGCCGGGACTGAGCTTCAGCGCCTTACTACACCTACCTTTGAGGCAATAACATGTTGACCCGATAGGTGGTGGTCCACATGTAATGCTCCCAAGCGAGAGGCGATGGGGCCAAGAGGGTGAGCCGCAGGTAGGGGGCGTGTGGTTTCATGCGTTCGGCGGCATCGTGGGAATCGCGGTGGCTGTGGTAGAAACTTGATGCTCGCCACATTTTAGGTGGCCCACATGTCATGCACACAAAGGCGGAGGCGGTGCGGCCGAGAGGGGTGGCGCACATCGGGGCGTGATGGCGTGGGTTGGAGGCGTCGTGGGAATCGCGAGATGAAGCGTGATGGTCGCCGTAGTTGAACTTCCATGGACAAGCTGTCATGTCTCACGGACACATGCACTGCATACCGATCCTTTGGAAGGAGTAGCGAGAAAGCTATATATGCGGATAAATAGTTCCTTATAGTCAAGCGGACCCACGCTACTACTCTGTTCCAAAGACATGCACACCATCGAAATAGTCCATCTATATCAATATACACCGAGAGGAAATAAATTTTTTTACAAGAGAGGAAATAGTTCATCCATCCATAATGCCCTCCTGCTGGTGTAGCGTTTTCTTCTTCTTCTTCTTCTTCTTCTTCTTCTTCTTCTTCTTCTTCTTCTTCTTCTTCTGATTTTCTGTGGGAGACGGCTTCGCAACAAGCTCTTTGGACCATGCAACTATCTCGAAACTCACACGGGCATCGAGGGCAGCATATTTTATCCGCTCGTACGTCAAGGGATAATTCTCCCATCCAGACGACCTTAATGCCACCGTCTCGTCACTCTTCTGAAGATTTGTACCGAGCACAAAATTTGCTACTTCGAATAGGGATGGTGTCTGTTTAGCACAATCTTCTACAGGAATTTTGATTCTGGTTTGTAGGTCAGCGATGCTTTTCAAATCAAGGTTGTATGGCTCCAGCTTACATTTGTCCCCTTCGATGGCTGCCCCACAGTATCGTCCTCGAGACAAGAAATCATGAAGCTCACGGTATGGAGGCGAGTGTATGATGTGGTACACCAAAACATCATCTTCGAGGCACAGCTGAAGGACAGCGGCGCGCTGGATCTTCCCAGGGGCACGCTCCGTGTACTCTGCATCGAGACCGATGACCCTCGTCTCTACCTTTTTTAGGGAGTTGGATACATTGCTGATCCATTTCCGAAAAACCCTTGGGTGGACGGTGACGGTGGCAACTATGCGCATCGAGCCTTCGACGAGGACATGTTGGACGCTAAAAACCTGCATCTCGATCTCTTTCGCCATTTGGAACCGCTGGAACGGAGGGCTATGGTTTGGAGAATTAGGATTAGATGGTTAGTCTAACTGAAGTAGTGATGATTATTTAAAGAGGTAAAAACAATGTGAACGCAGTGGGGTTTGGATGCAAATGAAGACGAAGGGGAGGTGAAGAAGCCGAGGCGAATCGGTTCCCGATGGAGAAGTAAATGGGAGAAGTGGCGTGCAGGCACTTGATTAGACGGCTAGGTAGACTAAACGAAAAGGCTATGCGAGTAGAATGAGGAGTCGTACCTGTTCGTGTACGTGCCCATCCTTCTTGATAGGAGGGACCTATGCAAACAGATAAAAAAAATGTGTCGTAGCTTTTTTTTTGAGTGCGTGAGTGGGAGACACAACATTCTCTGGTTAAGGAATACTCCCTCCGTTGAGGTGAGTATAAGTCACCTTATGAAAATCAGGTTTTCCCAAAACCTTTAGGCGTGGAGCATTAACTTCTGCTCGATCCCTCCCAGCCTCGTTAGCCAGCGTTCTCTTCCTCTGCTGCCGCGTTCTACCTTTCCATTTTCCTCTTCTCAAGTGTGGAGCGATGCGCATGCCGTCCTTGATGCACCAGCGACCACTTTGCATGCATTGCGGCAGGGCGTTGATTGGGCATGCACGAGAATTTGGTTACGCTTTCGCAATATGGATGATACTTGAGCGATGAAGTGAATAGGCATGCTAGCACGGAGACCTATTTCCGCTATACAATCTTGGAGTACTCATGTTCCTACTAGTAGTAGTAGTAGTAGTAGTACAAGCTGTGGTACACTTGATGGTCAAAATACTATTCATCCGGTCCTCACGGTGAAGTGACAACACCTGCGCTGACACTAGTCCAGCGGGCGGTGTTCGGGTTACCAAAGTCAGCCTCACCACATGCACCGTGCGATCTGTCACCGCTTGTTGTCTGACACATTGGTGCCTCGCCTCGTCTCCTCTCCGCTCCCATAGCACCACTCCATCTCCATCTCCTTCTCCGTCTCCGTCTCCGTCTCCATCTCACTTTGTGCCCCGTGTACCGTTGCCTCACTCGCCTCCCCGGTACCACTTTTCCCTCGCTAGCCGCTCCAGCACCGACATCCTTCTCCCCGTAAATCAAGCCCCTTCCAAACTCCACCATGGCGAGCGAACCACGCGGCATCCATATGAGCGCGATTGGAGCAATCTCCCCGATGACATCCTCGACCCTTTGTTGTTCGTGTATGGATATGTTGACCGCCCTGCTGCGGCTGGCTGCATGCTCGAGGACATGCACACGCCATCGTCGAGCGAGGCCTAAGCTTTTCAAGACACCACCTTGCTGCTATCTGGTCTTGCGAGATTGGCTCACCACGATCGGGGCGTGCATGATGCCCCTCGACTTCAATCCGATCTCCATTAGCCGAAACTTCTTTGCAGGTATGTAGTGTGTTGCCGTACATCATTTCCCTCGACATCGATCCAATCACCATCGCCCGAAACTTCTTGGCAGGTATGTACTGGGTCGGCATGAACTCCCACTGGATGGCTGCCTTCAGAGAATACGGTAAAAAGTTGGTGCTCGTGAACTTCTAGACCTCCCATGAGATTATCCTTCCTCCGTTGGATTATATAGAGTATTACCATCGCGGTCCAAGTCATCTAGATTACTACGTCAGTTGGACGGACCTTGTTTTGCAGAAGATTGTAATCTGCCAAGTACCCACACGACATGCGAATTACGCAGACTTCAAGCTAATTGCCTTGTTCGACCACGGACTCGCCTATCTTCACGCCGGTGCCTTTTTTAGCTGGAGACAACTCGGCTCGCAGTGGATCATCGTCAAAGCTGATACACACTTTTGTGATGCTATTGAACGCAATGGCATCATCTACGCGATCGACAAAGCAGATGGCACCATGTATTGCTGGGACGGCGCGTGTAAGTTGTTTCCTTCTCATGTTAATGATGACGCTATGAGACTGTTTGAACTTTTTGTAATGATTGGCATATCCCTGTTTGAGCAGAATTTGAGTAGAACTATGGCAATATATTAGAGACGCCGTAAATCAGCTATATTTGGAATGAGTTAATTCATGCGATTGTGACCATGTCATTACAACCAATTTGTACCGTGAATAATCAAACGGTTAGGAATATATGGATATTATCCTTATTTTACAGTTATCTATATACTACTACTAAATATGAGTGTGTATCAATGGCCATGTTAGTTTCCTCATTTTCATGATGTAGAAACATGCACCACACTGTTGGTTTCATCTAACCATACATTAGGGAAGTAAATGTGCATATGGAGAACTCTATATTTGGACGTAGTGAAATCCTGCAATGCTTACCATGTGTACATACCTATATTAAGCCCTTGACAATCAATGGCTAGAATAATATCCTCACAAAAATTTGCCAACAGAACACGAGTATATAACAATGCATGGTTTGTTAGTTACCTTGAAGAATTTGTTTGTGAGGACAGAACATGATTACATAACATGCATGACATGGTAGTTTCACTGTGAAGAATCGATTGCGAGATAACATGAGTATAACCATGCATGGCACTTCTATATTTTGAACCCGGTATACATTTCCTGTATTTTCCTCCCGGTTCCAACGAGGACATATCAATGTTGTTTCTTGCATTATCCTACTCATACTCTGAACAATGCTGATCTTACATTAACAATGCATGTCCTTTTGATATGATGCAGTGTCCCTACGATTCTTGCCCTTTGTAATTACACCACCTTTGCCAAAAGCAGGAAGCACAAGCTGGTTCCTCGCTCGATCGAACGACGGTAAAAGGCGATGATCATTCGGACACATGAGCGGAAAAGTTATATTGCAAAACCCCATTGTATACAAGCACCGTGTAATCGTGAGTATCCGGACGATGGTTATTACGTCTATGAGCAGGATACCAGCTTGTTGGGGCCTTTAGGATTTTTTAGTTGGAGGCGGGTAAACAGCCTTGGTTCACACTCTCTATTTCTTGGACTCAATTATCCGATTAACCATGAGATCACCGTTGGCACGGACCTTGATGGCAGAGAGGCTCCGTTTGCTATGGAAAATTGTATCTACAGGCGAGCCCTAGGAGTTAGGAGCATACTCCCGATTGTCAACGATCTGCTGCAGCCAAAAGAAGGTGGGAATGACAAAGGCATCGGATTAACTTTGATCCTTGGATGTCTCATTTATGACGAGCGATGATGTGGTTCAAGCCTTGAGGTTGATAGGTAATTGGGCTGTTGCATCGAAAGGGTGGTGTCTTGGTGTCTCCGGATCCTTTGATCGTCGCCAAGCGGGGCATAAATTATGATGGTGTTGGATCATCTCTTTGAATGACTTTGTTGTCTTTGCTGCTGGTTACGGATGGGTAGTTCTTTCTTTTGTTATGTATTCCTTGTCATTTGGTCATCCTCGTCTATGTCACTCTTTCTATGTAATAGTTGCTACATTTAGAATGTCATTCTCGTGCGGATCTCGAGAGTCTGGCTGCTGAGATGGAGTGCGTTTTGGTGGTGTAGCAAGACTTCTTATGAACTATCATGTCTTGCTGTTTATGTGAGTAGTAGTCACTAGTTAGTGTTTGAATGTTGTATATATCGTTGTTTGAAATGTTTATTGTCTCGAACTCTTGGTGGGCTAAATGAGGCGTCACCATTCTCCGGTGTTGAGTATATCTCCTTTTTCAAGTTATATAATTTGAGCTCACTATCTTTTCGATGATGTACACTTGTTTGGGCGGTGAGGTGTCGTTGAATATGGGCGAGTAGTAGCATAGCAACGCCAAACATGTCAATTATGACTCTCGGGCGGGCTCTCAAAGATCCTGAAAAAAGGTCGGGCACTCCAAAAAGAAAGAATAAGGACTCTTAGGCCGACATGTGGGCGCCACCGGTGTTTTTAGTGCGCTTGCGCGCCGAGAAACATATTAGCGCGTGCTCGAAATTCATGCTACCTTTTCATCCCAGTCTCCGCCCCTCCCCACCTCTGGAATCTCGATTCCTACTCCAGTTCCCCAAATTCCCTCCTGTACTCCATGTACTCAGCGCACTATCATGTCGCGGTCAGCGCGGATCTCCGAGGCGGAGATCACGAGGTCCGTCTTGCCTTGGTCGCTGCGTGCTGTCGCTCAACAGTGGCATGGCGGTGCTTGATGAGCAGTTTGCCGGCAAAGTGCTGATGGTAACCATCAACGGCGACCGGCCTCCTGTCTCGCCAGATGACCTTGTCAAAGCTCTTGGCATTGCGCTCGGCATCCAAATAAGTGACTTGCTCGTCGAAGTCTGTCCGCCACCGGCTCATTTCTTCGTCAGGTTCCGAACAACTTTCGACTGCAGTCTTGTGTTCGAATCTTCCCGACGTTTGTTACTGTGATGGCGCTGGTGAGCTTTGTCGGTGGCACCGGGATGGGGCTCGGTGCCCTCGAGCTTGAGTTTTTAGCAAAGCTTACCTTCCACGGCATGCCTCGGCGTGCTTGGAACATCGAGTCCATGAGCGAGCTTATCTCGACCTTGGAGGTGAGCTCGTAAGTATGTTTGTTCCTCCGGACAGCTGGGCTCACGCGGTTATGTCATGGATGAAGAAGCCGTCCACCATACCGAAGGTGATTGGTGTTGAGATACCGGTGCAGGAACCGGGTTGTACTATTAAATCGCCACCAAGGCCGTTGCGGACCATGTTAGGGATGTACATGTCGAGTGTTCGTGCATGTCGAAGAAGTGGTCAATCCATCAATCGAAGTCCTGCCGCTGCCGCTGGTGCGAGGTCCGTCGGCGGCGTCCATTACAGAGTCAACGTCGGACTTTCCCGTGTTGCTCGAGCGATGGATGGCACGGGGCCTACTCCATCGCGGGGCGGAGGCCTTTGCTTCTTTGGGAGAAGAGGCGGGGCTGGCTGCTGGATGTGCTCTAATTTGAGGTAACAACTGAATCTTGTCGGATAGTACTAGTTAAATCCGAGCTATGGGTGCGAAGCACGGATATGCGAAGACATTTGATTGTGACCTGTTCTAATTTTGTACCTGAACTTTTTTAGAAAGGGTTGTCGTCAACTTAATGCGCTAGCAGAACTTATTGTGTTGTCTGTCTATTTTGTTTGCACAACATTCAAGATATTTCCCGTCATTTATAAAGGCGATGAACCGTTATGTACGACTTCGTTGGCTTCAACATAGCCCTTCCGTGGCGGTCCTTTGCTTCCATCCTGATTGTGCAGCGTGTGTGAAATTTTTGTATGCAAGTTCGATTGTGCTATGATGTTCTATATGATTGTGTCAACTATATAAGTTTTCTTGAGCATCGCAATGCATATGGCTGAAAGATGTATTCTGAGCATCGACCGATGGGTCTCTCTCTCTCTCTCTCTCTCTCACACACACACACACACACACACGCGCACACGCACAAGTGGGACCCGTTGAATTATTTATTTGCTCGTGACAGCTTTTAATTAGGTTCCTTTGTAATCTAACTTTTTCTTAAGTTATTAATTGAGCTCAGTGACTTCAAAAGTTGTCTGAAGCCTTGTTTGGGCCTTTCGGCGTCCACTGAATGTGGGCTGAGTAACCATGTTAGGTTGTACTATACTACACATGCCTTTTTTCAACATCGACAATGCAAGCTGGGCCAACAGTTGTACACAATATCGGGTCAACTTGTTATCCGCTTGCTGCTGCAAAGTTTCCTAGGAGGTATGCATTAGGCTTAACAAGAAAATGGACTTTAAGAAATAATAAATGGGATGTAATTATAATAACTGGGAAATTACTATGCACCAAACACGTAATTAGTTTGAAAAATATATTATTTTTGGAATTTGGAAATTTTAATTTCATTACTTGTTGTGCGTGCAATATTTCGTTGGATTTTAGCTGATACAACTTTATTTTGAAATTATATTTAACCTGACTAGAAATTTCGGATAAAAATATTTCGGATCCCATCAAAATGTGGGAAATTTTTTTTATTCTGTTTTGAGCGGTTGTTTGAAATTATTAATTGTTGTCCTAGCTAGAAGTTGGGCTGTACTTTTAACAAACCCGTAAATGGGTTGTAGTAAATTCCATTAGAATTGAAAAATGGGCTGTATATTCTTACAGATCGCAAATGGCTATATGTTCTCTGCCAAATCCGAGTTGTGGGCCTACTAAGTTGACGCGTACCAAGGACTTTGTCAACTTAATCAATATAAATGATTCTAGCTGCAGTGATCGTACGATGTCCATCCAACGGCCATAGTTCTTCTTTAACCTCTGGTCTTCTTGCTCCAGCCGCCCAAAGCAGCGCCGGTCGTGTCGCGTGCTCCTGCCTCCCGTGGCCGGCTGTGATGCCGCGGAGGCCTCACCGCCCCGTACTACTCCCACCGCTGGCCAGGCCATCCCTCTACTCACCCACACCCCCTGTTATTTTGCGGCGACGGCAGCCTCACACCGCAGCCGAACCAGTGAACCCTCGTACTCCTCTCCGCGCGGGCTACCACTGCTGTGTCTTCCCGGCTCGCGTCGTCCCTTCCTAGGCCTCGCCGTCATCAAACCACCGCCACAGTGCTCTTGGCGTGGCGTGGTCAATGTGGTCAACGACCGACTTCCATCGGAAAAATCTTGTATGTGGAGAGGCTGACACACAGGTCGGCGACCTGAGAAGTGCCTCCTTATTACAGCAAAATAATTATTCCTCCACCAGACAGCAAGGACCCACTGGACGGGCCACCTTATTTCGTGAAAAAAACGTTTCCCCCTGACTGCTGGGACCCACCGGTTGGGCCAGCGTATTTCGCGAAAAAAACATTCCCCACGCTGTCAGCTCGGACCCACCGGAAGTGTCTCCTTATTGCGCACAAAAAAATGAATACTCCCCCTGCTAGCTGGGACCCACCATGGTGGGAGGCTGACTTGTGGGACTACTAAGTTGACTGGGACGGGGCCTTTGTCAACTTTATTCAATATGAACGATTCTAGCTCCAGTGACTGTACGATGGCCATCCAACGGCCGTAGTGCTTCTTCAACCTCTGGTGTTCTTGCTCCAGCCGCCCAAAGCAGCGCCGGTCGTGTCGCATGCTCCTGCCTCCCGTGGCGGCTGTGCTGCCGCGAGGCCTCACCGCCCCTACTATTCCCACCGGCGGCCAGGCCTGCGGCGGCGGCAACCTCACACCGCAGCCGAACCAGTGAACCTCGTACTCCTCTCGCGTGGGCTTCCCTTGCGCGTCTTCCCGGCTCCCGTCATCCCCTTCCTAGGCCTCGCCGTCGTCCACCGCCGTGGTGCTCTCGGCGCGGCGTGGTCAATGTGGTCAACGACCGACTTCCATCGGAAGAGTACTTTACGTGGAGAGGCTGACAGCTGGGTTCATGGCAGCCGCAAGGAAGTGCCTCCATATTACGCGGAAAATAATTATTCCTCCACCTGACAGCAGGGACCCACCGGACTGGCCACCAGTATTTCGTGAAAAAAACGTTTCCCCCTGACTGCTGGGACCCACAGGACGGGCCACCGTATTTCATGAAAAAAACGTTCCCCCCGCTGTCAGCTCGGACCCACCGGAAGTGCCACCTTAGCTGGGACCAGCCTTGGTGGGAGGCTGACTTGTGGGCCTACCAAGTTTACTGGGACGGAGGACTTTGTCAACTATAGTCAATATATGAACGATTCTAGCTCCAGTGACCATACGATGTCCATCCAACGGCCGTAGTGCTTCTTCAACCTCTGGTCTTCTTGCTCCAGCCGCCCAAAGCAGCGCCGGTCGTGCCGCATGCTCCTGCCGCCCGTGGCCGGCTGTGATATCGCGGAGGCCTCACCGCCCCCTACTACTCCCACCGCTGGTCAGGCCATCCCTCTACGCACCCACACCCCCTGTTATTCTGCGGCGACGGCAGCCTCACACCGTAGCCGCGAGCAGTGAACCCTCATACTCCTCTCTGGCGTGGGCATCCACTACCGCGTCTTCCCGGCTTCGTTGTCCCTTCCTAGGCCGCCGTCGTCCACCGCCTCTGGTGCTCTCGTGGCGTAGTCAACATGGTCAAGGAATGGCTTCCATCGGACGTGGACTATCGTGGAGAGGTGACAGTGGGTCCACGGCCGCAGCAAGGAAGTGCCTCCTTATTACGCGCAAAATAATTATTCCTCCACGACAGCGGGAACCCACGGACGGGCCACCGTGTTTAGCAAAAAACTTTTCCCCCATGCGGTGGGACCCACCATTACATCTTCGCACGCAAGGAAGTGCGTCCGAAAAAATGATTTGCCCCACGACCGCTGGGACCCACCAGCTACATCTTCTACGCAAGGAAGTGCTGACGGTCGGGACCCACAGGTCGAAGCGTCGTAGAGTTATCATTCAGTCGTGACGTGTACATACATATATCTTGGTGGATGTAGAGCGGCGCGTGTAATAAGTAGAGGCGGCGCCGCATACAGCGGCGAGGTGCAAGAAAGAAAATCTGACCATGTCGTACATACGGGCAGGGTCTCAAGCGCCTATCGTGCATCGTACATGGCTGGGTCGGAATGGAGAAATAAGCGTCGTCGTCGTGTTCATGGGGAGCCAACAGGCTAGGTCGGAACAGAATGTGTGGTCGTGTTCATCGGGAGGCTTGGATGGAGCAGGCGATGGAAGCGAGGCTGGCGTACCGCTGTGGAGAAGCGGACCTCCTACATTGGAGCGGGGTTACATTGATCGGGAGGGTGTGGCGTGCCGCAAAACGGAGAAGCGGACGTCCTACGGTCGGCAACGGGGTCCTATTGATCGGGAGGGTGTGGCGTGCCGCAAAACGGAGAAATGGACCTCCTACGGTCAAACGGAGGTCTGTTGATCGGGAGGGTGTGGCGTGCCGCAAAAAGCATTTAAACGGACTTGTGTTGGGCGCTTCTGTCGAAGCAGGGGTCTGTTCGCCGGGAGGTGTGGAATACCGCAAAGCGAGACTCCATGGGATCTGTTCATCTCCACCGTCGACCTCCTCCGGCCTCCACGGGCTACCGTCGACCTCCTCCACCTCCACGGGCTCCTGTTCATCCAGCCTCCACCGCGCTTCTCCACCGACTCTTGTTCAACCACCCCTCCACGGGCACCCCTCCACCGTCTCTGTTCATCCAGCCCTCCACACCACGGGGTCTGTTCATCCGAGGCAATGCCACGCTCCTTTGTTCATCCAACCCCCCCATAACACTCACTTGTTCATGCAATCGATCGACTTGATTAGCGGCGATGGCGGAGAATCGCTCCATCGGGTTGATTAACACCATCGATTGATCGCTCGGGTTCGATGTAGCGTAACTGCGGTTACAATCGCTTCGGGTTCGATTAGAGCCAACGCCTCACACACGCAGCAGTCGTCGAGAGAAAGCAGCGCATCGCTTTCGCCCCGACCTCCCACCGTAACAAGCAACTCCCGAAATTTTCCTCCCCACGCTTCTACCATGGTTTTTCCATCATGGGCGGCCCAAAGAATGTCATGCAGCTGCGTCTCCGGCCCGCCGGAGACGAAAAGCTCATTTTACATCATGATTTTTGTCATAAAGTAGGAGCCCACCACATCTATGATGATACCGGGTTTTGTCACAGTTGTCGTCATAGAAGTGTCATATGTATGACAAAAAAAAATCGTTCGGCCCAAAATGTCACGGATGTGTCTTTTTTTTGTAGTGATACAGGCGGCTTAACGTCCATAGCCAGGGTGGGTTATCAAACCTCGCATCTTCATATAACAAGTACAAAATATACCTGTGAATTTGGTTCACACTGTCGGCTTACATTGCCATATCCAATGAGGTTGACAACCCAAAGATTCATAGCGCATAACACCAATTGCGCAATCAAAGTACACTGGCGACTTAACGTCCAAAGCCAGGACGAGTTATCAAAAACCTGAATATTCATACCATTATTGGAAAACATACCTGGAAATTTGACATCCTGGTGATACCTCAATAATTATAATCCGTCGCGGGTATTGACCCGTAGGCATGCAATATCATGATTTTGATTGCTCAAGGCAAAGATACCCTTGCGACTTAACGTCTGCTATCAGAGCGGGTCATCAAACCCAAAGATGCTCAATTATGATTCATATAATCAAGGCTACATGGACTGTGAAATGTTTTCATACTGCCGGCTTACAACGCCATATGCAGCAAGGATAACATCCCAAATACTTAGAGTGAAAATCTCCAACCACATAATCAAAGCACACTGGCAACTTATCATCCAAAGCCAGGCTGGGTTATCAAAACCGCAAATATGCTCAAATATGAGCCATAAGGACTAAGGCTACATTGCCTGAATCATTTTAAATCACATGTCAATACGATACAAAGATATGAACCCAAACAATGTTCATAGAAAATAACAAATTAGAAAAAACAAGGCTTTCATAGGCCGCCAAGCCGAAACTTCAAGTGCTTTCATGGGCCACACATCCACTGAGTTAATCCTTCATTCAAAACTCTAAGCCGGGCCTCACATGACCAATCGTCGTTTTAACTTTGACAAGTTCAGGGTCTTTATAAGATTGACTGTCAAGAGTACGGCGAGTCATTCCAGGATTACCTCGTCAGAGTGGCAAGCATACAAAGGCAGGATAACCCAGATTTTTGGTGAATACACCTGGCGTCCAAGCAAATTATAAGGGTAAACAAAGCTCTGTTCATTAAATAAGAAGCCCCCAAATAATAATTCAATTCAGGCATACAAGTCGGATCCATAGGGTAGTCATAGCTATGCTTAATGAGCAGGAAGCCCCCAAGTGACATATATCAAGCCATTAAGGCAGGATACCTATGTTTGAACTGCGCACCATAGCAAGTTCTCTTTGGTAACCTTTTAACTTGGGCAGAATCCTCAAGTCAGTTTCAACAAGGCGTATAAGCCGGATCAAAGTGTAGTCAGGGCTATGCTTCATGAGCAAGAAGCCCCCATATAAGTTGTAACAAGGCGTGCAAGCCGGATCAAGAGGGTATTCATAGCTATGCTCAATGAGCAGGAAGCCCCCAAGTGACCACTAATGTGATAAGCCAATGAGGCAGGATACCCATGTTTGAACCGCGCATCATGGCAGCAAGTTCTCTTTGGCAACTTTTAATTTTTCCTGAGAACTCTAACTTGCGAGAGATAGATTCTTTTTGAACCGGAATTTTAAACCGGATATTGAGAGCTTCAAAGCTTTGTGAGAGATAGATTTTCCTTGAGCCGGATTTTCAAACCGGAATTCTTCATTTTAAGCCGGCCTTCAAATTTTCAACAATATAGCAGCAGCCTCCGGGACCGGGTTATCTTTCCTCCAATGACCCGGAGTTCTTGAATATCACAATATTTGATAAGTCATGTCATCGTAGCCCCTGAGTCTCAAGATGACTCAAGGAGTTGGCTTGAGATTCTTCATACTTGGTCGTGATATAAACCGGCATATATTTAAACAGCGGAACACTGAAATTTATGTAAACCGGAAGCTTGAAGCGAGTTGATGATCCTGCATTATTTGTTATATATTCCCGATATGAGTCATTCAACAACTCAGTGCCATAAAAGGACTTCTTTGCAGTAGACAATTTGTCCTGCATTTAAAGAATTTTGTAAGCCAGAGTAATTATGTAATATAAAAACACTGGACGGATTTCACCTGATATGTTAGGCCAGAAAATATCCACCGCAGAGTTGATGATCACCACGGTGAAGCTGACATCAATCATGGCCGAGTCAATCGCAAGAGCAGACAGATGAGCCGGCCGCAGCATTGTGGACGGGCGAATCAATCGCAGGCGCGGTAAGCTGCGGGGACGGGCGAGTCAATCATGTCATGTTGATGTAAATTGGGACGTAAAAACAGCGGTTTGCACATATATTCGTTGAGCATCATGGCACAGTCAGATGCTAGCGCATCACAATGATGGCGCGAGCTATATATCCATGACACGACCATCGCTCTTGCAGTGAATAATTGTCCTGCATCCAAAAAACATCACAAGCCAGAGTACTTGTTCTTTAAAGAATAAAAACATATCAATAAAAATTGACCGGACAAAATTCACCTGATTTGTCCGGGCGACAGATGATTCTTGTGCGGACCAGAATTTAACTGGAACAGATGAAGGCCCAGCAACAGCATGGATGCTGATAACCCACAAGTATAGGGGACCGCAACAGTTTCTGAGGGTAGAGTATTCAACCCAAATTTATAGATTCAACACAAGGGAAGCCAAAGAATATTTGAAGGTATTAGCAGCTAAGTTGTCAATTCAACCACACCTGGAGATTAATTATCTACAGCAAAGTGATCAGTAGCAAAGTAGTTTGATAGTTTTGATAGTAGTGACAGCAACAATAGTAACAGTAACAGTGATAGCAGTAATTTGTAGCAAGTGTAATAGTGATGATAGAAATAGTAACGCGGCAAGATCAATAAGGATAAATTCGTAGGCATTGGATCGGTGACTTGTTGGATGATATTCATCATGTGAGAGTTATAACCTAGGGCGATACGACACTAGCTCCAGTTCATCGATATAATGTAGGCATGTATTCCATAAATAGTCATACATGCTTTATTAAAAGAACATGCATGACATCTTTTGTCCCACCCTCCCGTGGCAGCGGGGTCCATAATTGAAACTAAGGGATATTAAGGCCTCCTTTTAATAGAGAGTTGGAACAAAGCATTAACACATAGTGAATACATGAACTCCTCAAACTACGGTCATCACCGAGAGTGGGCCCGGTTGTTGTCACTCCGGGGTTGTCGGATCATAACCGTAGTAGGTGACTATAACTTGCAAGATCGAATCTAAAACATGGATATAATGATGAATTCATAAACGGTTCAGATCTGAGTTCATGGCACCCGGGCCCAAAGTGACAAGCATTAAGCATAGAAAAGTCATAGCAACATCAATCTAAGAACATAGTGGATACTAGGGATTGGGCCCTAACAAAACTAACTTGATTACATGATAAATCTCATCCAACTCCTCACCTACCAGCGAGCTACGAAGGAATTACTCACTCCCGGTGGGGAGCATCATGTAATTGGCGATGGAGATTGGTTGGTGATGACGAAGAAAGAAGTTCCCCTCTCCGGAGCCCCAAACAGACTCTAGATCTGCCCTCTCGAGAAAGAACAGGGCTTGGCGGCAACTCCGCCTCGTGGATCGTGATAATTATTTCTCCCTTATTTTTTTCTGGAAATATGTGATTTTGTAGTATCAGGGGGGTCGTCAGCGGGGCCACCAGGTGGGCACAACCCACCTGGGCGCGCCAGGAGAGGGGGCGCGCCCTCGTGGGTTGTGCCCAACCAGGGGCCCCTCTCTGGTGGGTCTTGGCTCCATAAATTCTTATTATTGATATAAAAAATCCTCGCAAAGTTTCGTTCCATTCCGAAAACTTTTATTTCGGCACAAAAACAACACCATGGTAGTTCTGCTGAAAACAGCGTCAGTCCGAGGTTAGTTTCATTCAAATCATGCAAATTAGAGTCCAAAACAAGAGGAAAAGCGTGAGAAAAAGTAGATACGTTGGAGACGTATCAACTCCCCCGAGCTTAAACCTTTGCTTGTCCTCAAGCAATTCAGTTGATAAACTGAAAGTGAGAAAGAAAAACTTTTACAAACTCTTTTGCTCTTGTTTGCATAAACAAGTTTAAACAGCACCCAGTTTTTCAACCAATCATTATAACTAACCATGTCAACAATAACTCTTAAAGATTATAATGATTCATATCAATGACATAATCAGCTAGCGAGCAATAATAAGAGATCATAAACAACAACATGTTGTCAAAACAACCATGATATAATATGACAATAGTGGTATCTCGCTAGCCCTTTCCGAGACCGCAAAACATAAATGCAGAGCACCTCCAAAGTTCAAGCAGCGACTAAACATTGTAATTCATGGTAGAAAAGATCCAGTCATGATGCACCCTACATTAGCTATAGACAATGCATAAATCATGACAGTTGTGCTCTACTCAGTTTCTGGTGCTTGTTTTTAGAAGGTGGTGACACAACATAAAAGTAAATAGAAAGTCCCTTCGCAGAGGGAAGCAGTGATTTGTAGAGGTGCCAGAGCTCAATTTTTAAACAGAGATAAATGATAATTTTGAGACAGGCCCCCTTCTCATTCACTTCACGACCATCAATTATCAACATCTTCCATGCTAAGAACTCTAGTGGCGGTTCCCAAGCGGAAAGTAAAGGTTTTGACTCCGTTGGGAGTTTTTGTTTGATTATTCAAGAGATGAACTCTTTTTCATGTTTGCAGTTTGGGACTGGGCATCCCTATTACCGCCCATTTCCTCGTGCGATGGCGAGTGAATAAACACTCGACCTGAGGATAACCTGCTTAGCACGGAAGATATCGACCACCTCATGTCGTTCCGTGAACGATACAGGCACACAAAAAGGATAATATTTTTTAGAAGTTTTTAGAGGTGGCACATGCAAATTTACTTAGGACGGATGGGTAGTACCGCATATAGGTAGGTATGGTGGAATCATCTGGAATAACTTTGGGTTCAAGGTTTTGATGTACAAGCAGAATTCCCACTTAGTATAGGAAAAGGCTAGCAATTAAGATTGGGAAGCGGCCAGCTAGAGAGCAACAACGATCATGACCAGGCATTATGCATAAGTAACATTGGACACTATCATGAGTAGGATATGAACACCATGAACATAAACATTATAGAGGCTATGTTGGTTTTGATTCAACTACATGCATGAACATGTACCAAGTCAAGCCACTCGAACATTCGGAGGAGGATACCATATCATCATACTACATCACAATCATTTTAACGCTATGTTGATATCCAAGATAAATCATTATCAACTCCCAGCTACTTATGCATGGCATGAGAACTATAATCTCTAATTTTCATTGCAAACATGTTTAATCATAATGGGTCGAGGCCTGGATACTAGGTTAAACATATTTACACAAACAACACAAGTCGAGTTCATACCAGTTTCTCTTTGCCACGGCCAGTTCATCGAGTGTCGTCATTATTGCCTTCCACTTGCACAACCGAATGATATGAAAATAATAATAGTGCAAGGGTGCCGTGGACTAAGCTGAAATCTGCAAACATTTTATTCAACAGGAGAAGACAAGGTAAAATGAGCTCTTTATTAGTTCAACAGTTATTCATATGAGAGCCACTCAACATTTTCATCGTGGTCTTCTCCTCGGTACAACTCGAATAAAAAGAAAAGAAATTCTGAGAAACACACTGAAATATTTTTGGAGTTTTTGGTTTTCTAGAACAAGCAAATAAAAAGCAAAAACGAGAAAAACTATTTACACGGGAAAGCTCCCAACAAGCAAAAGAAGAACAAGGAAATCTTTTTGGATTTTCTTTTTAATAGTACTACTAAGCATGCATAGAAAGTAAATTACTACAACTATTTTTTTGGTTTTTCTAAAGTTTTTCAAACACACAAGAAGAAAGCAAGAAAATAAATCTAAGCATGGATGATACAATGAAAAAGTGTGAACACCGACAAATAGAATAAGTGGATATGAATGTAATGTCGGTGAGAACACGTACTCCCCCAAGCTTAGGCTTTTGGCCTAACTTGGTAATCGATCAGTAGCCTGGAGGGTAGTAGGGATCCTGAGGAGCAGGCATCCACTCATCCCACTGTTGAGGCTCCTCCTGTGCTGCCTCCACAGCAGCCTGAGAATTCCGGTTGGCGATGATGTCTGCAGGCATAATCGGGTATGTGCCCCTGGCAGCAGAATCAAACAAAGCAGGTGCAGGCAATGGAATAACATCACGAGTTTTAACGCTAAATACTAGGTTATAAGGAATGGCAATATCAGGACGATCATGTGCAAGAAAGTGATGGTGTTCCATGGCTGCACGGTCTAGGTAAACCTTGGTCAGAGGGTAATCATGAGGGCGTATCGCAACCTCGAAATGAGCTGCCAAACGAGTAGCAAAAATCCCACCATGTATTTCACCCTGTGATTTATTAAGATGGAGGCGACGAGCCACAATAGCTCCCAAGCTATAAGTGTTGTCTCCATCTAGTGCTCGGCGTAAAACAGAAAAGTCTGATGCACTGAGTGCATCTACTTTCTTTCTAGCAAGCAGGCACTTAGCAACAAATAAATCAAAATAATGTACAACAGGAAAGTGTAAGCTAATAGTTGTGTGATACGTCTCCAACGTATTTATAATTTTTTATTGTTCCATGCTATTATATTATCTGTTTTGGATGTTTAATGGGCTTTAATATGCTCTTTTATATTATTTTTGGGACTAACCTATTAACCGGAGGCCAGTGCGATTGATGTTTTTTGCCTATTTGGTGTTTCACGAAAAAGGAATGTCAAGCGGAATCCAAACAGAAGCGAAACCTTGCGAGGATCTTTCTTGGAACAAGCGCAATCCATGAGACTTGGAGTGGAAGTCGAGAGCACGAGGCGGCCACGAGACGAAGGCGGCATACAGGGGGTAGGTGCGCCCCCCACCCTCGTGGGCCCCTCGTAGCTCCACTGATGTAATTCTTTCGCCTATATATACCCTTGTACCCTAAAAACATCCAGGGGAACCACAAAACCATTTTTCCACCGCCGCAACCTTCTGTACCCGTGAGATCCCATCTTGGGGCCTTTTCCGGCGATCTGCCGGAGGGGGATTCGATGACGGAGGGCTTCTACATCAACACCATAGCCTCTCTGATTATGTGTGAGTAGTTTACCACAGACCTTCGGGTCCATAGTTATTAGCTAGATGGCTTGTTCTCTCTCTTTGGTTCTCAATACAAAGTTCTCCTCGATGTTCTTGGAGATCTATTCGATGTAATACTTTTTGCGGTGTGTTTGCCGAGATCCGATGAATTGTGGGTTTATGATCAAGATTATCTATGAACGATATTTGGTTCTTCTATGAATTCTTATATGCATGATTTGATATCTTTGCAAGTCTCTTCGAATTATCGGTTTAGTTTGGCCTACTAGATTGATCTTTCTTGCAATGGGAGAAGTGCTTAGCTTTGGGTTCAATCCTGCGGTGTCCTTTCCCAGTGACAGTAGGGCAGCAATGCACGTATTGTATTGTTGCCATCGAGGATAAAAAGGTGGGGTTTATATCATATTGCTTGAGTTTATCCCTCTACATCATGTCATCTTGCCTAATGTGTTACTCTGTTCTTATGAACTTAATACTCTAGATGCATGCTGGATAGCGGTCGATGTGTGGAATAATAGTAGTAGATGCAGAATCATTTCGGTCTACTTGACACGGACATGATGCCTATATTCATGATCATGCCTAGATATTCTCATAACTATGTGCTTTTCTATCAATTGCTCGGCAGTAATTTGTTCACCCACCGTAATTTATGCTATCATGAGAGAAGCCACTAGTGATACCTATGGCCCCCGGGTCTACTTTACACCATATAAGTTTCTGACCTATAATTCTAGTTTACTATTTATTTTGCAATCTTTATTTCCCAATCTATACAACAAAAATACCAAAAATATTTATCTTATTATCTTTATCAGATCTCACTTTTGCAAGTGGCCGTGAAGGGATTGACAACCCCTTTATCACGTTGGTTGCAAGGTTCTTGATTGTTTGTGCAGGTATTAGGTGACTTGTGAGTAGTATCCTACTGCATGGATATCTGGGTTCTCAAAAACTGAGGGAAATACTTATGCTACTTTGCTGCATCACCCTTTCCTCTTCAAGGGAAAACCAACGCATGATCAAGAGGTAGCAAGAAGGATTTATGGCGCCTTTGCCGGGGAGATCTACGCTCAAGTCAAGACATACCAAGTACCCATCACAAACTCTTATCCCTTGCATTACATTATTTGCCATCTGCCTCTCGTTTTCCTCTCCCCCACTTCTAAAACGATTTTCGAAAACATTTTCCTTTGCCTTTCTCTCGCCATGGCCGAACCAAAAGGGGCTAAGGGCTTTCTCCCGAGTTTTAATACTTTGGATAGTCCCTCTGTCCTCTCCAAGCTCATAAATAATGATGCTATGGAAATACCTATCGGGGTTATCAATGAGAGTTTGAATAATTTCGATGATGATGACCCCGGAATTTTCCGTTATTTGCTTGATGAAACTTCGAAAGATGCTTGGGATAGGCTATTAAGGATCCGAGCCAGCTATGTGCCCCAATATCAAATTGAGATTTACTTAAGAAGTTTTTATGTTGGCTTACCTTCTTCTTTCAAGCAAGTTTTAGATTCTGTATTTTAAGAAGGTTGTCTTGAGGGGGATGCTATTGATACCTATGAAAAGATGAAAACTATATTTGGGCACCCTATGAGTGAAAAAGTTGAATCTACCTCTCTTTTGTGTTTTTATTAGAATGAAATTATCAAAGAAATGAAGTCTAGTTTAGATGCAAATTTTCGTAGTGTGCTTAATCTTTATTCTACCATTAATGGCCATGTTCTTTCACAAAATAGAAAGATAAGTGCTTTATATAAGAAATTTTCTCTTTATCACCAAAAAGGAGAAGATGGCAATACCTAGATCTATTCTTGCTTTATGCCTAGCTAGGGGAGTTAAACGATAGCGCTTGTTGGGAGGCAACCCAATTTTATTTTTGTTCCTATTTAGTAATAAATAATTCATCTAGCCTCTGTTTAGATGTGGTCTTATGTTTTAATTATTGTTTGTGCCAAGTAGAACCTTTGGGAAGACTTGGGTGAAGTCTTTGCGATCTTGCTGTAAAAAAACAGAAACTTTAGCGCTCACGAGATTAGCTGCCATTTTTTTACTGGAGAGTGATTTTAGGTTGATTATTTTTTAATATGATTAATAGACAAATTCCTCACATGCACCAATTTATTTCAGAATTTTTGGATTTCCATAAGTATTCGTTTGATACAGATTGCTACAGACTGTTCTGTTTTGACAGATTCTGTTTTTCGTGTGTTGTTTGCTTATTTTGATGAATCTATGGCTAGTATCGGGGGGTATGAACCATAGAGAAGTTGGAATACAGTAGGTTTAACACCAATATAAATAAATAATGAGTTCATTACAGTACCTTAAAGTGGTGGTTTGTTTTCTTATACTAACGGAGCTCATGAGATTTTCTGCTAAATTTTGTGTTGTGAAGTTTTCAAGTTTTTGGATAAAGATTTGATGGATTTTGGAATAAGGAGTGGCCAGAGCCTAAGCTTGGGGATGCCCAAGGCACCCCAAGATAAAATTCAAGAACAACCAAAAGCCTAAGATTGGGGATGCCTCGGAAGGCATCCCCTCTTTCGTCTTCATCTATCGATAACTTTACTTGAGGCTATATTTTTATTCACCACATGATATGTGTTTTGCTTGGAGCGTCTTGTATGATTTGAGTATTTTCTTTTTAGTTTACCACAATCATCTTTGCTGTACACACCTTTTGGGAGATATACACATGAATCGGAATTCATTAGAATACTCTATGTGCTCCACTTATATCTTTTGAGCTAGATAATTTTGCTCTAGTGCTTCACTTATATCTTTTTAGAGCACAGTGGTGGTTTTATTTTATAGAAATTATTGATCTCTCATGCTTCACTTATATTATTTTGAGAGTCTTTTATAACAGCATGGTAATTTGCTTTGGTTATAAATTTAGTCCTAATATGATGGGCATTCAAGATGGGTATAATAAAAACTTCCATATAGAGTGCATTGAATACTATGAGAAGTTTGATACTTGATGCTTGTTTTGAGATATGAAGATGGTGATATTAGAGTCGTGCTAGTTGAGTAATTGTGAATTTGAGAAATACTTGTGTTGAGGTTTGCAAGTCCCGTAGAATGCACATATGGTAACCGTTGTGTAACAAGTTCGAAGCATGAGGTTTTCCTTTGATTGTCCTCCTTATGAGTGGCGGTCGGGGACGAGCGATGGTCTTTTGCTACCAATCTATCCTCCTAGGAGCATGCACGTAGTGCTTGGTTTTGATGACTTATAGATTTTTGCAATAAGTATGTGAGTTCTTTATGACTAATGTTGAGTCCATGGATTATACACACTCTCATCCTTCCACCATTGCTAGCCTCTCTAGTACCGCGCAACTATCGCCTGTACCATAAACCCACCATATACCTTCCTCAAAACAGCCACCATACCTACCTATTATGGCATTTCCATAGCCATTCCGAGATATATTGCCATGCAACTTTCCACCGTTCCGTTTATTATGACACGCTTCATCATTGTCATATTGCCTTGCATGATCATGTAGTTGACATCGTATTTGTGGCAAGGCCACCATTCATAATTTTTCATACATTTCACTCTTGATTCATTGCCCATCCCGGTACACCGCCGGAGGCACTCATATAGAGTCATATTTTGTTCTAGTATCGAGTTGTAATCCTTGAGTTGTAAATAAATAGAAGTGTGATGATCATCATTATTAGAGCATTGTCCCGTGTGAGAAAAAAAGAGAAAGGCCAAAAAAAGAGAAAGGCCCAAAAAAGAGAATGCCCAAAAAATGAGAGAAAAAGAGAGAAGGGGCAATGTTACTATCCTTTTTCCACACTTGTGCTTGAAAGTAGCGCCATGATCTTCATGATACAGAGTCTCTTATTTTTTCACTTTCATATTCTAGTGGGAATTTTTGTTATAGAACTTGGCTTGTATATTCCAACAATGGGCTTCCTCAAATGCCCTAGGTCTTCGTGAGCAAGCAAGTTGGATGCACACCCACTTAGTTTCTTTTGTTGAGCTTTCATACATTTATAGCTCTAGTGCATCTGTTGCATGGCAATCCCTACTCACTCACATTGATATCTATTTATGGGCATCTCCATAGCCCATTAATATGCCTAGTTGATGTGAGACCATCTTCCTCTTTTCTGTCTTCTCCACAACCACCATTCTATTCCACCTATAGTGCTATGTCCAAGGCTCGCCCTCATGTATTGCGTGAAAGTTGACAAAGTTTGAGAATACTAAAGTATGAAAATATTGCTTGGCTAGTCATCGGGGTTGTGCATGATTAGAGCATTTTGTGTGACAAAGATGGAGCATGGCCAAACTAGATGATTTTGTAGGGATGAGATTTCTTTGGCTATGTTATTTTGAGAAGACATAATTGCTTGGTTAGTATGCTTGAAGTATGATTATTTTTATGTCAATATTAAACTTTTGTCTTGAATCTTTCGGGTCTGAAAATTCATGCCACAATAAAGAAAATTACATTGAAAATTATGTTAGGTACCATTCCACATCAAAAATTCTGTTTTTATCATTTACCTACTCGAGGACGAGCAGGAGTTAAGCTTGGGGATGCTGATACGTCTCTAATGTATCTATAATATTTTATTGTCCCATGCTATTATATTATCTGTTTTGGATGTTTAATGGGCTTTAATATGCTCTTTTATATTATTTTTGGGACTAACCTATTAACCGGAGGCCCAGTGCCAGATGTTGTTTTTTTGCCTATTTCAGTGTTTCGCGGAAAAGGAATATCAAACAGTATCCAAACGGAATGAAACCTTTGCGAGGATCTTTCTTGGAACAAACGCAATCCAAGAGAGTTAGAGTGGAAGTCAGAGACGCAACGAGGCGGCCACGAGGCAGGAGGGCATGCCTAGGGGGTAGGCGCGCCCCCCACCCTCGTGGGCCCCTCGTAGCTCCACCGACGTACTTCTTTCGCTTATATATACCCTTGTACCCTAAAAACTTCCAGGGGAGCCACGAAACCACTTTTCCACCGCCGCAACCTTCTGTACCCATGAGATCCCATCTTGGGGCCTTTTCCGGTGATCTGCCGGAGGGGGATTCGATCATGGAGGGCTTCTACATCAACACCATAGCCTCTCCGATGATGTGTGAGTAGTTTACCACAGACCTTCGGGTCCATAGTTATTAGCTAGATGGCTTCTTCTCTCTCTTTGGTTCTCAATACAGAGTTCTCCTCTATGTTCTTGGAGATCTATTCGATGTAATACTTTTTGCGGTGTGTTTGCCGAGATCCGATGAATTGTGGGTTTATGATCAAGATTATCTGTGAACAATATTTGGTTCTTCTCTGAATTCTTATATGCATGATTTGATATCTTTGCAAGTTTCTTCGAATTATCGGTTTAGTTTGGCCTACTAGATTGATCTTTCTTGCAATGGGAGAAGTGCCTAGCAAGGCACGTATTGTATTGTTGCCATCGAGGATAAAAAGATGGGGTTTATATCATATCTCTTGAGTTTATCCCTCTACATCAGGTCATCTTGCCTAATGCGTTACTCTGTTCTTATGAACTTAATACTCTAGATGCATGTTGGATAGCGGTCAATGTGTGGAGTAATAGTAGTAGATGCAGAATCGTTTAGGTCTACTTGACACGGACATGATGCCTATATTCATGATCATGCCTAGATATTCTCATAACTATCCGCTTTTCTATCAATTGCTCGGCAGTAATTTGTTCACCCACCGTAATTTCTGCTATCATGAGAGAAGCCACTAGTGAAACCTATGGCCCCCGGGTCTACTTTACATCGTATAAGTTTCCGATCTATAATTCTAGTTTACTATTTATTTTGCAATCTTTATTTTCAAATCTATACAACAAAAATACCAAAATTATTTATCTTATTATCTTTATCAGATCTCACTTTTGCAAATGGCCGTGAAGGGATTAACAACCCCTTTACCGCGTTGGTTGCAAGGTTCTTGATTGTTTGTGCAGGTATTAGGTGACTTGTGAGTAGTCTCCTACTGGACCGATACCTTGGTTCTCAAAAACTGAGGGAAATACTTATGCTACTTTGCTGCATCACCCTTTCCTCTTCAAGGGAAAACCAACACATGCTCAAGAGGTAGCATCGTGGTGGCTGACACCCCTCTCTCATCTCCCATTGTCCAAGTACGATAAAAGTCCTCAAACCCAGCCGGTCTAGGCTCAGCTAAATTCCCATCAGAAGGGATCATGAATATGTAACAAAATTCAGTAAGTGGTATCTGATGGTTTTCAGCATATAAATCGAAGCTCACTTCAGGAGGATTATTTCTAGGCAATAAAGTAAAACTTTGAACAAAGATGTTGGCGATGAAGTTGGTGAGGCCGGCATTCGCAACATATTGGGTGAACTCCTCAAGAATTCCAGCCTCTTGCAGGAATGGGGTGTGCGACCATTCGCACGGCCGTACCTCCGCGAACCTCTGAGGGTGGAGATCACTGTCAAAAGACTCCCCAATAACACCCTTGGAGTTCTTCTTAGAGCCAAACTTCCTGAAGATATTCATGTCCACGTACAATTTTCTGAAAATAAAAATTTTGAGGTGATGAAAATTTTTCAACAAAAAATTATGAAATTGATAGCAACTACTCATAGGGATACATAGAGGTCATAGCAATCATTCTAACTACTTAGAACACTAAGAATTCAACATGCAAGCACATCTACAGCAGTACCAAGAGTAGCTAATTATTCAAAATATAAACCACTAAAACAAAAACTAATCGGATAAATGGTGGAGTCACATACCAAGCAACAATCCCCCGAAACAGTTTTGGAAACGGAGCTTCGAGCAAAGAGATTGAAATCCGCGGGTTTGATCTCAAGAACACGGGAGAGAGAGCAATGGAGATTTTTTATGGTGGTAAGTGATGATGTGGGCTGAAGAGATAAGTGAGGGGGCCACGTGGGGACCACAACCCACTAGGGCGCGCCTGGGGGTCCTGGCGCGCCCAGGTGGGTTGTGCCCACCTGGTGCACCTCCCTGTGTTATAATTTGCACCAAATATTCAGAAAAAAAATCGTGTTCAATTTTCAGGGCATTCTGAGAACTTTTATTTTTGGGTATTTTTTTATTGCACAGGAAATTCAGAAAGTAGACAAAACATGGCATTTTTTAACTAATAAAAACAAAAAACAAAAGGTAGGGACAAAAGGTAGTGCTTACTAAATTCATCAACTTCACACCGTTCAAAAATGATTCATTAATAAGTTGATCATGTCTTATTAACAACCACTTTCGGTTAGAATGAAACCGAAGAACTTTCGTAAATCACTAAGTTACCTCGATGGGGATATGCATTTCCCAACAATAAGCATTTCATATTTCTTTTTGACAGTAGGTAGAGGTATTCGAAAACTTCCAATACTGATTGTCGGAGATTTTTCAATAACATTAATACCATTCACTTGGAATTGTTTCTTCGGAAAGTGCACCGTATGCTCATTACCATTGATATGAAAAGTGACCTTGCTTTTGTTGCAATCAATAACAGCCCCTGCAGTATTCAAGAAGGATCTACCAAGGATAATCGACATGTTGTCGTCCTCGGGCATCTCAAGTATAACAAAGTCAGTCAAAATAGTAACATTAGCAACAACAACGGGCACATCCTCAGAGATACCGATAGGTATGGCAGTTGATTTGTCAGCCATTTGCAAAGATATTTCATTAGGTGTGAGTTTATTCAAATCAAGTCTTTTATATAAAGAGAAAGGCATAACACTAACACCAGCTCCTAAATCACACAAAGCAGTTTTGACATAATTCTTTTTGATAGAGCAAGGTATAGTTGGTATTCCCGGATCTCCAAGTTTTTTAGGTACTCCATCTTTGAAAGTGTAATTAGCAAGCATAGTGGAGATTTCAGCTTCCCGTATTTTTCTCTTATTAGTGATGATGTCTTTCATATACTTTGCATAAGGAGGAGTTTTCAGGATGTCAGTCAAGCAAGTACGTGATGGTAGCTAGAACTACGTCGGTATTTCCCCTGAGAGGGAGGGATGATGTAGCACAGGGACGGTAGGTATTTCCCTCAGTTATGAAACCAAGGTATCGAACCAGTAGGAGAACCAAGCAACACAACATAAACAGCACCTGCACACAAATAACAACACCTCGCAATCCGACGAGTTAAAGGGGTTGTCCATCCCTTCCGGGGTACGGCGCCTCAAGATAGGCAAGCGGACGTGAGATAAATTGTAGTAGGTTGATAGATCAAACACCAAATAAAATAAATAAAGATAAACCGCAGCAAGGTATTTTTGTATTTTTTGGTTTAATAGATCTGAATAAAAATGCAAAGGAAAAGTAGATCGCAAGGCAAATATATGAGAAACAAGAGCCGGGGGCCGTAGGTTTCACTAGTGGCTTCTCTCGAGAAAAATAACAAATGGTGGGTAAACAAATTATTGTTGGACAATTGATAGAACTTCAAATAATTATGACGATATCTAGGCAATGATCATTACATAGGCATCACGTCCAAGATTAGTAGACCGACTCCTGCCTGCATCTACTACTATTACTCCACACATCGACCGCTATCCAGCATGCATCTAGTGTATTAAGTTCATGGAAAAACAGAGTAATGCAATAAGAAAGATGACATGATGTATAAAAGATCTGTTTATCTATATGGCGGTAGATATAGATCTCGTCTTTTTATCCTTAGTAGCAATGATACATACGTGTTGGTTCCCCTTCTGTCACTGGGATCGAGCACCGTAAGATCGAACCCACTACCGGGCACCTCTTCCCATTGCAAAAAAAAATAGATCAAGTTGGCCAAACAAAACCCAAATATCAGAGAAGAAATAAGAGGCTATAAGAGATCATGCATATAAGAGATCAAAGAAACTCAAATAACTTTCATGGATATAAAAAGATATGACTGCTCATAAAATCGAAGTTCATCAGATCCCAACAAACACACCGCAAAAGAGTTACATCATTTGGATCTCCAAGAGACCATTTTATTGAGAATTCAGCGAGAGAGAGAAAGCCATCTAGCTACTAACTACGGACCCGAAGGTCTACAAGGAACTACTCACGCATCATCGGAGAGGCACCAATGGAAGTGGTGAACCCCTTCGTGATGGTGTCTAGAATGGATCTGGTGGTTCTGGACTCTGCGGCGGCTGGATGAATATTTCGATGCCCCCACTAGGGTTTCTGGAATATTGTGGTATTTATAGAGCAAAGAGGCGGTTCGGGGGGCACCCGAGGTGGGCACAACCCACCAGTAGCGCGCTGGGCCTCTGGCGCTTCTGGTGGGTTGTGCCCCCCTCGGGGCACCCCCCAGGTGCAACCGGGGCCCATTGCCTTCCTTCTGGCCCATAAAAATCATCATGGAGTTTCGTAGCATTTGGACTCCGTTTGATATTGATTTCCTGCGATGTAGAAAACATGGAAAAAACAGCAACTGGCAGTTGGCACTATGTCAATAGGTTAGTACCAAAAGATGATATAAAATGACTATAAAATGATTATAAAACATCCAAGATTGATAATAAAACAGCATGGAACAATCAAAAATTATAGATATGTTGGAGACGTATCAGCATCCGCAAGCTTAACTCATACTCGTCCTCGAGTAGGTAAGTGATAAAAACAGAATTTTTGATGTGGAATGTTGCTTATCATGTCATATAATATTCTTTTCTTTATAGCATGGAGATTTGGACTTTTATGTGATTCAAAGCAATAGTCTAGTTTTGACATAATAATTTAGATACTCAAGAATATCAACAAGCAACCATGTCTTTCAAAATATCAACTCTAAAATAAGTTATCCCTAACCTATCATGCTCAAACATTGATCCATTCATGAAACACACTCGAATATTAACTACACCCAATACTTGAGCATGATCATATTGCCTCCTAGTTGGTGCTTTTTATGAGAGAAGATGGAGACTTAAATTTCAAAATAAAAATTGCATAAAGTAAAAAAGAAAGGCCCTTCGCAGAGGGAAGTAGGGATTTGTAGAGGTGCCAGAGCTCAAAGCGAAAAATTAGAGATAAAAACATTTTGGGAGGTGTATCCATCCCACCAACGAAAACGACTTAGAGTTCCCAACACTTTCCATGCTTGATATGCCATAAGTGGTTCCCGAACAGAAAATAAAGTTTATTCCTTTTTCCACCATACTTTCACTTTCCATGGCTAACCGTATCCACGGGTGCCCTCCATACCAACACTTTCCAAGGAATTTATTATTTGACAACATAAAGTAAATTCATTTTTGCATTTCGGGACTGGGAATCCCTAAAACCTTTGCCTTACTCTCATGCAATGACAAGTGAATAAACACTCATCTTGAGAATAGCACATTCAGCATGGAAAATATTAGCCACCCGTTACCGTTCCGCGAGCGAAACAAACACACAAAAGAGAAGTTTATTTTGAAAATTAGAGATGGCACATGCAAATTTGCTTAGAACGGCAAAAGAATACTGCATATAGGTAGATATAGTGGACTCATGTGGCAAAACTGGTTTAAAGGATTTTGGATGCACAAGTAGAGGTCATAATTGGTGCAAAATGAAGGCTAGCAAAAGATTGGGAAGTGACCAACCAAGAAGCGAATAATCTCATAAACAAGCATTAAGCATAATTAACACCGAAGAATGCACCACAAGTAGGCTATAATTTTTTTTGACCTGGTAGTAGGCTATAATTTTCATTGCATGATTATTGACTTTCATGCATGCATAGGGAATCACAAACCTTAACACCAATATTCTTACTAGAGCACAATTACTCATCAAAATAACTCACATATCACATCATCATATCTCAAAACTATTACTAAGAATCAGGTTTATTTTGTCCAATGATCTTCATGACATTTTCTTTCTTTGTATCCTTCATGGATATCTATCACTTTGGGACTATTTTTCATGTGTTGCTTTTCATAAGCTCAAACAAATATAAGTGAAGATCATGAGCATAACAAATTTTCTTTCTCTCAAAATATTCTAAGTGAAGCAAGAGAGAATTTCTTCAAAATTTTACTAACTCTCAAATAAATCTTAGTGAAGCAAGAGAGCATTTCTTCAAAAATAACAAAGCACACCGTGCTCAAAAATATATAAGCGAAGCACTAGAGCAAGTCCTAGCTCATAAAAGATTTAATTGAAGCATAGAGAGCCATTCTAACAAGTCATGATATTATTTTGGCTCTCTCAAATAGGTGTGTCCGGCAAGGATTGATGACTTAAAACACAAAATAAAACAAGCAAAGACACATATCATACAAGATGCTCCAAGCAAAACACATATCATGTGACAAATAAAAATATAGCCTTAAGTAAAATACCGATAGTTGTTGGAAGAAAGCGGGGATGCCACTCGGGGGCATCCCCAAGCTTAGTTAGTTGCTCATTTTTGGATAATAGCTTGGGATGCCAGGGCATCCCCAAGCTTAGGCTCTTACATCCTTCGTTCATCCATCGTAAGATAACCCAAAACTTGAAAACCTCAATCACACAAAACTCAAAAAAACCTTCGTGAGATCCGTTAGTGTAAGAAAAATGAACCACTACTATAAGTGTTGTATCAAACCAATTCTTATTTTGTTTTTATATTATATCTACTGTATTCCAACTTTTCTATGGCAAAAACTCATCAAAGAAAACCATAGAGCCATCAAAATAAGCACACAACACAAAGAAAACAGAATATGCCAAAACAGAACAGTCTGTAGCAATCAGATTTGTTCGAATACTTATGGAACTCCAAATATTCTGAAAAACTAGGACAACCTGGATAATTTGTATATAGATCTTCTGCCAAAAGCATTAGCATTTTATCACGTTCTGGTGAATCTTAACAATTATTTCCTTGAGCATAAAGTTTCTGTCTTTTTCAGCAAGATCAAACAACTATCACCCAAGAAGATCCTATTGGTTATACTTGGCACAAACACTAACTAAAACATAAAAAACACAATCATAACAGTATCATAATTGTCCTAACACTCAAGAACAGAAAACAAAAAGCAAAAATAAATTTTATTCGTTGGGTTGCCTCCCAACAAGCGCTATAGTTTTACGCCCTTAGCTAGGCATAAAGCAAGGGTCTAAGTTTTGTCATCCTTGTCCCTTGGAAAGAAAAGGGAAAATTTTCTATCAATGGAATTTAATTTTATATTTTGTGAAAGCACATGGCCATTGATAGCAGAAGAAAGATTAAGCACGTTGCAAAAATTCATATCTAAACTAGCCTTCGTCTCTTTAATTATTTCATTTTGATAAAAGATCATAAGAGTAGTTGATTCAACATTTTCTCCTTTGGAGTGCCCAAATATGGATTTCATCTTCTCATAAGTATCAACGGCATCCCCTTCAAGAAAACTATTTTCAAATATAGAATCTAAAACTTGCTTGAAGGAAGAAGGTAAACCATCATAAAAACTTTTGAAGTATATCTCTATCTGATATTGGGGCACATAGCTAGCTCGAATTCTCAACAACTTATTCCAAGCATCTTTCAAGGATTCATCAAGTAGATAACGAAAAATTCCGGGGTCATCCTCAACACAATGGTTAAGATTTTCCTTAACAACCCTGGTAGATCCTCCTTTAGCATCATTTTTTATGAGCTTAGAGAGGACAAAGGGGCTATCCACTGCATTAAGACTAGGGAGAAAACCCTTAGCTCTTTTGAGATCGGACATGGCGAGAAAACGGTGAACGGAAAAACAGAGGCGAATAAAATGGCAAATTTTTGTGAAGTGGGGGAGAGGAAAACGAGAGGAAAATGGTGAATAATGTAAATTGCAAGGAGATGAGGTTTGTGATTAGGAACCTGGTTATGTTGAAGATCCTCCCCGGCAACGGCGCCAGAAATTCTCCTTGATGGTAGCTGGAACTACGTTGGTATTTCTCCGGAGAGGGAGAGGGATGATGTAGCACAACGACGGTAGGTATTTCCCTCGGTTATGAAACCAAGGTATCGAACCAGTAGGAGAACTAAGCAACACAATGTAAACAGCACCTGCACACAAACAACAACACCTCACAACCAGGGATGACACTTAAGCACAGAAATTTGACCGTCTGAGGTTGGATCGCTACATAGATATAGACCTCGTCTTTTTATCCTTAGTAGAAACGATACATACGTGTCGGTTCTCATTCTGTCACTGGGATCGAGCACCGTAAGATTGAACCCACTACCGGGCACCTCTTCCCATTGCAAGATAAATAGATCAAGTTGGCCAAACAAAACCCAAATATCGGAGAAGAAATACGAGGCTATAAGAGATCGTGCATATAAGAGATTAAAGAAACTCAAATTAACTTTCATGGATATAAAAAGATATGACTGATCATAAACTCGAACTTCATCAGATCCCAACAAACACACGCAAAAGAGCTACATCATATGGATCTCCAAGATACCCTTGTATTGAGAATTCAGCGAGAGAGAGAAAACCATCTAGCTACTAACTACGGACCTAAAGGTCTACAAGGAACTACTCACGTATCATCGGAGAGGCACCAATGGAAGTGGTGAACCCCTCCATGATGGTGTCTAGACTGGATCTGGTGGTTCTGGACTCTGCGGCGGCTGGATGAATATTTTGATGCCCCCACTAGGGTTTCTGGAATATTGTGGTATTTATAGAGCAAAGAGGCGGTCCGAGGGGCACCCGAGGTGGGCACAACCCACCAGGGCACGCTTGGGCCTCCTGGCGCGCCCTGGTGGGTTGTGCCCCCCTCGAGGCACCCCCCAGGTACAACCAGGGCCCATTGCCTTCCTTCTGGCCCATAAAAAATCATCATGGAGTTTCGTGGCATTTGGACTTCGTTTGATATTGATTTTCTTTGATGTAAAAAACATGGAAAAACAGCAACTGGCACTTGGCACTATGTCAATAGGTTAGTACCAAAAAATGATATAGAATGACTATAAAATGATTATAAAACATTCAAGATTGATAATAAAACAGCATGGAACAATAAAAAATTATAGATGCGTTGGAGACGTATCAGTACGCAAAAAGACTGGCCTCAGCATTTCAGCAAAGCGTTGAAATTCTTCATCATCATTCATTTTAGTTGACTTGGGTGGAAAAGGAATAGGTTTTTGAACCCACAGTTCTCTTTCTTTACGGTGTTTCCTAGCCACAAAGTCTCTTTTATCATACCTTTTATTCTTAGGTTGTGGGTTATCAAGATCAACAGGTGGTTCTATCTCAACATCATTATCTGGTTCTTTTTCATTATTTGGTTGAGAGTCTTCATGAACCTCATCATTAACTTTTTCATTATCACTAGGTGAGTGTTCATTACCAGATTGAGTTTCAACATCAGAGATAGAAGTTTCATTTTCATTATCAGGAGGTTTTTCCATTTCAGGTTCACTAGAAGTATGCAAAGTCCTATCATTTTTCTTTTTCTTTTTCTTTTTAGAAGGACTAGGTGCACTAGTGTTTGCCCTTTGTGAATCTTGTTCAATTCTTTTAGGGTGTCCCTCAGGATAAAGTGGTTCCTGAGTAATTTTACCTCCTCTAGTTGCAACTCTAATAGCAAAGTCATGCATATTATGATTCATTTCATCAAGTAATTCTCTTTGTGATTTAGAAACTTCTTGTAGTTGGGTTTGAACCATATAAGCATGTTTTCCAACACCTCTAACATCATTTGATATTCTAAATAACAAGTCACTCGAGCGAGCAATCATATCAGAATTGTATTTCAATTGTTTCATAACATTTGCATTGAAGTGATCTTCTTTTCTAACACAGTTTTCAAACTCATAAATGCATTGACTAGGATGCATATTGTGAGGATTATCATTTTCACTGAACTTCATAAGATAATTTACCTCTACCACCTTAGGCATTGGTGGTGTATTAATGAAGGAAATATGCACTAGAGGCAATAATAAAGTTATTATTTATTTCCTTAAATCATGATAACTGTTTATTATTCATGCTAGAATTGTATTAACCTAAAACATAATACATGTGTGAATATATAGACAAACAGAGTGTCACTAGTATGCCTCTACTTGACTAGCTCGTTAATCGAAGATGGTTATGTTTCCTAACCATAGACATGAGTTGTCATTTGATTAAACGGGATCACATCATTAGGAGAATGATGTGATTGACATGACCCATTCCGTTAGCTTAGCACACGATTGTTTAGTATGTTGCTATTGCTTTCTTCATGACTTATACATGTTCCTATGACTATGAGATTATGCAACTCCCATTTACCGGAGGAACACTTTGTGTGCTACCAAACGTCGCAACGTAACTGGGTGATTATAAAGGTGCTCTACAGGTTTCTCCAAAGGTACATGTTGGGTTGGCGTATTTCGATATTAGGATTTGTCACTCCGATTGTCGGAGAGGTATCTCCGGGCCCTCTCGGTAATGCACATCACTCAAGCCTTGCAAGCGTTGCAACTAATGAGTTAGTTGCGGGATGATGTATTATAGAACGAGTAAAGAGACTTGCCGGTAACGAGATTGAACTAGGTATTGAGATACCGACGATCGAATCTCGGGCAAGTAACATACCGAAGACAAAGGGAACAACGTATGTTGTTATGTGGTCTGACCGATAAAGATCTTCGTAGAATATGTAGGAGCCAATATGAGCATCCAGGTTCCGGTATTGGTTATTGACCGAAGACGTCTCTCGGTCATGTCTACATAGTTCTCGAACCCGTAGGGTCCGCACGCTTAACGTTACGATGACAAGTTTGTTATGAGTTTATGTGTTTTGATGTACCGAAGGTTGTTCGGGGTCCCGGATGTGATCACAGACATAATGAGGAGTCTCGAAATGGTCGAGACATAAAGATTGATATACTGGACGACTATATTCGGACACGGAAGTGTTCCGGGTGATTTCGGACGGAGTGTCGGAGGGTTACCGGAAACCCCCCCCCCCCTGGAGAAGTATTGGGACTTATGGGCCTTAGTGGAGAGAGAGAGAGGGGCGGCCAGGGTGGGCCGCGCGCCCCCTCCCCCTCTGGTCCTAATTGTACTAGGAGAAGGGGGGCGGCGCCCCCCTTTTCTTCTCCCTCTCCCACTTCCTTTCCCCCTCCTAGTAGGAGTAGGAAAGAGGGGAGTCCTACTCCTACTAGGAGGAGGACTCTTCCTCCTGGCGTGCCTAGCAAGGGCTGGCCGGCCTCCCCCCTTGCTCCTTTATATACGGGGGCAGGGGGCACCCTAGAGACACAACAATTGATCATTGATCTCTTAGCCGTGTTCGGTGCCCCCCTCCACCATAATCCGCCTCGATAATACTGTAGCGGTGCTTAGGCGAAGCCCTGCGTCGGTAGAACATCAACATCATCACCACGCCGTCGTGCTGATAAAACTCTCCCTCGACACTCGGCTGGATCGGAGTTCGAGGGACGTCATCGGGTTGAACTTGTGCCGAACTCGGAGGTGCCGTGCGTTCGGTACTTGATCGGTCAGACCGTGAAGACGTACGACTACATCAACCGCGTTGTGCTAACGCTTCCTCTTTCGGTCTATGAGGGTACGTGGACAACACTCTCCCCTCTCGTTGCTATGCATCACCATGATCTTGCGTGTGCGTAGGAATTTTTTTGAAATTACTACGTTCCCCAACAGTGGTATCAGAGCCTGGTTTTATGCGTTGATGTTATATGCACGAGTAGAACACAAGTGAGTTGTGGGCAATATAAGTCATACTGCTTACCAGCATGTCATACTTTGGTTCAGCGGTATTGTTGGATGAAGCGGCACGGACCGACATTACGCGTACGCTTACGCGAGACTGGTTCTACCGACGTGTTGTGCACACAGATGGCTGGCGGGTGTCAGTTTCTCCAACTTTAGTTGAACCGAGTGTGGCTACGCCTGGTCCTTGCGAAGGTTAAAACAGCACCAACTTGAGAAACTATCGTTGTGGTTTTGATGCGTAGGTAAGAACGGTTCTTGCTAAGCCCGTAGCAGCCACGTAAAACTTGCAACAACAAAGTAGAGGACGTCTAACTTGTTTTTGCAGGGCATGTTGTGATGTGATATGGTCAAGACATGATGCTAAATTTTATTGTATGAGATGATCATGTTTTGTAACCGAGTTATCGGCAACTGGCGGGAGCCATATGGTTGTCGCTTTATTGTATGCAATGCAATCGCTACTGTAATGCTTTACTTTATCACTAAGCGGTAGCGATAGTCGAGAAGCATAAGATTGGCGAGGCGACAACGATGCTATAATGGAGATCAAGGTGTCGCTACCGGTGACGATGGTGATCATGACGGTGCTTCGAGATGGAGATCACAAGCACAAGATGACGATGGCCATAACATATCACTTATATTGATTGCATGTGATGTTTATCTTTTATGCATCTTATCTTGCTTTGATTGATGGTAGCATTATAAGATGATCTCTCACTAAATTTCAAGATAAAAGTGTTCTCCCGAGTATGCACCATTGCCAAAGTTAAATCGTGCCCGGACACCACGTGATGATCGGGTGTGATAAGCTCTCGTCCATCTACAACGGGTGCAAGCCAGTTTTGCACACGAGAATACTCAAGTTAAACTTGATGAGCCTAGCATATGCGAGATATGGCCTCGGAACACCGAGACCGAAAGGTCGGCGTGAATCATATAGTAGATATGATCAACATAGTGATGTTCACCATTGAAAACTACTCCATTTCACGTGATGATCGGTTATGGTTTAGTTGATTTGGATCACGTGATCACTTAGAGGATTAGAGGGATGTCTTTCTAAGTGGGAGTTCTTAAGTAATATGATTAATTGAACCTAAATTTATCATGAACTTAGTACCTGATAGTATCTTGCTTGTTTATGTTTGATTGTAGATAGATGGCCCGTGCTGTTATTCCGTTGAATTTTAATGCGTTCCTTGAGAAAGCAAAGTTGAAAGATGATGGTAGCAATTACACGGACTGGGTCCATAACTTGAGGATTATCCTCATTGCTGCATAGAAGAATTATGTCCTGGAAGCACCGCTGGGTGCCGAGCCTGTTCTTTGAGCAACACCGGATGTTATGAGCGTCTGGCGAGCAAAGCGATGACTACTCGATAGTTCGATGTGTGCCATGCTTTACGGCTTAGAACCGGGTCTTCAACGATGTTTTGAAGGTCATGGAGCATATGAGATGTTCCAGGAGTTGAAGTTAATATTTCAAGCAAATGCCCGGATTGAGAGATATGAAGTCTCCAAGAAGTTCTATAGCTGCAAGATGGAGGAGAACAGTTCTGTCAGTGAGCATATACTCAAGATGTCTGGGTATAATAATCACTTGATTCAACTGGGAGTTAATCTTCCGGATGATAGCGTCATTGACAGAATTCTCCAATCACTGCCACCAAGCTACAAGAGCTTCGTGATGAACTATAATATGCAAGGGATGGATAAGAAAATTCCTGAGCTCTTCGCAATGCTAAAGGCTGCGGAGGTAGAAATCAAGAAGGAGCATCAAGTGTTGATGGTCAATAAAACCACTAGTTTAAAGAAGAAGGGCAAAGGGAAGAAGAAGGGGAACTTCAAGAAGAACAGCAAGCAAGTTGCTGCTCAGGAGAAGAAACCCAAGTCTGGACCTAAGCCTGAAACTGAGTGCTTCTACTGCAAGTAGGCTGGTCATTTGAGCGAAACTGCCCCAAGTATTTGGCGGATAAGAAGGATGGCAAGGTGAACAAAGGTATATGTGATATACATGTTATTGATGTGTACCTTACTAGAGCTCGCAGAGCACTGGTATTTGATACTGGTTACATTGCTAATATTTGCAACTCAAAGCAGGGACTACGGATTAAGCGAACACTGGCGAAGGACGAGGTGACGATGCGCGCGGGAAATGGTTCCAAAGTCGATGTGATCACGGTCGGCACGCTACCTCTACATCTACCTTCGGGATTAGTATTAGACCTAAATAATTGTTATTTGGTGCCAGCATTGAGCATGAACATTATATCTGGATCTTGTTTGATGCGAGATGGTTATTCATTTAAATCAGAGAATAATGGTTGTTCTATTTGTATGAGTAATATCTTTTATGGTCATGCACCCTTAAAGAGTGGTCTATTTTTGATGAATCTCGATAGTAGTGATACACATATTCATAATGTTGAAGCCAAAAGATGCAGAGTTGATAATGATAGTGCAACTTATTTGTGGCACTGCCATTTAGGTCATATCGGTGTAAAGCGCATGAAGAAACTCCATACAGATGGACTTTTGGACACACTTGATTATGAATCACTTGGTACTTGCGAACCGTGCCTCATGGGCAAGATGACTAAAACACCGTTCGCCGGTACTATGGAGAGAGCAACAGATTTGTTGGAAATCATACATACAGATGTATGTGGTCCGATGAATGTTGAGGCTCGTGGCGGATATTGTTATTTTCTCACCTTCACAGATGATTTAAGCAGATATGGGTATATCTACTTAATGAAGCATAAATCTGAAACATTTGAAAAGTTCAAAGAATTTCAGAGTGAAGTTGAAAATCATCGTAACAAAAAAATAAAGTTTCTACGATCTGATCATGGAGGAGAATATTTGAGTTACGAGTTTGGTCTACATTTGAAACAATGCGGAATAGTTTCGCAACTCACGCCACCCGGAACACCACAGCGTAATGGTGTGTCCGAACGTCGTAATCGTACTTTACTTGATATGGTGCAATCTATGATGTCTCATATAGATTTACCGCTATCATTTTGGGGTTATGCTTTAGAGACGACCGCATTCACGTTAAATAGGGCACCATCGAAATCCGTTAAGACGACGCCTTATGAATTGTGGTTTGGCAAGAAACCAAAGTTGTCGTTTCTGAAAGTTTGGGGCTTCGATGCTTATGTGAAAAAGCTTCAACCTGATAAGCTCGAACCCAAATCGGAGAAATGTGTCTTCATAGGATACCAAAAGGACACTGTTGGGTACACCTTCTATCACGGATCCGAGGGCAAAACATTCGTTGCTAAGAATGGATCCTTTCTAGAGAAGGAGTTTCTCTCGAAAGAAGTGAGTGGGAGGAAAGTAGAACTTGATGAGGTAACTGTACCTGCTCCCTTATTGGAAAGTAGTACATCACAGAAACCGGTTTCTGTGACACCTACACCAATTAGTGAGGAAGTTAATGATGATGATCATGGAACTTCAGATCAAGTTACTACTGAACCTCGTAGATCAACCAGAGTAAGATACGCACCAGAGTGGTACGGTAATCCTATTCTGGAAGTCATGCTACTAGATCATGATGAACCTACGAACTATGATGAAGCGATGGTGAGCCCAGATTCAGCAAAATGGATAGAAGCCATGAAATCTGAGATGGGATCCATGTATGAGAACAAAGTGTGGACTTTGGTTGACTTGCCCGATGATCGGCAAGCAATTGAGAATAAATGGATCTTCAGGAAGAAGACTGACGCTGACGGTAATGTTACTGTCTACAAAGCTCGACTTGTTGTAAAAGGTTTTCGACAAGTTCAAGGCATTGACTACGATGAGACCTTCTCACCCGTAGCGATGCTTAAGTCTGTCCGAATCATGTTAGCAATTGCCGCATTTTATGATTATGAAATTTGGCAGATGGATGTCAAAACTGCATTCTGAATGGATTTCGGAAGAAGAGTTGTATATGATGCAACCGGAAGGTTTTGTCGATCCAAAGGGAGCTAACAAAGTGTGCAAGCTCTAGCGATCCATTTATGGACTGGTGCAAGCCTCTCGGAGTTAGAATAAACGCTTTGATAGTGTGATCAAAGCATTTGGTTTTGTACAGACTTTTGGAGAAGCCTGTATTTACAAGAAAGTGAGTGGGAGCTCTATAGCATTTCTGATATTATATGTGGATGACATATTGCTGATCGGAAATGATGTAGAAAATTTCTGGATAGCATAAAGGGATACTTGAATAAGAGTTTTTCAATGAAAGACCTCGGTGAAGCTGCTTACATATTGGGCATCAAGATCTATAGAGATAGATCAAGACGCTTAATTGGACTTTCACAAAGCACATACCTTGACAAAGTTTTGAAGATGTTCAAAATGGATCAAGCAAAGAAAGGGTTCTTGCCTGTGTTACAAGGTGTGAAGTTGAGTAAGACTCAATACCCGACCACTGCAGAAGATAGAGAGAAAATGAAAGATGTTCCCTATGCTTCAGCCATAGGCTCTATCATGTATGCAATGCTGTGTACCAGACCTAATGTGTGCCTTGCTAAAAGTCTAGCAGGGAGGTACCAAAGTAATCCAGGAGTGGATCACTGGACAGCGGTCAAGAACATCCTAAAGTACCTGAAAAGGACTAAGGATATGTTTCTCGTATGTGGATGTGACAAATAGCTCATCCTAAATGGTTACGTTGATGCAAGCTTTGACACTGATCCGGACGATTCTAAATCGCAAACTGGATACGTGTTTACATTAAACGGTGGAGCTGTGAGTTGGTGCAGTTCTAAACAAAGCGTCGTGGCGGGATCTACATGTGAAGCGGAGTACATAGCTGCTTCGGAAGCAACAAATGAAGGAGTCTGGATGAAGGAGTTCATATCCGATCTAGGTGTCATACCTAGTGCATCGGGTCCAATGAAAATCTTTTGTGACAATACTGGTGCAATTGCATTAGCGAAGGAATCCAGATTTCACAAGAGAACCAAACACATCAAGAGACGCTTCAATTCCATCCGGGATCTAGTCCAGGTGGGAGACATAGAAATTTGCAAGATACATATGGATCTGAATGTTGCAGACCCGTTGACTAAGCCTCTTCCACGAGCAAAACATGATCAGCACCAAAGCTCCATGGGTGATAGAATCATTACTGTGTAATCTAGATTATTGACTCTAGTGCAAGTGGGAGACTGAAGGAAATATGCCCTAGAGGCAATATTAAAGTTATTATTTATTTCCTTATATCATGATAAATGTTTATTATTCATGCTAGAATTGTATTAACCGGAAACAAAATACATGTGTGAATATATAGACAAACAGAGTGTCACTAGTATGCCTCTACTTGACTAGCTCGTTAATCGAAGATGGTTATGTTTCCTAACCATAGACACGAGTTGTCATTTGATTAAACGGGATCACATCATTAGGAGAATGATGTGATTGACATGACCCATTCCGTTAGCTTAGCACACGATCGTTTAGTATGTTGCTATTGCTTTCTTCATGACTTATACATGTTCCTATGACTATGAGATTATGCAACTCCCGTTTACCGGAGGAACACTTTGTGTGCTACCAAACGTCACAACATAACTGGGTGATTATAAAGGTGCTCTACAGGTGTCTACAAAGGTACATGTTGGGTTGGCGTATTTCGAGATTAGGATTTGTCATTCCGATTGTTGGAGAGGTATTTCTAGGCCCTCTCGGTAATGCACATCACTCAAGCCTTGCAAGAATTGCAACTAATGAGTTAGTTGCGGGATGATGTATTATAGAACGAGTAAAGAGACTTGCCGGTAACGAGATTGAACTAGGTATTGAGATACCGACGATCGAATCTCGGGGAAGTAACATACCGATGACAAAGGGAACAACCTATGTTGTTATGCGGTCTGACCAATAAAGATCTTCGTAGAATATGTAGGAGCCAATATGAGCATCCAGGTTCCGCTATTGGTTATTGACCGGAGACGTGTCTCGGTCATGTCTACATAGTTCTTGAACCCGAAGGGTCGGTAAGCTTAACGTTACGATGACAAGTTTGTTATGAGTTTATGTGTCTTGATGTACCAAAGGTTGTTCGGGGTCGCGGATGTGATCACGGACATAACGAGGAGTCTTGAAATGGTCGAGACATAAAGATTGATATATTGGACAACTATATTCGGACACCGGAAGTGTTCCGGGTGATTTCGGAGAAAACCGGAGTGCCGGAGGGTTATCGGAACCCCCCGGGAGAAGTATTGGGCCTTATGGGCCTTAGTGGAGAGAGAGAGGGGCGGCCAGGGTGGGCCGCGCTCCCCCTCCCCCTCTGGTCCGAATTGGACTAGTAGAGGGGGGCGGTGCCCCCCTTTCCTTCTCCCTCTCCCCCTTCCTTTCCCCCTCCTAGTAGGAGTAGGAAAAAGGGGAGTCCTACTCCTACTAGGAGGAGGACTCCTCCTCCTGGCGTGCCTAGCAAGAGCCGGCCGGCCTCCCCCCTTACTCCTTTATATACGGGGGCAGGGGGGCACCCTAGGGACACAACAATTGATCATTGATCTCGTTGCCGTGTGCGGTGCCCCCCTCCACCATAATCCACCTCGATAATACTGTAGCGGTGCTTAGGCGAAGCCCTGTGTTGGTAGAACATCAACATCGTCACCACGCCGTCGTGCTTACGAAAATCTCCCTCGACACTCGGCTGGATCGGAGTTCGAGGGACGTCATCGGGCTGAACGTGTGCTGAACTCGGAGGTGTCGTGCGTTCGATACTTGATCGATCGGATCGGGAAGACGTACGACTACATCAACCGCGTCGTGCTAACGCTTCCGCTTTCGGTCTACGAGGGTACCTGTGTTGGGGAACGTTGCAGAAAATGAAATTTTTTCTACGGTTTCACCAAGATAAATCTATGAGTTCATCTAGCAACGAGAGAGAGGAGTGCATCTACATACCCTTGTAGATCGCGAGCGGAAGCGTTCAAGAGAACGGGGTTGAGGGAGTCGTACTCGTCGTGATCCAAATCACCGATGATCCGAGTGCTGAACGGACAGCACCTCCGCGTTCAACACACGTACGGTTGGGAAGACGTCTCCTCCTTCTTGATCCAGCAAGGGGGAAGGAGAGGTTGATGAAGATCCAGGAGCACGACGGCGTGGTGGTGGATGTAGCAGCGATCTCGGCAGGGCTTCGCCAAGCATCTGCGAGAGGGAGAGGTGTAGCAAGGGGAGAGAGAGGCGCCAAGAGAATGGGTCCGGCTGCCCTCCCTCCCCCCTCTTTATATAGGCCCCCAAGGGGGGGCGGCTGAGGGAGTCCTGGATTAGGGGGTGTCCGGATAGCCGAACTATCACCGTTGGCCGGACTCCTGGACTATGAAGATACAAGATTGAAGACTTCATCCCGTGTCCGGATAGGACTTTCCTTGGCGTGGAAGGCAAGCTTGGTGATACGGATATGTAGATCTCCTACCATTGTAACCGACTCTGTGTAACCCTAACCCTATCCGGTGTCTATATAAACCGGAGGGTTTTTGTCCGTAGGACGAACAACAATCATACCATAGGCTAGCTTCTAGGGTTTAGCCTCTCTGATCTCATGGTAGATCTACTCTTGTACTACCCATATCATCAATATTAACCAAGCAGGAGTAGGGTATTACCTCCATCGAGAGGGCCCGAACCTGGGTAAAAACATCGTGTCCCTTGTCTCCTGTTACCATCCGCCTAGACGCATAGTTCGGGACCCCCTACCCGAGATCCGCCGGTTTTGACACTGACATTGGTGCTATCATTGAGAGTTCTTCTGTGCCGTCGCCGTCAGGAAGGATGCCTCATCCCGTCTTTAAAGACGATACTATCGCCAAAGGAGCCTTGGCCACTGGTCAGACTCTTCGGCTAGGTGGTTTTATTATGACGCCAGTTCGGCCGCCACGCCGACGATGACTTCTCGAGTCATCTAAACCAATCTTCATGTTAATTCGGAACTTGCCGAACAGTTAGATCCGATCGAGCTCTCCTCCGTAAACGAGCTCTTGGATCGCATCGCCGCCCTGGGAGTTGCCACAGACTATGACCAGATCGGGCCTAAAACCGATCTGAGAGAGATCAACTCTCCCCAGGCTACCCATCATGTTTTTGTGATTGAGGAGCAATACGGCGATTCTTCTTCTATCTTAAGGACTAGCTACGTCCGGATTCCCGATCCCTCCATGCCGGATTCCCACGGAGGGACGGATGTCGATCAAGCCCTGAACTTAAAGTCAGGCGGCGGGTTGGATTCACTGGATAGCATTCAAAAATCCAAACTTCCATGTTCGAAACTTCGCCCTCGATTCTTAAATTGGACGGGTTCCGGATCTAGTTCCACCCGCCCACCCAAACATTAGCGATCTATCCCGAATTCGCAAGAGCCCATCAAACAAGACATCATTACTAGGCCGATTCCTCCCGGTTATGGACAGGATAAAGGATCGCCGAGAGGAGGACGAATCTCACTTTTCTGCAATAATTGCATGGACAAGGAATCCTAAATGCCATAAGTCGTCACAAATTACACGCTTTGCTGACTTGGTGACCATAGTACAAAAGTACTTGTGCGATGGAGAGTGCTTGGAAAACCGAAAGTAAATTTTGGGATAATCCGCCCCAATACATCCCTAGTCCGAAATAAAAGGGTGCATCATTACCAAGCACCTGGATTAAACATCAAAAAACAAAAAACCCCTAAAGAGTACGGAACCATACTGGAGGGTTGGCTAAACGGACCCTGCAAAATTCATAGCATAGAGGGCGCCACTCCAACTCATAGCCTTCGAGCATGTTGGATACTACGGCAGGTGGCCAAAAGTGGCGAAGAGCTTCTAGCTTCGTAATCCCAGCCCAGCAATACCAAGACGGTGTTAATAGTCTTGAGACTTTCGCATCAAATAACATGCGAAACGAACACTCTGCAACCTTGCGAAGTCTACCAAGTAGCAACAATAAATCCATGGAGGACACGGCTATTACCTTTAATGCCAAAGGATTTAACCCAAATTACTGAACAGCCCGAGCACCACCGCATTGGTCCTCGGTCCAATAGTGGATGGCTTTCGCTTACTAAGGTACTCATGGATGGCGGCAGCGACTAAACCTCATCTACGAGGAAACCCTCCAAAAATGAAAATAGATCGGAACCGTATTGAGCGAAGCAGCACAACCTTTAGAGGAATAATCCCTAGCCGTGAAGCATGCTGCACAGGAAAAATCACACCGGACGTAGTGTTCGCTCACGGACAATTACAGTCCGAGGAGGTCACATTTCAAGTGGCCCTGCTCAGCAGCGGATATCATGCTTTACTAGGGCGAGAGGCATTCACAATTTTCAAGCTATACCCCATTACGGGTACATGAAGCTTAAAATGCCCGACCTAACGGAATCATCACTCTTGCTAGTGATCCAAACATAGCACTCCGCCGCGAAAACAAGACAGCCGCACTAGCCCTCGAGGCACTATCCGGCCCTAGCGGCCGAGGAACTCATCGCAATGCTCCCACGGTGAACAGGGACGATGTGATACTTGATAAAAGATCCAAGTCCACCTCTTGTAAACCAGCGGATGAAATAGTCAAATTCCAAGTCCACCCAACGGACCTCGCAAAGATGGCCTCCATTGGGGCACAATTAAACCCTGATGTAGACGCCAGACTACGAGAATTTCTACGAGAAAATCGACATTTTTGCCCGCACCCTTCGACATGCCAGAATCCCACGCCGGCTGGCCGAGCACAGCCTAAATATCCTAAAAGGATTCAAGCCAGTCAAACAGGCTCTTCGGCGCTTTTCCGAACCCAAGAGACAGGCCATGGGAGAAGAGCTAGCCAAACTTCTGGAAGCCGGATTCATCAGAGATATAAAACATCCGGACTGGCTAGCAAATCTTGTGATGGTACCAAAGAAGGACAAATCCTGGCGCCTATGTGTTGATTTCAAAGACCTTAATAAGGCTTGCCCAAAGGATCCCTTCCCCCTCCCCCGCATTGATCAAATTATCGATGCTACAGCAGGACACGACTCATTGTGCTTCCTCGACGCTGCATCGGCTACCACCAAATCAAGATGGCGGAGCTGCACCAAGCTGCAACAGATTCATCACTCCATACGCCCATTCTCGCTTCAACACAATGCCCTTCGGCTCAAAAACGCCGACGCAACATATCAGCAAGATGATTCGTACATGTCCGCAAACCAGATCAGCAAAACAAAGGAAGCATATGTAGATGACGTGGTCGTCAAATCCAAGCATGTCGAAACTCTAGTAGACGACTTGAGGCTCACATTCGACAATCTCCAAAATATGACATTAAGCTCAATCCGGAAAAATGCGTCTTGATGTTCGAGCCGAAAGCTCCTGGGCTTCATTGTGTCCGTAGAGGAATTGAAGCAAACCCAGCCAAGATCCGAGCTCTGTCACAATGGATATTCCAAAAGACATCAAACAAATACAAAAATTGACTGGATGCGTAGCGGCTCTAAGCCGCTTTATTTCCCGTTTGGGAGAAAAGGTGTTACCCCTTTACCGCCTCCTCCGGCGCACCGAACACTTCGAGTGGACGGATGACGCCACGGCCGGATACGAAGAAATAAAAGCCATATTGGCAACAAATCCGGTCCTGGCCGCGCCCAACATGGGCGAACCAATGCTATTATATATCGCCGCAACACATCAAGTTATCAGCGCGGTGCTCGTCGTCGAACGATAAACGGATGGACACCGGTTCCCTCTTCAAAAACCGGTCTACTATGTGTCCACTGTCCTAACTCCATGCAATTCCCGGTACCCACATTATCAAAAGATAGCATACGTGGTGTTCATGGCATCCAGGAAGCTGCGTCACTACTTTCAAGAGTGTTCGATAACGGTAGCCTCCGAAGTACCTCTTAACGACATTATAAACAGCCGTGACGCGACGGGCCGGATTGCTAAATGGGCCATAGAGCTCCTTCCATTCGACATAACTTATAAGCCACGACGAGCTATTAAGTCGTAGGTTTTGGCCGACTTCGTGGATGAATGGACCGAAGCCGAACTCCCTAAAGAGTACGGCGCATACTCCAATTGGATCATGCACTTTGACGGCTCCAAAATGTTGGCGGCCTGGGCTGGCGTCGTCCCCGACGTCCCCAACCGGGGACACAGTCCAATACGTCCTTCAGATAATGTATACGGACTCCAACAACGCAGCCGAATACGAGGCCCTTCTGCACGACCTCCGGATGGCAGTCTCCATGGGCATTAAACGCCTAGAGGTGCGCGGGGACTCGAACCTCGCGATAACTCAAATAAACGGAGACTTTGATGCCATTGATCCGAAAATGGCAGTGTACCGCAACGCGGTCCTAAAAATGTCAGCACGGTTCGAAGGGCTCGAATTTCATCATATAGCCCGGGATAACAACCAAGCGGCGGACATATTGGCACACATCGGCGCAAAACGCGATGCCGTCCTGCCCAACATCTTCCTGGAACGGCTGTTCAAGCCATTCGTACTATGGGAAGGGGAGTCCGGAAATAACAATCCGGACCCAACCGCACCGCTCGACGCCAACACTCGACACAATCGGAGGCTCGCCACCGAGATAACACCTCCGCCCACGAAATAATGGCGGTTATCGCCCCGTGGACGGAACCATTCCTAGCCTACCTAACTAGGCAGGAACTCCCCGACGACCAAAATGAGGCTCGCTGCATAGTACGGCGGTCTAAAGCCTATAAAGTCCATGAGGGAGAGCTTTATAAGAAAAGCACAACAGGAGTCCTTCAAAGGTGTATCTCCGAAGAGGAAGGGCGAAATCTCCTGGCTGAAATTCATGCCGGACTGGGTGGGCACCACGCCGCAGCCCGGGCCCTTGTAGGCAAGGCCTTTCGTACAGGATTTGATTGGCCGACGGCTCGGGCAGATGCGCAGGATTTAGTCCAACGATGCGTCGGTTGCCAGCTTTTTGCTAACCAAAGCCACATGCCACCCACTGCCCTCAAAACTATGCCCATCACCTGGCCGTCATGTCAGGGGCTTGACATGGTTGGACCCCTTAAGGGAGGAACCCACAAGCAAAAATACCTATTGGTCATGGTGGATAAATTCACCAAATGGATAGAGGCCAAGCATGTTAAAACGGCCGAATCCGGACCGGTGATAGACTTCATATCAGGGGTAGTGCACCGTTACGGTGTCCCCACAAGATCATCACGATAACGGCACCAACTTCACGGTCGATCAGGTCAAATTATGGTGCAAAAACATGGGCATCAAGCTCGATTACGCCTCAGTCTATCACCCTCAAACCAACGGCCAAGTCGAGCGAGCAAACGGTCTAATCATGAGCGGCATTAAACCCAGACTAGTGCGGTCCCTCAAGGAATCTAACGCGCACTAGGTTGAGGAGCTTGACTCCGTACTCTGGGGGCTGCGGACCACGCCGAATCGTACTATCGGATTCACACCATTTTTTATGGTGTACGGTGCAGAGGCAGTCTTGCCCTGCGACATAATTCATGACTCACCTCGCGTGCGCATGTATGAAGAAAGAGAAGCCGAGCTCGATCGGCAGGACAGTTTGGACGCATTGGAGGAGGAGCGTGACGGGGCAAAAGCTCGTTCCGCATTTTATCAACAGCAGGCTCGAAGATATCAAAGCAGGGAAGTACGGGCCAAATCTTACAACGTTGGCAAAAGTTCTACGCCTGCCGGACAAGAAAAAGGACAAACTCAAGCCCAAATGGGAAGGTCCCTTCATCATCGACCAGGTCCTGACAGGTGGAGCATACCGTCTGCGAAACGCATCGGATAAACGACTCGAGCCCAACCCATGGAACGCAGCCCGCTCTGAAGATTCTACGCCTAAGCGCGGACTCCAAGTTCGCCTCCTTCCTCCGCCCACATTTTCTATTTTGCTGTCTTTTATTTCTCTCCTTTCTCCTCCTTCTTCTTGAAGCCTTTAGAGGCTCGCTTGCGCTTTGTTCAAGACATACTTGACGCGCTGTCCGCTCATTATACTCGGGGGCTTCTTTAATGTGCTTATTTATACGGGCTTCATGCACAACACATGTGTCAAACTTCCGCATGTACCTTTTACTCACCATTATATGCATCGATATGACTTAAGTTTTGGACAAGCTTGGTTGCTCGGCTCCTGTGCTTACCCCTCGCTCCCGATTGTTCGGCTAGGTGGTAAAGGAGCACCTCTGCGATTGTTACGCCGGGTCACCGGATGTGTACCTCGACCGGGTGAAGCCGAAAGCTAGCGTTCTTAAGGGAATATTCGGTCGGTGAACTGAAAGATGATTTTTAACTATTTATCCATCTGCCCCCAGATGATTTTCTGCTTTCTTAGCAGTTTGGACATGCACTTTAGGGCATGCCTCCCAGCAAAAGGAACCCTTAACGGAACTATTCTCCCTGGAAGATGTTTCTTACTATCCATGTAATATAACATAACTAGTTGGGCACTTGTCTGATACAGCAATAATGACCCCTACGCCTTGTCTCCATGCATGCCCCGGTTCTTATATAACCGCGAGGGTATTCGGACACACTCCGGACTATTGGGTCCCGAGGTCGAAGCGAAAAGGTCCGCTATGACAAACGATCTACAATCCGGCTAGAAGACATTTTTCATGTCATATTCAATTACATAGTCAACTCGACTCATTGTATTCCTCCTCAATGCCATCTAATAGGCTATCTAATTTACAATCTTGCTGGGAATACTTGGCGGCCAATTCTACTTGGCCGTACACTAAGCTTACAGGGATCTCCTTCCCATCAGGCCCCATAGGTCCGACCTCGCCCATGTGGTTTGGGTCAGCCTTCGTGTACCGTGTCTTTACCATGGCCCAGGCCTCCCTGGCGCCTTGACGGCAGGCCGATATCTTCCATAGTCGGAAGCGCCGCCATGCTCCTTGAAGCCGCTCTGCCAGCTCCCCAATGCCTTCGGGCAGGAAGATAGATGGCCACAAGGCCTGACCGACGCCTTGCATCACCTGCCGAACTCGTTCGTGCAATTGACGCAGTTCGGGAAGAAGATCACCAAGAATGGGCATCTCCTCCTCGGGGCGACTGTGAGCAAACCTACATACATGTTTATGTTAGTCGCCTTCCTCGCGAACTCTTTTAAAGTTCGCTCAAGCACTTATCGAAAATGCCGCGACGAAGCCGTCGATTCTCCTTTACGGAGTCAGACAACTGGGCACGAACATCCTTTAGTTCCTCACCCAGTTGGGTGTTGGCATCTTGGAGGTTATTTTACTCCTACCGCACCCTCGTAAGCACACTCTCGCCAGCCTTTAGCTGGCGCAGGAGCTGTTGCTTGCCCGGATCTAGTCCGGCGCCGTCTGCAATATTATTGTCAGATTTACACACCCGCCGCACTTCATAAACTATTTATCTTTTGAAGCATATATTACCAGGGGGTCTCGTGGCTCCCCAGAGCGGCTAGTGCGGCCTCAAGTTGGGCCTTGCATTCTTCAAGCCCCGGGACAATGGGTATTCTTTTTGTAAGATCCTCAGATAACAAATGATCCTTAAATCAGTTATTCTAAACTATTTTAAGTCTCGGGGCTACCGGCATATATAATCATCAAATTTCCTCACCAGATGTCCTTTACATACTGCTCCATGGCTCGCTAGACCATCTTGAGCGGCACGGAGGTGCGATCTCCCGAATTGAAGGCATTCAAGGCCTCTTGGGAGAAACATGCGTCACGAAGAACTGTCCGGCGGCGCCTGTGATTCATATCGCTCTCCACCTCGGAGTTGGTGGCGGACAATCTGTCGGCATCCTCTGTTGGAGGAGCATCCGACGCACGCCTCATGCTCGCCTCCGTTTCCGGACCCGGCTTTGGAGCCTGGCTGGCGGAGGTTCGATTGGCAACCTCTCCGGACTTAGTCCAGCGAGCGCTCTTTTTCCTGAAAAGAGCACCAACGTTAGTACGCCTTCCAGGAATCAATCCTGGGAATATGGTGACACGTCATACCGTTGCGGCGGAGTTTCGATCCGGACCGCACTTCTTTTTAGCCTCTTGGGGCCGACGCCTTTGTTGGCTAGCCGCGCGAGCTCGGCTTCCTCGAAGGCACCCCTGCGAAACACCATTGGTATACGGTGATCAAAAAATAAGCACGGATGGGTCATTATCAGAGTATTGGGACCTCGGTCTCAGTTACCTGTGAGGCTGGAAGTATTCCGGGGTAATCGGCCATAATGGCAACCAAAGCATTGTCGATGCTAAGTTGGTGGAACACCCCGTCGATCAACTCCACCTTTATATCCGGATCCTCTTTGGAGGCCGGATCGAGGGACCGTTCCGGATCCTCGGGCTGTGTATCTTCTCCACGGCTCGGTGCAGTTCCTGCGTAGAAACCATGAAATGAGATATTTAACCACGGGAACATGGATCGGACAGGCCACAAAGATATTTGCTTACCCAACTTCGAGGATTATTCGAAGAAAACCCGTCCAGTGGATTGACGCGGAGAAAATCCTCCTCTTCTCCTTTGTACATGGCGGACAAGGTCTTCACCAGTCCGGTGACCGATCCCGCCCTTTGCGGCCATGGCGGGTGGCATCGCCCTCCCGCTGAAGTCCCACATGGGTGGCCCCTATATTGGGCGGCTGCACTCCTCATAATGCAGATTGCCATGACTCCAATCATGGTCAATCCGCATGAGCCGTAATCTTATTCGCCTCATCAAGTAAAGGACGTCCGGTCATTTTCCTCTAGGGGCTCATGGGCGCCACTTAGGCGCTTCTTGAGGAGCGTTGCTAAACTCCGAAGGCCGATCCAACAGGATCCGCAGCGGACGCCCTCCATGTAAAACCATTCAAGGCTAGTCTTGAGACGCCTTCTTGGGTTCCGGATAGATATCCGGTCCCGGCGATGCGCCACAGCTCGGCTCCGCCCACTTGATATATTGACCCCTCATGAGAACGGGGTACAAGGCAGAATAATCTCTTCCACAACGCAAAATGAGCCTCGATGCCCAAGAACAGTTCGCAAAGGGCCAAGAAGCCCGCGATGTGCAAAATGGAGGCAGGCGTAAGGTGGTGCAACTGGAGGCCGTAGAACTCCAAGAGCTCCCAGAGAAACGGATGGATTGGAAATCCGAGTCCTCTTACTAAATAAGAGATAAAGCATACCCGCTCTCCTTTAGAGGGATTGGGGACACTCTCCACTTGCTTTCCGCCCTTGTAGGTGGCAAGTCCGGCTCGAACCAGAACCATGAAGGCCGGGGGAAGAAATCCCTTGGTTTGGAGTATAACTAGCTCGCTATGCGGGACTGAGCATCTCTCCCAATTTCCCGGCTGAGGGCTGGGAGCGCGAGAGGAGGAGCCGCGTTGACCGACCATGGTGGAATGGATTTTTGTCGAAGGCGCTCCGATGAAAGCTCGCGGAGGGGGGATGGTGTGACTCAGATCTAGATCCTCGCCCCTTTTATAGACAACTCATTTGCACAGCTAGGGGGATAAGTGTAAAAATACCCTGGCTTTTTGCATTCATTCAAACACGTGGAAGATGGCCATTATTGGGCGTAGAAGCCAAGGAGCGCAGCATTTATTAGAAGCCGGACACTATTCGACAAGTATATGGAATTTGGAGAAGAACCCGCCTTGCAATGCCGAAGACAATCTACGCGCCGGACTCATCACCATTTGAAGCCTGGTTTGGGGGCTACTGAGGGAGTCCTGGATTAGGGGGTGTCCGGATAGCCGAACTATCACCGTTGGCCGGACTCCTGGACTATGAAGATACAAGATTGAAGACTTCATCCCGTGTCCGGATAGGACTTTCCTTGGCGTGGAAGGCAAGCTTGGCGATACGGATATGTAGATCTCCTACCATTGTAACCGACTCTGTGTAACCCTAACCCTATCCGGTGTCTATATAAACCGGAGGGTTTTAGTCCGTAGGATGAACAACAATCATACCATAGGCTAGCTTCTAGGGTTTAGCCTCTCGATCTCGTGGTAGATCTACTCTTGTACTACCCATATCATCAATATTAATCAAGCAGAGTAGGGTATTACCTCCATCGAGAGGGCCCAACCAGGGTAAAAACATCGTGTCCCTTGTCTCCGTTACCATCCGCCTAGACGCACAGCTCGGGACCCCTACCCGAGATCCGCCGGTTTTGACACTAACAGCCGCCCCGAGATGGGATCTCAAGGGGCGGCGGCCGGGGGTGGCTTCCCCAAGCAGTGGAGGCGCCCCACCCCTAGGGTTTCCCAACCCTAGGCGCAGGGGGCCAGGGCGCACCAGCCCACCAGGCTGGTTCCTCCCACTTCAGCGATGGGGCCCTCCGGGATAGGTGGCCCCACCGGTGGACCTCGGGACCCTTCCGGTGGTCCGCACAATACCGTGACCCCAAACTTTCCCGATGGTCAAACCTGACTTCCTATATAGAATTATTTACCTCCGGACCATTCTCGAACTCCTCGTGACGTCCGGATCTCATCCGGACTCAACAACTTTGGGGTTACTGCATACTCATATCTCTACAACCCTAAGCGCCATCGAACCTTATGTGTAGACCCTACGGGTTCGGGAGACATGCGATACATGACCGAGACGCCTCTCCCAATAATAGCCAACAGCGGATATGGGTACCCATGTTGGCTCCCACATGCTCTCGATGATCTCATCGGATGAACCACGATGTCGAGGATTCAAGCAACCCGTATACAATTCCCTTTGTCAATCGGGTACGTTATTTGCCCAAGATTCGATCGTCAGATCCCAATACCTCGCTTAATCTCGTTACGGGCAAGTCACTTTACTCGCATCAGAATGCATGATCCCGTGACCATACACTTGGTCACATTGAGCTCATTATGATGATGCATTACCGAGTGGGCCCAGAGATACCTCTCCGTCATATGGAGTGACAAATCCCAGTCTCGATTCGTGCCAACCCAACAAACACTTTCGGAGATACCAGTAGTGTACCTTTATAGTCACCCAGTTACGTTGTGACGTTTGGCACACCCAAAGCACTCCTACGGTATCCGGGAGTTGCACAATCTCATGGTCTAAGGAAATGATACTTGACATTTGGAAAAGCTCTAGCTAAATGAACTACACGATCTTTGAGCTATGCTTAGGATTGGGTCTTGTCCATCACATCATTCTCCCAATGATGTGATCCCGTTATCAATGGCATCCAATGTCCATAGTCAGGAAACCATGACTATCTATTGATCAATTAGCTAGTCAACTAGAGGCTTACTAGGGACACGTTGTGTTCTATGTATTCACACGTGTATTACGATTTCCGGATAACACAATTATAGCATGAATAATAGACTATTATCATGAACAAAGAAATATAATAATAACCATTTTATTATTGCCTCTAGGGCATATTTCCAACAACGTGGACAACACTCTCCCCTCTCCCCAACAATTAACCCAATGTATCTCTTTAATAGGAGGTAAATTTTTAACATGCTCAGCTTTAATACCTTTTTCCTTCATAGATTTCTTTGCCTCTTGCATATCTTCGGGACTGAGATATAATATACCCCTCTTCTTTGGAGTGGATTTAGGCGGCGGTTCAGGAATAGTCCAATCATCATAATTTTTCAATATGTTATTCAATAACTCTCCAGCTTTTCCAACAGTTCGTTCCCCGTAAACACAACCAGCACAGCTATCTAGGAAGTCCCTAGAAGTATCGGTTAGTCCATTATAGAAGATATCAAGTATTTCATTTTTCTTTAGAGGATGATCAGGCAAAGCATTAAGTAACTGGCAAAGCCTCCTCCAAGCTTGTGGGAGACTCTCTTATTTAGTTTGCACAAAGTTAAATATTTCCTGTAAGGCAGCTTGTTTCATATGAGCAGGAATTTTTTTTCCAGAGAAGTAATAAATCATATTCTGGGGACTACGCACACAACCAGGTGCAAGAGTATTGCACCAAGCTTTAGCATCACCCTTTAATGAGAAAGAAATAATTTGAGAATAAACTAATAGCGAGTTTTCTCATCGTGAGTAAAAAGGGTGGCTATATCATTCAACTTAGTAAGATGTGCCACAACAGTTTCAGTTTCATAACCATGGAAAGGATCAGATTCAACAAAAGTAATTAACTCTGGGTCGACAGAAAATTTATAATCCTTATCAGCAATACAGATAGGTGAAGTAGCAAACTTAGGATCACATTTCATTATAGCATTCAGAGATTTTTCTTTATCCTTGCGTAATAATTTCTCTAGATCATCTCTATCATTGCAAGCAAGAATATCTCTAGTTGCTTCTTCACTCATAACATAACCTTCCGGTACCTTAGGCAATTCATATCTAGGAAGGCTATTTCTAGCAGGTGTTTCGGGAGTTTCAGTTTCAAGCTCATCATCAGATTCAACAACATCATGTTGTATAACTCTAGCAATTTGTTTATCAAGAAATTCACCAAGTGGCACATCTTCATTATCAAGCAAGGTACTAGCATCATCATAAGCATCATTCATAGTAGAAGTAACATCATCAATAACTTGCGACATATCAGGATTAATAGCATGTGGTGGTGTTGCAAGTTTACTCAAACAGAAGATGAATCTAAAGCAGAACTGGATGTCGGTTTCTTACCTCCCCTCGTACTTGAGGGAAATATCTTCAGTTTAGGATCCTTCAGATTCTTCATAGTGATAATATGATAATAATCCCAAGTGACTCAACAAATATAGCTATGCTCCCCAAAGAACGGCGCCTTTAAAAAGGTCTTGATAACCCACAAGTATAGGGGATCGCAACAGTTTTTGAGGGTAGAGTATTCAACCCAAATTTATAGATTCGACACAAGGGGAGCCAAAGAATATTTGAAGGTATTAGCAGCTGAGTTGTCAATTCAACCACACCTGGAGATTAATTATCTGCAGCAAAGTGATCAGTAGCAAAGTAGTTTGATAGTTTTGTTAGTAGTGATAGCAGCAATAGTAATAGTAACAGTGATAGCTATAATTTTGTAGCAAGTGTAATAGTGATGATAGCAATAGTAACGCAGCAAGATCAATAAGGATAAATTTGTAGGCATTGGATCGGTGACTTGTTGGATGATATTCATCATCTGACCGTTATAACCTAGGGCGATAAGGCACTAGCTCCAGTTCATCGATATAATGTAGGCATGTATTCCGTAAATAGTCATACGTGCTTTATTAAAAGAACTTGCATGACATCTTTTGTCCTACCCTCCCGTGGCAGCGGGGTCCATAATGGAAACTAAGGGATATTAAGGCCTCCTTTTAATAGAGAATCAGAACAAAGCATTAATACATAGTGAATACATGAACTCCTCAAACTAAGGTCATCACCGAGAGTGGGCCCCGGTTGTTGTCACTCCGGGGTTGTCAGATCATAACTGTAGTAGTTGACTATAACTTGCAAGATCGGATCTAAAACATGTAATAATGATGAATTCATAAACGGTTCAGACCCGAGTTCATGGCACCCAGGCCCAAAGTGACAAGCATTAAGCATAGAAAAGTCATAGCAACATCAATCTAAGAACATAGTGGATACTAGGGATCGGGCCCTAACAAAACTAACTCGATTACATGATGAATCTCATCCAACTCCTCACCGACTAGCGAGCCTACAAAGGAATTACTCACTCCCGGTGGGGAGCATATGGAATTGGCGATGGAGATTGGTTGGTCATGACGAAGAACGAAGATCCCCTCTCCGGAGCCCCAAACGGACTCCAGATCTGCCCTCCCAAGGAAGAACAGGGCTTGGCGGCGGCTCCGTCTCATGGATCGTGGTAATTCTTTCTCCCTGATTTTTTTTCTGGAAATATGTGATTTTATAGTATCAGGGGGGCGTCAGCGGGGTCTTATTATTAATATAAAAAATCCTTGCAAAGTTTCGTTCCATTACGAGAACTTTTATTTCCGCACAAAAACAACACCATGGTAGTTCTACTGAAAACAGCGTCAGTCCGGGTTAGTTTCATTCAAATCATGCAAATTAGAGTCCAAAACAAGAGGAAAAGCTTGAGAAAAAGTAGATACGTTAGAAACGTGTCAAATGCTCATCATACAACCAGCTTTTTTAATCTGACTTTCTTAAGGCGGGCCGCAGCAAGGTAATGGTAGCTCTCGGAGCTACAGCGGTGCAGCGGTGGAGACCCAGAGGCGATTCGTGGCCGACGGCAGTGGCGGTTCAACCGCGGAAGTAACTAGGCCAGGGCGACTCGTACTGTAGACGACTTGAAGGATCTTATTCGATCCATAGGCAGATATGGTGGACTCTCATGGCAAAAACTGGGTTCAAGGGTTTTTGGATACACAAGTAGTATTTCTACTTAGTACGAATTTTGGGCTAGCAAAAGATTATGAGCAAGCACCACATGTTGCAGCATCCACCACAATATAACTTCTATGTGAATATAAGCAAACAAAACCCGTTACATTGTCTTCCTGTCCAACATCAACTATTTGATCAAGCATAGAATATTTGATGGGGGATCACAATCATAAAAGATGTTCAAGATAGTATATTTATATGTGAATCCTCTATTCCTTTATTACTTTTTATGAATTGCATCAGTCACCAATGTTATGTTTGTTATGCTTATCCTCTTAAACCTGGATTCATACTGACAGTTTTGATTCTGCAGGTCATAGATTTGTGCTTGGAGATGATCGACCCGGTCATGAAGCTTGAAGATGGCTTCTCCAATCTCCTTGTTGTCCCACTTGTGCTCACGAATAAAATCCATGATCATGGAGTGGTTGGCACTAAGTCCGCTCCACCATCCCTTGGCACTTGAAGATTTCTGCTCCACCGCTTCAAGCCTTGCCTTCTCGCTCCCCTCCTTCTTCGGTCCTTGAACGTCCCAGATGTGAAGCACCCCATCACGGAACTCCATGGTTTGAGGGTGCTTCATCACCTTCGGAATATAGGGGTTGATGACCTTCTCGTAGAACTTGTCCTTGGACGAGCTTGATGATGACATGGCCATCTAGATTTGTCAAAAAAACAGCCTAAGACAAGAACAGAGGAGAAACTTGTGATAGAGAGGTCAGAACAACAAAACATATACATATATATAATGATTTTTCCCTAGCAGGACAAGTCCTTGGGAGGAATATGGAGTCGGGAAGGTCTACGAGGGCCCCACAACCCTGGGTGGCATGCCCCAGGGGGGCGCCACCTAAGCTTGTGCCCCCCTCGTGCACTTTCCAGGCTATTTCTTATTTTCCTAAAAAAATCTGAAATGATCAAAATATATTTTTATGGAATCTTTGGAGTCGGTTTACTTACCTTATCACATACCTATTCCTTTTTCAGGATTGTGGATTCCGGAAGGTCTCCTTTATGTGTTCCTCCGGTGTAATTGTTTGAATAATATTTTTTTCAACACTAATGGGTGTACCTGAAATATAGTGCTTAATTATTTTCCCATTAACCACCTTTGGATTATTTCCCTCGGCATTATTGATCTTGATAACTCTCGAATGATAAACTTCTTGGATGATGTATGGTCCTTCCCATTTGGAGAGAAGTTTTCCTGCAAAAAATCTAAAACAAGAATTGTACAATAGAACTTGATCATCGACATAAAATTCTCAGTTTTTGGATTCTCTTATCATGTCATCTTTTAACTTTTTCTTTAAATAACATGGCATTTTCATCAGCTTGTGTTCTCCACATCTAGAGAACTAATATCAAATAACCACTTTTCACCAGCAAGTTTAAAACCATAATTAAGTTCTTTAATTGCTCAATAAGCTTTATGTTCTAATTCAAGAGGTAAATGAGATGCTTTTACATAGACCATTTAATATGGAGACATACCCATAGGATTTTTATTAGTCATATATGCTCGTAATGCATCATCAAGTTTCTTAGACTAATTCTTGGTAGACCGGTTAATGGTCTTTTGACAAATTAACTTTATTTCTCTATTGCTCAATTCAACTTGACCCCTAGACTGAGGATGATAAGGTGATGCAATGTAGCAACCTGACCCGGTAAGGATCGGAGTCTCTGTGCTTACTATGCTAGTCCCTGGATCGAACTTGCTAGCACACACAATACTCGATGAAATAATAGATATATTTATTACATCGTTAGTCCATGAGTAATCCAATCTGTTACAAAGATATGGCATAAGGCCAAATAAAACAAGTACCACTAAAGCATAGAAGTAAATGAGTCCATCAACGCCACTGGCAAAAGCTAAGTGTAGAACATCGACCAATCGCACGTTAATCCTCGTCGGATAAATCTGCAACGTGATAAGTTGCAGCCATGTAGGTCAATACATTGAATGTACTGACAAATCACATCATAAGAGTATAGTAATCCTACTTGTACATGCAATTTGGCTGGTGGAAAGCTCTAAATTTAAATTTTTGCATAAAGCTGATTTTACCCTATTATAAAAGAAGTTATTCTACCACTACAAAAGGTATATGATTGAGATGGTACCCCCATCTCAATCCATGCCCAAACTTCATTTAAACCCAATTGATTAAGTTAATGGTGATGAGATCTCCCGACATTTTCACTTCTAGATGCTCAAGGTGTTCATAACCGGGGACATGGCTAATCGATTAGGTTGACACTCTGCAGAGGTTTGCGCACTTTTCCTCACAAGACTCGACCACCTCCTTAATCGGAAGATGGAGACATAGTCTTTCAAAAGTATTTCCTCTTAACCCACGGATAGGCCGGTACTCCTACATATTCTACATCTTCTAGCCTATCCCGAAAAGAGGTCACACTAACTACTCAACTAAGTCAGAGCCCATAATGGCTTGTGGCTGCACACATAAGCTTCTAGACATGAAAACATGTTTGATCCCTTTGATCCTGAGCAGACGGACCACTAGTGTGCACTCCCATGGATTCCCCACGAATGCTCCCACTGTTTGAGCCAGCCTCAGAGACAAGACCGGGAGCCTATACTTTACGATTTATCGTTCCACACGTGCATATGGGTCTACCACTGAATCACGCATTCCAGTATCAGAACAAATATAACATGAAATATAAACTCTTAATTATGAAAATGGAAATATAATAATATCATATTATTGCCTCTAGGGCATATTTCCAACATGTGGTTCATGTCTGATTTGTACGGTTTCCTCCTTTGATGCATTTGTCGTACGGGGGTGCCAGATCTGAAGTTTGAGTGCGTGTCCTGGGTGTTGCCACGGTCTGATTTGTTCAACGGCAATGACTTTGCCTTTGGTGAGCCACCTTGGAGGTGCGCAAAACTGCATATCAACGATGGAGCCGCGTCAAGCTCGGGTTAGGTGGTGATCCATCATTTTCTTCTTTTTTGATGACTGTTGTGGTGGTGCCGAAGACAGGTAATGACGATGGTGTCAAGCTCAAGGGTTTCTTCGGTCTTGATTGTATCTTTCATTTTTTTTGACTAGTGTTCCTTTATGCCAAGGCTAACGTTCTGCTGTCTTTTCTATTTTGTCAAGTCTATATTTACGTCCCCGCAAAAAAAAGTCTATATTTACGTGACTTGTACTATAATCCTCACGATATATAAATAGAACACATATTACCATCTAAAAAATAAATGTCGTTGATTTAGTATAACTTTGTACTAAATCAATGACATTTATTTTAGGATGAAGGGAGTAGTTTATAAAAAAAATAGAAATCCGGGTTCTCGCTAATCCATTTATATACCATTTTATAGTACTAGCTCTTTTTATGGGTGTCGTCAGGGGTGGGCCATTGACATAAACGGTGAGATTGAATTGAGAAGGCGGAGATAGAGGGTGATGGTTATCAGATACGATTAATTTTTAACCAGTAGACTATGTATGCCTGCAATACACGAACAGTTAGAGTATTTATAGCCGGACGCCTCAAACCCGTCTTATATAATCAGGCGAGCCCTTGTCCGGTCGTGAAAATTTGACTCATACGGGCTCTTTAAACGGGCCTCAAAAGTCCGGGCTGACCGGCACTCCTCATATCCAGCCCAAATATCAGGCGGATATGTGGTGCCCGGACACGCCCACCACGTCGGACCCAACAGTCCGACCCCATCATAAATTGCACCAAATTCACCAAATCCTTCCTCCTTTTCCCGTCACCCTCCAACCTTTCTCGCGCCCGAACCCTCGCTGTCCTCCACCCTTGCTCCCCATCCTCACCATCGGTTCTGATCCATCGTCGGAGATGTCGTCCATACCATCCCCGACCGCCACGACAGAGACACAGTCCGCCTTGTCCGTCAGCGTCTCTTCGCCGGGTCCGACTTGCAAGGTGGAGAACGTCGCCTGGCAGATGCGGCGATGCTGGTAGCGAGAGAGGGAGGCGGCGACGGCGTCGCAGGGAGGTTCAGACATTGTGGAGCAGTTGTCTCCTCCGCCGCGCCCGGAACCTCGCACCCCTTCCATCCAAGCGCCGACACGGATTACATTGTCCGACCCCGTTGGGACAGAGGAGGATTTGACGGCCGGCTTGGTCATTCCGGAGAGCTTTTCGCCCACGCAGATGCCGACAGTCGATGTATATTACTCGCCAGCAGCTCGTTCGGGCGCAGATGAGCATGGACACCGGCAATGCCCGGGCTGCCCTCGACATGTTTGACGGAATGGCCAAACAAGAGTTGATACATTTAATTCGGACAATTTGTATCATATGATCGACATGTATGGATTTGATAATCGGCATTAGAGGTATATGCAGGACTAAGTATATGGATGTGGGGCGCAACATATGAGGGGCCCGCGGGCTTATAGGGGGCTGGATAAGTCCGGCTATAGATGCTCTTACTTACTTACTTACTTACAGTAAAGGGTTAGAAATGCTACTGGCTTAGTTGAACGGAGGATCCGTTTTCTCCTTTCACAAAAGGAGGTGAATTACTGCCGGGTGGTGCATGTGTGATTAGGTTGGAAACGACCGATACTCGCCAAGAAAAATAATAACAGAGGAAACTATCGACGCGTCGTGTGCCATTTAATTTTGTTTGCATAATATAAATACAAAAGCGTCTCCTCTATTGTTTCTTTTTCAGGTTATGCGTTAGAGCATCTCCAACGGCCGCGCCAAACGACGCGCGTGGGGTAAACCTAATTTTTAGCGCTTGCTGGGCGTTTTATCGCTACCTCCAGCAGCAAGGGAAACTTGCGCGTGCGAACCGATTCTGCACTGCTGCTGAAAGGCGCCAGTCAAGCGCCATTTTTAGCGCCCGCTTCGGCGTGTTTATAGTACGGCGCGCCACGCGCCTTCTCCACGCTTCCTCTTCTCCTCTTCCTCTCCCTCTCTGCCACGCGCTGCTCCAGCGCCCCGCCATCGCCGAGGAGCGTCCGGCTACCGCGCCGTCCGCTTGCGCCCCAACGGCAGCTACTCCGCGGAGATACGCTCCGGCGATCTCCGGCTCGGCCTCGCTCATCTGGGGCGGCGCGAGAGGCCGCCACAGACGACGTGGCGGCGTGGCGCCCTAGGCCGCCGCTGCGGCTAGATGAACTTCCAAGATGTCTACACGCCCAGCAAGCGCCATCGTCGCACCGCCGCTTCGCTCAACACGGCGGAAGACCGTGGCGAGCACGCCGAAGCGGCAACGCCGCCTCCTCGCCGCCAGAGGACGAAGCGGGTCATGGCGGAGTGGCGCCAGCGCCACCCGGAGGACGTCGCCTACGAGCAGGCCTACTGGGCAAGGCGCCGCGAGACGCGGTTGAAAAGGCGTCAGCGGAAGGCGTTGGCGAATGCACAGTCCGACATCGTTGCAGCAGGTGGGCAGTCGTTCTTCACGCCGGACGATGATCGGTGGCTGGACATCTAGCTAGACACCTCGGACGACACCGCCGAGGATGATAATGGTGATGATGATAGCGACTTGTAGTAGTTTCTATCTAGTTGCGCCGTAGTTTTATCTATGCTTTCGAACTATCTATCTAGTTGCATCGATGTAAAATATTTTTATATCGTTTTTTATTCATGCAATCTATCTAGTTTTTATTATCTATGCTTTCAAAAATAAAAAAAATGTTATGTGCGCGCTGCATTTTTTGTGCGCTGCTGGAGCGGCGCGCGCGCTGCATTTTAGCGCGACTGCTGAAGCGGGCGCTGCGCGCCGCGCCAAACCAGGCGATAGGCACGCGCTAAAGCTGTTTTTTGCGCGCGCCCCCTTCGACGCCAGTTGGAGATGCTCTTAGAACAGTTGCTATTGTGGGATTCACAGCTGGCCAGCTCAGCGCCAACTAATCAGAGGAAGAAGAAAAAGAAATAAGAGGAAGAAGAGAGGGCTAGCTAGCTGTCGCATCAAGTTTTTCCTTTTTTTGGCACTTAATGATTCGGACTTGTATATATCGGCTCCGGGAGACTGCTGATTCAGGCGCAAGCCGAGAATGTCAATTGTAAACTTCTCAAAATCCTCGCCCACATTGTAACATTATACTATATAGTAACTTGTTGTTTTTTTTGTAAAAGAAATTTCTCTTTTTATAAAATGGAAAAGGAAAGTAGTCCATATATTTGTGAATGGATGTTTCAGGGCATCTCCAACATCGCCCCTCAAACCGTCTGAACCAAGCTGCCTAAATGTGTTTTGTGTTTTGCCGTCCAATGCGGTCCTGCAACAGTTCGTGGTCTGCAGGCCGGTCAGTGACGCAGTCAATCATAGTGGCATCAACGGCGGTCTCGGGGTCTACCGGAGAGAAGAGGGGGAAGAAACAGCAAATAGAAAGCACGCAAGTGAAACACTAAGCACGACACGGCAATAAGCGGCGCTAGGAGTGTTCTAACGCAGTGCTACACGAAACTGGTGAAGGGGAGAACATTGGAAATGTTTTCCCGAAGTTTGCATTTTCAGACAGATGAAACGAAGGGGGACGGTTGCGTGTTTGCTATGCTAGGGGCATGTGACAGATGAAAGAAGCACGTATTGGGGTCCGTCATATCATTCTGACCAACTTTCATGTACAAAGTATTTTTCATCCGAACTACGGATTATTTTCTATGAATTTCTAAAGTTTTAAACAATTTTTGGAATTATTTATTAATTAAAAGAAAATAATGCGTCAGCATGACATCATCCTGATGTCAGCAGTCAACCAGCCAGTTGACTGGTCAAACTGACGCCTGGGACCCACCTGTCATACTCTGTGGGTTAAACAGAGTTAAATTACATTAATAAGAGGTTAATTAGCGAATGCCCCCGCATGTCAGTGTCAGATTAGGTTAATTAAGTTGGTTTAATTAACTTCGTTAATTAGCGGGGGTGGCCCCATCTGTCAGGTGGATGGGGGTTGGTCCAGTCAGCATGGCGGACCGGGTCAACAGGTCGGCGGGGCCCCTGGGGCCCACAGTCAGTGACCCACGGGGTGGCCCCGGGCAAGCCACGTCAACGCGGGCGGTGGCGCGCCGGCGGCGAGCCAAACAAGCGGCGGCGCGGCTCGGCCATAGTCGAAAAACGACCATCGAGGGTCGTTTGGACCGCCGTGAGCACCTACGGGTGCAAGGGGCGGCGCTCTTCGATTTGGAGCATGAGCGGCTGCGGGGCCTGGCCGGAGTGGCGACGACGGCGACGCAAAGAAAGATGCCGAGGCGGGGCAAGACGACGGAGCGCGCCGGGCGCGAAGTGGCGGCGAGCAGCGATGGGCGAGGCCATCGCGGCGGGCGAGGAGGCGGGTTGGAGTGGGCGCGACGGGGCGGCGGCCGAAGGCAGGTTCGGCCACGAGCGGCGGGGCCCGTCGAGCAAAAACAGTAGCGACAACAAGGCAACGGGGCAGCAGCAGCCACGGGGGAGGTTACGCGCGGCCAGGTGCGTGCGGGGCAGCATGTGGCGTCGCCAGCATTTGGCCACAGCACACAGGGGCGTGGGCGCGCGACAGCGGGAGCGGTGATTCGGCAATGGCGGATATGTCGCAGAGAGCGACCTACGACCTAGAGAAGAAGCAAGGGAGAGAGAGGGGGAGCCGTGCTCACAACGTCCCTGCAGAGGTGCTAGAGTGGGCTCGGGGAAGAGCTTGCCGGAGCGAATCGTCGATGGAGTCTGCAGGGACCGAAGAGGAAGCCGTTGGCGGGGATGGCGTCGTGGGGGCGTCTGGCTTGAGCGTGTGGTTGGAGAAGATGCAGCGGAAGCGGAAGGACACGTGAGAGGGGAGAGGTGGTGGCGCTCGCCGCGGTGGTGCGAGGTGGGGCGACGGCGATGGCGCTTAGGCGAGGGGAGATCTGTGGGGAGGGAGAGAAAGGAGGAATAGGGGAGCCAAGGGGCAAGTGGATAGGGTAGACCAGGGGAGCGAGGCGGCGCGAGGTGGGGTATGTCATTATCCCACCCGCCGACGCTGACGAGGTGGTCCGGCGGGGCGTCGCCCCCTGTTGAGACCCCGGTCGGGTGAACAGGGAGGCGACCGTGGGGGGTTAGGTGGGCTAGCTAGCTGAAGTGGGCCGAGGCCCGGGGGGAGGGGGCTATTCTTTTTTTACCCTTTTCCTTTTTTTATAGCTTCTATTTCTATTTAGTTTATTTTATTTTTAGTTTCTGTAAAATATAACACTAGCCCCTAAGTTAGTATTTATAAGTAGGCCACTGCCACTGTGACGCCCCCGATTCGACCGTACACTAATCATACACGCAAATGTGTACGATCAAGATCATGGACTCACGGGAAGATATCACAACACAACTCTAGACACAAAATGAAATAATACAAGCTTCATATTATAAGCCAGGGGCCTCGAGGGCTCGAATACAAGCTCGATACACAAGAGTCAGCGGAAGCAACAATATCTGAGTACAGACATAAGTTAGACAAGACTGCCTTAAGAAGGCTAGCACAAAAACAACATGATCGAAGAGGCAAGGCCTCCTGCCTGGGACCTCCTAACTACTCCTGGTCTTCGGTGGCCTCCATGTAGTAGTATCCGTCGGCGGTGGCATCTGGCTCCAGGGATCCACCAACTGGTTGCATCAACCGGAAAGAAGGAAAAAGGGGAAAAAGGGGGAGCAAAGCAACCGTGAGTACTCATCCAAAGTACTCGCAAGCATCAGATCTACACTAAGTATGCATTGGTATCAAATGGAAGGGCTGTATTTGTGGACTGAACTGCAGAATGCCAGAATAGGGGGGAAGGCCTAGCCTATCAAAGACTAGCATCTTCAAGCAGCTCCAAGCATCTTGCAGCATGTAGATGAGTAAAGAATGGCGGTTTATAATTAACAAGCATGTTGTAACAATAACACCCAGAGATCCTTTCTCGACTCCCTGCGAGAAAGCAATCCCGGAGCCATATAACTTAAGTAACCATTTCTAGTTGTATTAGATCAAGATATAAGTCTGAACGTCCATTACCGTGGACACGTATTCGGATAAAGATCTTCCCTGCAGGGGTGCACCACGTTTTCCAACACGCCGATCACTCGCCGACACACTTTTCGGGTCAATGCCCGCCTCGAAGATCAACACGCCGCAGCCCGACCTAGGCTCAGCAAAGAGGTCCCCGCCGGTCTACATCCTAAGCACTCCGGGGTCTGGGCCCATCACATGTTGCATTCAGGATCGTTACGCGCAGGGTGAATACCGGCACCGCCTCGGATGGCCAGCACGATCCGACCGTGCCGCACTACTGAACTGGACGTCTGACAAAGCTTCGGCTGATACCACGACGCTGAGGCCCATAACTATTCTCGCGTGGTGGTTGGTGCGAAAAGGCCAAAGGCCAATTCAGAACAAATACCCAAACCATAGTGTATTATTAGCTCGCGGAGACGAAAGAGACTCACGATAATGTGACCCCGCCGCCTGCCTCGAGGAAATACGGCAAGGGCAAGCCCAGCCCACTCGATGGCTGCCGACTTCCGGCCATGCATCGAACCATCTTATGGGTGCTCTCGGCCCGCCCGACTTTCCCAAAGGTCTCAAGTAATGTCAAGGTAACCGTGTGTCCAAACATCAAGGGAAAACCCAAGGAATCACCCTGAGGATTCCACTCGATGTAATCATCAAGGTGAATGTAAGAGGAACCACCCTCGAGGTTCACACTTGAGGGGTTACACGATGAGCCGTGACGGGAATGGTGAAGGAGGAAATCACCCTCGATGTCCACGATCGAATAGCTACACTACAGAATTAACATCAGGAGTGCGTTATGAGGGATCACCCTCGGCACTCGATAGTAGCTCTGCAGAGTCGAACAACTAAAGGGGGTGATGTGATGTGCGGTGTCGGGCTCTGGTCGTCGATCATGTAGCTCTAGTCGTCGATGATGAAGCAGGGGCAACAAGGACAAGTGAGGGTCACTGGTGGATCACTAACCAATCTATACTAAGCAGTTTAGGACAAGCAGGTAGGTAACAATAGCAAGTACAAAAGCAGGCTATGCATCAGAATAGGAGCAAACAATAACAGTAGCAAATTCTAATGCAAGCATGAGAGAATGGAATGGGCGATATCGGGATGATCAAAGGGGGGGCTTGCCTGGTTGCTCAGGCGAGAAGGAGGGGTCGTCGTCGATGTAGTCGATCACAGCGGCAACGGTAGCCGTCACAGGGTCTACCGAAGAGAAGAGGGGGGAGAAACAGTAAATACATAGCAATCAAGTGCACAACAGGACAACAGGCAGAGCTAGACGTGTTCTAACGCGGTGCTACACGATACCAGTGAAGTGGGATAACATCCGGGAAAGTTTTCCCAGTTCCGGACGTTTGTCAGACAGAAGAACCGGAGGGGAAAAGTTCAACGTTTGCTATGCTAGGGACGTGCGGCAGAAGAATGGGCCTCGTATTCGGATTCGTCTCGAAATTCTGAGCAACTTTCATGTATAAAACTTTTTCATCCGAGCTATGGTTTATTTAATATGATTTTTCAAACATTTAAACATTATTATGAAATTATAGGATTTAATATTAAAAAAAAGACTAAATTGTTACGTGCACACATAAAGTGTACACAGCAGAGCAGTACAGAGGCTGGCACTGGGCCATGTTAACCGCTGAGTCAACAGTCAACAGTCAACTGTTGACCGGTCAAAAAGTTTGACTAGGGGCCACGTGTCATTGACCCAACTTAAATAAACATATCTAATTAGTTAACCTAGTTAATTAGGGTAGTTAAACGGAGTTAATTAAGCTAACTAATTAATCACTGACTAATTAATTAGTTAACTAATTAATTGATTTTATTAATATAATTTTTTCAAACCTCTTTTTTTACAAGGGTGTGGGCCCTTCTGGTCAGCGGCCCAGAAGGCCTTAGCGGGCGACACGGGTAGCCGGCTCTAGGGCGTGCGGGCGCCCGAGAGGAGGCCGAGCTTGCCGAGGGCGGGGCGAGGCCAGCCGGTCGGAGCTGTGCTCGGCCGCCGGCGAGGTCGTATGGGGAAGCGGTCCGGCGACGCCGACGCTGCCCCCGACGGCGGGCGGGCAAGGGCGGCGCGAGCCATGGGTGGGGCGACGACGACACTTGATCGCTGACCCGCGGGAGCAAGGCCGCGTGGTGGCTAGCTAAGGCGAGCGGGAGGCGCGCGAGCGCTGGGTGCGCAGGCGAAGCGACGCGCCGAGGGATGGCCTGTGGTCATGAAGCGCAGCCAGCAGAGGGAGGCGCGGCGTGCGCGCGATGGCGCACCGGGCGGGGCTAGGCGAGGCCAGAGGCGAGTAGCAAGCCACGACGACAGCGAGGGGCGTCCACGACGGAGCTCAGGCCATGGCGCGATGGCGGGTACAACTAGCTACGATCAAAATCGAGCAAACTAGAGGAAGGGGAGGGGGCAGATGCTCACCGGGAGGCTCAAGAAAGGTCGGCGATAGGTTAGTAGCAGCAGGGTGGTGGCCGGAGTCGAAGGCGACGCGGCGAGGCAGAGGTGGACGAAGAGCTCGGGGTCGTCTTTGCAGATGCCCCGGGTCCAATCCATCGGCGTAGAGGAAGTAGGAGAGGACGGCGGAGGTCGGGGACACGCCGACGAGGTTGAAGGGGCTCGGTGGCCGCGGAGGTGCTGCGTCGGGGCGGAGGGGATCCGCCGCGGGAGAGAGTGAGGGGAGGCGAGATCTGGGGGGAGGGGAAGTGGGGTGAGTGGAGTGGCAGGGGAGGAGCCCGAGGAGGCGCGGGTGGCGGCCTTATCCTCCCCGCGGCGACGCCGGTGAGGTTGTCGGGGGCGACCCGCCCCTGTAGCGACCGCGCCAGGGGAACAGGAGGAGAAGGCGACCGGTGAGGGTAGGTGGGCTGGCTCGGTGAGATGGGCCGAGGCCTGGGGGTCAGGGAGGCCTTTTCATTTATTTTCATTTTGCTTTTCTATTTTCTAATTAGTTTCCTTTTATTTTTAGTTTTACAAAATACATCACTAGCCCCTAAATCAACGCTAGTAACCTATGCCACTGCAATAGATAGTTGGAGGTTATAAATAAAATAGTTTAGTATTTTTTACAATTTAGAAAGCAATTAAATAATTATCTAGGCCACTGTGTTGACTAGTTTAAGGCATTTAAACACTTTGCAAAAAATGTTGGTTCACCACCATAATTAGTTATGGAATACTTGCCGAAAGATGACATTTTATTTTGCAGGTTTGAGAAATTTGAATTTGGACTTTAATTTGAATTATGCTTCCGATCAAATGAGGATTAGCAACAGTAAGAGTGATGACCTGGCATCATTAGCAGGAGATTACTGTAGCTTAATTATCTGGGCGTCACAATTCTCCTCCACTACAAGAAATCTCGTCCCGAGATTTAAGTGGTGAAGTAAGGGGGAAAGACTTGAGAAGGACGAAGCTCATCACAAGATAGGTACCTGAGGGCTATCTCACTGAACGTGGCATAGAGGCCTCTCTCAAGTTGAAATTTAAGAAAGTCATCGAGAGCAAGATAAGAAGGTGCAATAAGAAGGTTCAACCGGGTAGGCAACCGTTCATTGCCTGAAACAGAGGGTGAAAGGGGTTCAGAGCAATGGGAATAAGTATTGCGCCTGATACCAGAATAGATCACTAGAAATGTGGCTCGTGATTTACATACGAAGCCAAGTGCGAGGAACAATTTTGGAAAACAGGGATGTATATGAGAGTCAGGTTTCGATCCTGTGGAACTGTGGGTTATGGGCCCACCATGTGGGTTAAAAGAAGGATGGGTGCTAACATTTTGCATGGTCATGATAGCAAGGCAGTTCAGAGGATAGCTTGTCAGTTATGTTGGCAACAACGTTGGTACCAAGGGCGAGGGATGAAGAGAACCATTTTCCTGCTCGTTGAAACGAGGCGGACCAATAGGCAAAGTTCTCATCCATCGGTGGTTACCGGAATGTCATCAACAATAGTAACAAGGTCTTACTGACAGAGTTTGTACACCGAGGTGTTTACATAAGCAGCGAGTTATCACTGCTCTGATATGTTAGTTTATAAGAAAGGTTAAACAAAACAACGGAAGGGGAAAGTGTAGACTCGAATCAGTTATCGGTGTTCTCGAGTGTCTAAATACTCACAACCCGTGAAAAATTGGAATCAGCGAGAAATAATAGTTGATCAATAACTCATAAGAAGTTATGTAGTTCCTTGATATTCTCGAGATACCAGAGGGTAACACTCAAAGGTATATCAATGTAGAGGTTGAACAGGTGAAACGATCTGAAGAAGACAAGTACCTTATCTTGTCCGATAAATGGATCAAGCAAGAACAATATGGTCGGAACCACGATTGCAAAGGACCAAACATAGATACAAGATGGACTTATCACAAGGGGATTATTATTATAACAAGAAGCTTCCATGATAAGTTCCACATCGGCTCTGTGGGCATGAACACAAAGGTTCAAGGTCGACTCCCACTTCTCTAATGCACAACTTTCCATTCACCTCTCGCGTTCGAAGAAGTTGTAGAATTTGAAAATTTATCCGAAGAAACACCAGTAGATATAACTCGCATAATCTTCGGGTTCACACGGATTTAGGTAAGACAAAGATTCAACCCATCGGGGCATCTGAGGAACATATACCACAAACTTCACAAGTAAATAACTCAATCCCGAGAGTAGAGCATGGTTCAGGAAGCAGAAGATACAATTTACCAAAGGCATTATGTATCCGAGGAAAAGCTCACAAGGTTACTATATATGAAGGATGTTGTCGGATAGAACCCCACAAAGGATCTAGTGGTTCACTAGGGATCTGATGTGAACATCAGTACTCCACCAGAGGTAGAAAGAATGCAAGGATATCAGATTATAGAAGCAACTGACTAATTCAGAGTTCAAATGCAAAGGAATTACGATTTTCAAAATCAAGGGATCAGAAGCAAACGCTCTGACCAAGGATGGTTAAGTTGAATAGACTTAGGGCACAATCGATGGCAATCTGATTGGCCGAGAACCAGCTCATGTTCGGGAAGACATCTGAGCCGGAAAGATAATCTATAAGGATCAATTGATGATTGCAACACAGACATACCAAATCGAAAGACTCGAGGTGATAATGACAAAGGACGTCAATGGATACTGCTAGGCACATGGAATTAACCAGAGTGTAAGCAGGTAAGACCTTCTAGAGCAATAGGCGATAGAGGTTATCGAAAGCTCGGATTGTACTACCAAGTATCTTATGAAGCATAAGAATAACTGGGGTGAATGGATACTCAATAAGAGCAAGTAATTATCCGAAGGGGTATTCATGCGGCAAGGACTGCAGGGCAGTAAGCATAAAGGATCCTCGGAACATCGAAGAGTATTTCAGGACATCTTGTAATAACAAGAGCAACTAGGGATGAAGGTATGAATGACAACATAGGTAGTTACGCATAAGGATTTATCGGTGTTAGGGATTGCAACGACGAAGGGCATAAGGGTCTCGAGAAAACTTCGGAGAGTATCTTCAGAAACTTCTGGTGCACCAATTAATCATCTGGAGTGAGGGGCTCTCTGGGAGAAAGTATTTACGAGAACCTAGAGTTAGAGTTAACAAAACCATTTAACCCGAATAGAAGAGAGATCAGAGTCCCAGAGTATAGTCAAGGAGTAAAAGATCCTAATACCACCCAATGGCGACGTGGGCCCGTAAGCCACACAGCCATGTTAGAAAAACCGTTTTTCAAACGCTAGACTCAACTTCGGCCAAGGAGTTGGAAAAGGGGATCCTACAGGCAGTCGGCTCTGATACCAACTTGTGACGCCCCCGATTAGACCGTACACGAATCATACACGCAAATGTGTACGATCAAGATCAGGGACTCACGGGAAGACATCACAACACAACTCTAGACACAAAATGAAATAATACAAGCTTCATATTACAAGCCAGGGGCCTCGAGGGCTCGAATACAAGCTTGATACACAAGAGTCAGCGGAAGCAACAATATCTGAGTACAGACATAAGTTAGACAAGACTGCCTTAAGAAGGCTAGCACAAAAACAACATGATCGAAGAGGCAAGGCCTCCTGCATGGGACCTCCTAACTACTCCTGGTCTTCGGTGGCCTCCATGTAGTAGTATCCGTCGGCGGTGGCATCTGGCTCCAGGGATCCACCAACTGGTTGCATCGGAAAGAAGGAAGAAGGGGGAAAAGGGGGAGCAAAGCAACCGTGAGTACTCATCCAAAGTACTCGCAAGCATCAGATCTATACTAAGTATGCATTGGTATCAAATGGAAGGGCTGTATTTGTGGACTGAACTGCAGAATGCCAGAATAGGGGGGGAAGGCCCAGCCTATCGAAGACTAGCATCTTCAAGCAGCTCCAAGCATCTTGCAACATGTAGATGAGTAAAGAATAGCAGTTTATAATTAACAAGCATGTTGTTACAATAACACCCAGAGATCCTTTCTCGACTCCCTGCGAGAAAGCAATCCCGGAGCCATATAACTTAAGTATCCATTTCTAGTTGTATTAGATCAAGATATAAGTCTGAACGTCTGTTACCGTGGACACGGTATTCGAATAAAGATCTTCCCTGCAGGAGTGCATCACGTTTTCCAACACGCTCGATCACTCTGGCCGGACACACTTTTCTGGGTCAATGCCCAGCCTCGGAAGATCAACACGTCGCAGCTCGACCTAGGCTCAGTAGAGAGGTCCCCGCAGGTCTACATCCTAAGCACTCCGGGGACTGGGCCCATCGCCTGTTGCACTCCGGATCGTTGCGCGCAGGGTGAATGCCAGCACCGCCTCGGATGGCCAACACGATCCGACCGTGCCGCACTGCTGAACTGGACGTCTGACAAAGCTTCGGCTGATACCACGACACCGAGGCCCATAACTATTCTCGCGTGGTGGTTGGTGCGAAAAGGCCAGAGGCCAATTCAGAACAAATACCCAAACCATAGTGTATTATTAGCTCGCAGAGACGAGCAGAGACTCACGATAATGTGACCCCGCCGCCTGCCTCGAGGAAATACAAAGAAGGGCAAGCCCAACCCATTCGATGGCTGCTGACTTCCGGCCGTGCCTCAGAACCATCTTATGGTGCTCTCGGCCCGCCCGACTTTCCCAAAGGTCTCAAGTAATGTCAAGGTAACCGTGTGTCCAAACATCAAGGGGAAAACCCAAGGAATCACCCTCGAAGGATTCCACTCGATGTAATCATCTAGGTGAACGTAAGAGGAACCACCCTCGAGGTTCACACTTGAGGGGTTGCACGACGGAGCTGTATCGGGAATGGTGAAGGAGGAAATCACCCTCGATGACCACGACCGAATAGCTACACTACAGAATTAACATCAGGAGTGCGTTATGAGGGATCACCCTCGGCACTCGATAGTAGCTCTGCAGATTCGAACAACTAAAGGGGCGTGATGTGATGAGCGGTGTCAGGCTCTGGTCGTCGATCTTGTAGCTCGAGTCATCGATGATGAAGTAGGGGCAACAAGGACAAGTGGGGGTCACTGGTGGATCACTAACCAACCTATACCAAGCAGTTTAGGACAAGCAGGTAGGTAACAATAGCAGGTACAAAAGCAGGCTATGCATCAGAATAGGAGCAAACAATAACAGTAGCAAAATCTAATGCAAGCATGAGAGAATGGAATTGGCTATATCGGGATGATCAAAGGGGGGCTTGCCTGGTTGCTCAGGCGAGAAGGAGGGGTCGTCGTCGACGTAGTCGATCACAGCGGCATCGGCAGCCGTCACAGGGTCTAACGAAGAGAAGAGGGGGGAGGGGGGGGGGAGAAACAGTAAATACATAGCAAGCAAGTGCATAACAGGACAACAGGCAGAGCTAGACGTGTTCTAACGCGGTGCTACACGATACCGGTGAAGTGGGATAACATCCGGGAAAGTTTTCCCCGTTCCGGACGTCTGTCAGACAGAAGAACCGGAGGGGAAAAGTTCAACGTTTGCTATGCTAGGGACGTGCGGCAGACGAACGGGCCGCGTATCCGGATTCGTCCCGAAATTCTGAGCAACTTTCATGTATAATACTTTTTCATCCGAGCTACGGTTTATTTAATATGATTTTTCAAAGATTTAAACATTATTCTGAAATTATTGGATTTAATATTAAATAAAAAAAGACTAAATTGCTACGTGCACACATAAAGCATACACAGCAGAGCAGTACAGAGGCTAGCACTGGGCCATGTTGACCGCTGAGTCAGCAGTCAATAGTCAACTGTTAACCGGTCAAAAAGTTTGACTAGCGACCATCTGTCATTGACCCAACTTAAATAAACAGATCTAATTAGTTAACCTAGTTAATTAGGGTAGTTAAACAGAGTTAATTAAGTTAACTAATTAATTACTGACTAATTAATTAATTAATTAATTTTTTAATATAATTTTTTTAAACCTCTTTTTTTACAGGGGCATGGGCCCTTCGGTCACGCCCGTAAGGCCTTAGCGGCTAAACGGTAGCCGGCTCGGGGCGGCAGGCGCCGACAGAGGCCGAAGCTTGCCTGTATGGGCGAGGCCACCGGTCGAGCTGTGCTCGGTCGCGGGCGAGGTCGTAGGGGGAAGCGGGTCCGGCGACGCCGGACGCGCCCCGACGACGGCGGGCAAGGGCGCGCGCGAGCCACGGTGGGGCGACGACGACACTTGATCATGCAGCACGGCGGGAGCCGCGACCGTGGTGGCTAGCTAAGGCGAAGCGGAGGGCGCAGCGCCGGGTGCGCAGGGCGCGACGCGCGTAGGGACGGCACAGGTCATGGAAGCGCAGCCAGCGTAGGGGAGGCGGGTGCGTGTGCGCGCGATGGCGCACCGGGCGGGGCTAGACGAGGCCAGAGGCGAGTAGCAAGCCACGGCGACAGGGAGGGGCGGCCACGACGGAGCTCAGGCCATGGCGCGACGGCGGGTACAACTAGCTATGATCAAAATCGAGCAAACTAGAGGAAGGGGAGGGGGCAGATTCTCACCGGGAGGCTCAAGAAAGGCCGGCGATAGGTTAGTAGCAGCAGGGTGGTGGCCGGAGTCGAAGGCGACGCGGCGAGGCAGAGGTGGACGAAGAGCTCGGGGTCGTCTTTGCAGATGCCCCGGGTCCAATCCATCGGCGTAGAGGAAGTAGGAGAGGACGGCGGAGGTTGGGGACACGCCGACGAGGTTGGAGGGGCTCGGTGGCATGAGGTGCAAGGCGTCCAGGCGGAGGGGATCCGCCAAGGAGAGAGTAAGGGAGGCGAGATCTGGGGGGAGGGGAAGTGGGGTGAGTGGAGTGGCAGGGGAGGAGCCCGAGGAGGCGCGGGTGGCGGCCTTATCCTCCCCGTGGTGACGCCGGTGAGGTGGTCGGGGGCGACCCGCCCCTGTAGCGACCGCGCCAGGGGAACAGGAGGAGAAGGCGACCGGTGAGGGTAGGTGGGCTGGCTCGGTGAGATGGGCCGAGGCCTGGGGGTGAAGGGAGGCCTTTTCATTTATTTTCATTTTGCTTTTCTATTTTCTAATTAGTTTCCTTTTATTTTTAGTTTTACAAAATACATCACTAGCCCCTAAATCAACACTAGTAACCTATACCACTGCCACCGATAGTTGGAGGTTAAAAATAAAATAGTTTAGTATTTTTTACAATTTAAAAAGCAATTAAATAATTATCTAGGCCGCTGTGTTGACTAGTTTAAGGCATTTAAACACCTTGCAAAAAAATGTTGGTTCTCCACCATAATTAGTTATGGAATACTTGCCGAAAGATGACATTTTAGTTTGCAGGTTTGAGAAATTTGAATTTGGACTTTAATTTGAATTATGCTTCCGATCAAATGAGGATTAGCAACAGTAAGAGTGATGACCTGGCATCATTAGCAGGAGATAACTGTAGCTTAATTATCCGGGCGTCACAGCCACATTTAGTTTGGCACCAAAATAAAATAGTTTAATATTTTTGTAATTTAAAAAGCATTTAAAGTATTATTTTAGTCATTGTTTTAATTAGTTTAGGGCCTTTAAACACTTTATGAAAATGTCGGTTCACCATCATAATTAGTTATGGAATATTTTCTACACTTTAAATTTCTTTAAGTATGAAAACTTTTATAGTTTGACTTGATTTTAAAATTTAATTTGAACGGGGTTTGAATCAACGCGAGTTTATCAACAGTAACCGTGATAGCATGTATCATTAATATGAGATTGATGTAGCTTAATTATCCGGGCGTCACATTCCCGCATGTCCGTGGACGGATACGGTGTTCGATTTGAAAGTCAACGTTGGAGATGATGTTACATTGTTGTATGAAAACTTGATGACAATTTTTTCTCGGATGCCACATTTGCGAATGTTTTATAAGTTTTCAAAACTCGAAACCCGTGATATTACATACCCTCTCTAGAATAAGTTTTTTCTCTCGACATATGTGGCGCATTTTTAACCTTATGTGGGTAAGGAATTCGTGTCATTTCTGCACGAGTTACTCCTTTGCAAAATGCATGTTCATCGAGACATAAAAGGAGGTTAAACGATCAGTAACCGAGCACCATTTACTAGATAACTGCGCCGACTGGTTCTAGAAAAGATTTGTTCCTATCATATATAGGCTCTTAAATAATCTAGAGAATCCGTTGGATGTACAGAAACTTTTGGGGACCTGTCATGCCACTTAGTTCCTTTGACTGGCGGAGAAGATCGAAGGGGTGTAATCTCGGATCTCTCCATGGATTTAGTCGGTGCAGTTGGACGGAAGCCTTCCACCGCATGAATCTTTGCCTCAAATAGAGAAGCAAACGATTTTGCAGATTAAAATAAATAAAGGAGTACTCTAAAAGAAAGAAGGAAAAGGAATGGAGGCGATGCGCAGCTGAGTTGAAATCTTGCCACCCTACCAACTCATCAAAGATTAAAAAGCCACGATTTTTTTAATTAATCAAACACACTAATATAATCTGTATGGGAGTTCAGACTAGTGGTACCTAGCTTTTGTATAATGTGCACATGCTTGGGGTGTTGGGAGGCCTATTGGCAACTGTCTTGTTGGATCCAGTCGTAATGGATGATGTGTATCGTGTGCCCCATTTGCTCTGTATTCTATCTATGGTCCAAGTACTGCAGTAGACGACTGCACCAGAAAGATTCAGAGGAGGCTTATTATATTACATCAACCGGCCAAGTGTTCATTTGCTGCTCATCCTTATATCAACCAATCGATAGAACATATGTTTAATACTAACTTCTAAGGGTGTGTGATCCGTATTAGTTAGAGAGACTTTTTTTTTAAGAAAAGGAGGATGTCCCCGGCCTCTGCATCTGGGAGATGCATACGGCCACTTTATTGATTATTCTCGAGGACCTTACAAAGTATTACAACAATGTGCTTGAATCCACCATCTTGGCAACATATGCCGCTATTCCTATCCAAAATGATGAATGGGTGCTAGCTGGGCCACTACCCAAACCACTCACCTAAGCCTAACATCAAAAGCCGGAAGCCGAAACTCATTCGGAAGCCCCAGCCGAGCCACATATCGGGTCTGGGCACAATCCGTCGACGACTTTTCGTGCTTCGTCGCCGCCATCTTCCACAGGGTCGTCTTCAGATCATATTGAGGCTTCTACCTTGTCTGGCCACTCTGCCATCGACGTCACCATGACGCCAGACTGCAACCTTCTCCTGCGCGAGTCCATCTCCGTGCATCGGACGTCGAGTCTCCACAGCGCAGTGACGCCGATATCCGCCGCCGTCAATGCATGAGATGAAGCACCGCTCCACCATTCCCCCAGCCAGCACTTACTCCAAAACGAGGGAAAGCGATAAAACACCATCATCATCCGATCCGGAAGACCCAGATCTAGGGTTTCCCCCGGAGCATCCCGAGCCTGATGACGCAGACTGCAACGATGATGCCTCGACAAGGGAACGACATCCAAGACGCCGCCATCGTCCGCCATGACCGTGGTCGGCGCGATTTTCATCGGCAGTTGCTCCACCAGACGTGCGCCGCCGACGTTGCTAGTCGGAGCAAACTCCAAAACGATGCCCTAAAGAGGGACTACGACTCAAAAGCGCCGCCATCGCTCGATCCCAAGGAGATCTAGGGTTTCCCCCGGAGTTGCCCGCGCTGTCAAGAACCAGACAAGGGTAGAATCCCGCGGATCTGCCCAGCTGCCCACAAGTCGCACCCACCACCGTGTCGACGGCAGACCAGCGATCAAGGTCCACGCATGGGCACAGATCCGGCCGCGCCGCCGCGAACCGATCCGGTCACACTGCCGCCTTCCCTGGCGGCCGCGACGCACCAGATCACGAGGCCTCTTGCCGCGGGGAAGCGAAATCGCCGAGGCGCCGCTACCACCGCCCGTGGCGTCTGCCCGCCCGCCACGCCCGCCCGGGCGCCGCCCGCGTCACCACCCGAGCGAGGGTTGAGTCCCTGCCGCCCGGCGACGGCAGAAAACCGCTGGCAGCGCCTTTAGGCGGCGGCGAGGGAGGAGGAGGAGGAGTGGGGGAGGTCCGACCGACGGGATCTGGTGGCCTCCCGGTTGCCCACGCGGGGGGCGGCTCGGGAGGGGGAGAGAGATGGTATGATTAGTTAGAGAGACCTGAGAGATTAAGGAATAATGAGGACGGGTGAGAGAGTACCTATGGCGCCATGTGAGATGTTTATTCTCCGGTGACAGATGGTGGGAAAAAGGGAGCACAAAGAATATTTGCATCACGCTCCTCGCGGGAAATTAACCAAATTTTGCACACAGAATATAATTCCCAAGTAAACTCTACAGCAGTCGATGGATGTTGTATATGCTCCACAACTCCAGCTCTGTCACTAAATTAGTTGTGGTTATTAAGTTGATACTGTCTGGTGAGTGGTGACAACTCGGCCTTGATTTAGATATGACTAAAGATGTATACGGCACTCGGCGTATCAAGTGAGAAGAAGCAATGGACAGCTTACTAGTATACCTGACTTGGTCCGTGGATTTGGTCACGCTGGTATTCGTGAAGTAAGATTAATATGGTGAATGGCTGTCATTAACCTGCGTGGGTTAATTAAAGACCGTTTTGTGGTTGTTCAGCTGTGACACGATCAACCTATTTTGTAGCCTGTGTGCAAAATGAGTTGAACTATGCGTACAACCCATACTCCTAGTGAAGTGTTAGTCCCGTGGATCAAATGTTCCTGGTTTGACGCAGTCATCATGGCTAGAACAGACTACCATGGGACACAAGACCTTAGAGCATCTCCGGCCAGCCCCCCACGACGCCCCCTGGACTATTTTTTGGGCGCCGGCAATTAAAATTCTTCCCATTCATCACTTCGAAGTCTTAGTTTTCGCCGGATCTGACAAAAATTAGAGCCCGCGCTCCCAGCCAAACCCAGCCCACCGGGGGCAGTTGGGGGAGAAGAGAGAAGGTTTTCCATGTCGTGTGGCCCACAGTCAGCCTCCCACTCCCTCTTTTCACCTTTTTTCTCCGGGCCCCACCCACATGCATGCTCTCTCTTTTTCTTTTCTCCCCACCAAGTCCCACGCGCGCCTGCTCCTCTCATCCTCACCACGCACCCGCCTCCCCGCCCCGCGCGTCAGCCGCCTCCCGCCACCGTGCGGCCTCCGTGAGCCCCATCGCCTCCGCCTGCAGCCGCCTCCATTTCCCGCCGCTGTCGCGCGTTGACGAGGCCCATGGCCACCTGTGCGACCGGGTGCGTGAGCCCGTTCTCGATGGCCACGCCGCACAGGTGATCCCCCGCCACGCCAGCATCGTCGGGGTTGGCGGCGAATATGTGCGCGACCGGCGACATCCCGTGGTGTCGCTGGGCGCGGCTTGGAGGCCCTGGAGGGCGTGGACGACGAGAGGGCCCGCCCGAACGTGTCGACCGGCGGGGACGACGCGGCGCGGGCGCCGCCCGTATGATGTCGCCTCGTCGAGCTCTGGGCGGGTCGGCCGCGTCTTTGTAAAGCGCGCGCGGTGCGGCGCTGAAGAGCCGTCGCGGACACCATGGAACGGCTGCTGCTCCGGCGGCCAGGACGTACTTGCCGGCATAGCTCTCGCCCGAGAGGAAGAAGGGGTGCGGCGAGGATGTGCGCGTCGACGGCGGGCTGGTCCAGGTGAAGGGGTTGCGGGAGAGCGAGCTGTCATCGGGCGTGTCGGCGAGGCAGGGACCAAGCTCGAAGAGGTCGCTGACGAGGCCCGAGCAGCCCGGGCCACCCTGCAGCCAGAGGAGCAGCGGTGTGTCGGCCGGCGTGGCGGTGAGCGGGGCGCTAGCCTCGTAGAAGGCGTGGAAGAGGGAGGCGTTGGCGGACGGGTCAACGAAGAGGTAGCCCAAGCTGGAGCGAGCCACGGACATGCTGGGCCAGGGCGCGTCCACCGGCTGGCTTCTGCGCGCGGCCACGACCTACAAAGGATAGTGGCAGAGGTCGAGCTCGGCGTCCATGGCGATTCAGGAAGGCTGGGGCGGGAGGGGTGGCCTGGGGTCGTTGCCGGCGAGCTCGAGCTCTCGTGGCCAGCAATGCCCACAACATGTTTGTTGTAATGACATGCACAATAAAAAAGAGAAGTAAAAGAAAAGAGGCGGCTATTGGGGGGATGGCTGGGAAAATTTGAGCCCTCATGCCAAATATTTCGTCGGGCCAACCCCAGTGGCTGAAAAAAAGCCTCCTGGGAGGGGGGCGGCGGTTGGAGATGCTCTAAAGAAAGTGGCGATGGTGCGGACCTAAACTGTGTGGAGTTTATTTTGGTTTCCGTTTTCTCACTTTGACCTTTCATGCCTTAGGACATCTCCAACACTAACCCGTAAATTTGCTCTAGCATCCATCTGTGGACAAAGGAATCAGTATGTGGACACTGATGACGGAGACTGACATCCAATGCTATCCAGTATATATCCGCCAGTAAAGGGCAAACTAAAATTCAAATAAAAGTTTGACAATTAGCATGCGCCGGATCACACTAGCGCCCGATCACGTCCAAAAAGAAGCAAGTATGCTTATGTTTTTACATGCCCAATGATAGAAGAATATCCATCCGGCACTCCATGGAAAAAATTGAGATTCTTTACCTTGCCGGACCGGCAATCCAACCCTCCTCCACGCTCAAAGTGTCGTCGTCGCCACCTCCGTCATGAATGATGTCCATCATCTTCCTGTCCCCGCCGTAGGCCGGCTCCTCCACTTTAGGCATACATGCAAACAGGGTGCTGGTACTCATCTGCTCCCCGCCCGCCGTCCGCGCCCAGGTAAGCTACGGCGAATAACACTCCGAGAAGAGCAACGGCGCAACATTGACATCAACGATGAACGGCATGATGGCGGGTGTCGGTGACTGCCTACCCAGCTACTTCACGGCGTAGAAATACGGAGCCATGTAATGCTCCGGCTATGGCGGCGTCTGTACGGCGGGTGACACCATCTGCGTACTGCGGCCATGACCTCCGGCTTGTCTGCGACCACCACGCCTGCCGGCACGCCCTCTGTTGGTGGGCCGCTTCTTGAGCATCTCCTTCTTTGTTGTTTTTGCTTTGACGCGGCGCTTTTACCGCATCGCCGAGTTGATCTTTCGAGAGAGCATGATGGTTAGTTCCTCCAGCACCTCCACCACGTCCTCCATCACCGGCAAGCTCTCCTATGATTCCATGCGGCGGCAGCGGCAATGGTGGTGGGAGGGAAGAAGGGAGCGGGAGAAAAGGGCAGGAGTTGGGTGGAGAGTGATGGGATAGAAGAAAAGATTGGGCATTTTGCCGTGAAAACAGGGCGGGCAGCTACAAAAGCGCGGGCTCCGCCTGCCTTTTGGGTGGGCCGGGGGTGTCGGAATCCTATGTGTTTGTTGTCCGGACTCCCGCAACCCCCCCTCCTGCCACGTTTGATTCCAGGGGTACTACTCCCTCCGTTTCTTTTTACTTCGCATATAAGATTTGGTCAAAGTCAAACTACACAAAGTTTGACCAAATTTATATGAAAAATTATGAACATCTACAGTACTGGAACTATATAGTATGAAAATATGTTTCATGGTACATCTGTATATATTGATTTCATATTGTGAATGTTTATATTTTTTAATATAAAGTTAGTCAAACTCTATAAAGCTTGACTTTGACCAAACCTTATATGCGGACTAAAAAGAAACAGAGGGAGTACTAACCAACAGGGAATGCAATTTTTCAAGTGTCATATCATGCGCGAGTGCCAATGCTTAAGATATAAATGAATGTGTTGCTACTGTATTAGAAAAGAACAGAAGCGGGTACTGAATTAACAGGAAGGGTATCCATCACGATGTTCGGTTCCTCCTGAGCATCTTCAGCGTCAACATGGTTGGAATGATGCTACTTCTTGAGCTTGCGTTGGTTTTTCCTTGAAGAGGAAAGGGTGATGTAGCACAGTAGAGATAAGTATTTCCCTCAGTTAAGAACCAAGGTATTAATCCAGTAGGAGAAACACGCAAGTCCCCAATATACGCACCTACACAAACAATCAAACACTTGCCCCCAATGCGATAAAGGGGTTGTCAATCCCTTCACGGTCACTTGCAAAGGTGAGATCTGATAGAGATATATATAAAATATTACTAAAACATAAAACAAAATAAAAGAAAATAAATTGCAGCAAGGTATTTTTGGTATATTGATCTCAAAATATATAATGGAAAATAGACCCGGGGGCCATACGTTTCACTAGAGGCTTCTGTCTTGAAGGCAAATAATATGGTGGGTGAACAAATTACTGTCGAGCAATTGATAGAAAAGCACAAAGTTATGATGGTATCCAAGGAAATGATTATGAATATAGGCATCAACTCTGTGTCAAGTAGACCGACTCCTGTCTGCATCTACTACTATTACTCCGCACATCGACCGCTATCCAACATGCATCTAGAGTATTAAGTTCATAAGAACGGAGTAACGCCTTAAGCAAGATGACATGATGTAGAGGGATAAACTCAAGCAATATGATGAAACCCCACCTTTTTAGCCTTGATGGCAATAATACAATACATGTCTCGCTACCCCTACTTTGTCACTAGGTGAAATCACGCAAGATTGAACCCAAAACTAAGCACCTCTCCCATTGCAAGAAAAACCAATCTAGTTGGCCAAACCAAACCAATAATTCGAAGAGAAATACAAAGATATCAAATCATCCATATAAGAATTCAGATAAGATTCAAATAATATTCATAGATAAGCTGATCATAAATCCACAATTCATCAATCTCGACAAACACACCGCAAAAGAAGATTACATCGGATAGATCTCCAAGGACATCGAGGAGAACATGCTATTGAGAATCAAAGAGAGAGAAGAAGCCATCTAGCTACTAGTTATGGACCCGTAGGTCTGTGGTAAACTACCCACGCTTCATCGGAAGGGCAATAGATTTGATGTAGATGCCCTCCGTGATCGAATCCCCCTCTGGCAGGATGCCGAAAAGGCCCCAAGATGGGATCTCATGGGAACAGAAGGTTACGGTAGCAGAAAAGTATTATGGTGGACGCTTCTGTTGATAATGGAATATTTGAGGATTTATAGAGCTGAGATGGAGGTCGGTGGACTCCCGGGGGGCCCACAAGCCAGGGGCGCGCCCTCGAGGCTTGTGGAGTCCTCAGGACTCTTCTAACTTGGCCTCCAAGCTCTATGGATGTCTTCTGGTCCAACAAAAATCATCGTAAAGTTTTATTCCGTTTGGACTCCGTTTGATATTCCTTTTCTGTCAAACTCAAAAAGAAGGAAAACATAAACTGGCACTAGACTCTAGGTTAATAAGTTAGTCCCAAAAATAATATAAAATAGCATAATAATGCATATCAAACATCCAAAATAGATAATATAATAGCATGGAACAATAAAAAATTAGAGATGCGTTGGAGACGTATCGCATCCCCAAGCTTAATTCCTACTCATCCTCGAGTAGGTAAATGATAAAAACAGAATTTTTGATGTGGAATGCTACCTAACATAGTTATCCATGTAATTTTCTTTATTGTGGCATGAATGTTCAGATTCATAAGATTCAAAACAACAGTTAAATATTGACATAAAAACAATAATACTTCAAGCATACTAATAAAGCAATCATGTCTTCTCAAAATAACATGGCCAAAGAAAGTTATCCCTACAAAATCATATAGTCTGGCTATGCTCCATCTTCATCACACAAAGTATTAAATCATGCACAACCCTGATGACAAGCCAAGAAATTGTTTCATACTTTGATGTTCTCAAACCTTTTCAACTTTCACGCAATACATGTGTGTGAGCCATGGACATAGCACTATAGGTGGAATAGAATATGATGGTTGTGGAGAAGACAAAAGGAAGGAGATAGTCTCACATCAACTAGGCGTATCAATGGGCTATGGAGATGCCCATCAATAGATATCAATGTGAGTGAGTAGGTGTCGGTCTCCTGGGAACGAGGGTCCCCAGACTTGCCTGCCTACGGCCCACGGCGTGGCTCCACCAGCGGCCCTGTACGGCCCATCTTCATCAGCGAACACTCAAGACCCTCGCGAGGGGCTAAGCCTCGCGAGGCGGACGATGCAAGACCTCCTCGGGGGCAGCCTCACCAGGCTGGCTCGCGAGGGGCGGAGAGATCAAGGCGAAGGGCACCACGCGAGGTCCCTGTGACGCAAGCCAAGATGACCAAGGCCAGTCGGGCGCCAGGCGGGCGCCAGAGCGCGCAGTGTACTCGTTTCTTCTTTGGTGCTAAAGAGGCAAGCGCAGGCGAGGAGTCCCGAGGCATCAGGCAAAGGTTGCCATATCGGTGCAACAAGACCAAGACCAGTAGGACGGCAGGACGGAGGTCACCGTGGAGCCCAGGACGGCGTCACCACCAGAGCCTTTGGCAGGCAAAGACCACCTTTAGTTAGGATAACTTGTACTAGTTGTCTCCCTTCAAATTTGGCCGTTGTTGGATCCCTTCCCGCCTACATTTGGGAAGAGGACCGGGGCCTCTATAAATAGGACTAGCCACCACAGTAGGAGGCAACTGATCTTGGGCCATTCAGATCATCCAAAAACACACAAGCTCACCGAGCTCAAAGACACCTCTCCTCAAGAGGTTGTTCTTCCCTTGTACTTATACATCATCAGCCCAAGAGGCAATCCACCACACCACACTGGAGTAGGGTATTACACCACATTGGTGGCCCGAACCAGTATAAACCATGTGTCCTTTGTTCTGCGAGTTCGACGTGCTGAGCTTTGAGATTGTGGTGAGAGCGTGAGCTAGGGGCAGGAGAGATCTTCGTGCGCACCCTAGTGTTCGAACCTCAAGGGTTTTGCCGGAACCCGAAAACTAACATTTGGCACACCAGGTAGGGGTGCGCCGAATCTTTCCTTCCGCTGATCCATGTTCCACCGCTCCACCGCATCCATGGCAGACGCGCGTCGAGCCCACGCCGAGCGCCGGGCCGCCCTCGCCGCCCGTGTCGCACAGACGGCCCCTGTCGGCGGGCCTCCCCGTCGTTCTCCGTCGCCCGCCGCCAACGCCGCCACCGGCCCGGCGGCAAACGAGGAGCATGCGTCCTCGCTGCACCCCTCCGTGCGGCGGGACGGCCGCACCGCCACTCCGTCACTAACTCCAGCAGGCTCGTTGTCTCACACTCGTCGTGCACCCACGGATGCGCAGGCCGCGCTGCTCATGGCACACGAGCTCCTGCGCTACCGCCCAGTCGACGACCTCTACGAGGACTGGCTGGACCGCATCGCCGAGCTCGTCAGCGCCGCTGGGGATTCTCCCGCACCGTCCCTCTCGCTGCCTCTGAAGGAAATATGCCCTAGAGGCAATAAGAAAGTTATTATTTATTTCCTCATATTATGATAAATGTTTATAATTCATGCTAGAATTGTATTAACCGGAAATATAATATATGTGTGAATATATAGACAAACTAAGTGTCACTAGTATGCCTCTACTTGACTAGCTCGTTGAATCAAAGATGGTTATGTTTCCTAGCCATAGACATGAGTTGTCATTTGATTAACGGGATCACATCATTAGAGAATGATGTGATTGACTTGACCCATTCCGTTAGCTTAGCACTTGATCGTTTAGTTTACTGCTATTACTTTCTTCATGACTTATACATGTTCCTATGACTATGAGATTATGCAACTCCCGATTACCGGAGGAACACTTTGTGTGCTACCAAACGTCACAATGTAACTGGGTGATTATAAAGGTGCTCTACAGGTGTCTCCGATGGTACTTGTTGAGTTGGCATAGATCGAGAATAGGATTTTTCACTCCGATTGTCAGAGAGGTATCTCTGGGCCCTCTCGGTAATGCACATCACTATAAGCCTTGCAAGCAATGTAACTAATGAGTTAGTTACGGGATGATGTACTACAGAACGAGTAAAGAGACTTGCCGGTAACGAGATTGAGCTAGGTATTGAGATACCGATGATCGAATCTCGGGCAAGTAACATACCGATGAAAAAGGGAACAACATATGCTCTTATGCGGTTTGATCGATAAAGATCTTAGTAGAATATGTAGGAACCAATATGAGCATCCAGGTTCCGCTATTAGTTATTGACCGGAGACGTGTCTCGGTCATGTCTACATAGTTCTCGAACCCATAGGATCCGCACGCTTAAAGTTCTGTGACGATCGGCATTATGAGTTTTTATGTTTTGATGTACCAAAGGTAGTTCGGAGTCACGTATGTGATCACAGACATGACAAGGAGTCTCGAAATGGTCGATACGTAAAGATCGATATATTGGACGACTATGTTCGGACACCGGAAGGGTTCCGGGAGGTTTCGGGCATATACCGGAGTACCGGGGGGTTACCGGAACCCCCCGGGGAATTAATTGGGCCTCATGGGCCCTAGTGGGAGAAGAGGAGGGGAGGCTAGGGCAGCCGCGCGCCCCCTCCCCCTCTTATCCGAATTGGACAAGGAGGGGGTCGGCGCCCCCCTTTTCCTTCTCTTCCTCTCTCCCTTCCTTCCCTTCTCCTACTCCTACTAAGAAAAGGGGAGTCCTACTCCCGGTGGGAGTAGGACTCCCCGCTTGGCGCGCCCTCCTCCTGGCCGGCCGCCTCCCCCCTAGCTCCTTTATATACGGGGGCAGGGGGAACCCCATAGACACAACAATTGATCATTGATCTTTTAGTCGTGTGCGGTGCCCCCCTCCACCATATTCCACCTCGGTCATATCCTAGCGGTGCTTAGGCGAAGCCCTGCGTCGCTAACTTCATCAACATCGTCACCACGCCGTCGTGCTGATGAAACTCTCCCTTGAGCTCTACTGGATCATGAGTTCGCGGGACGTCACCGAGCTGAACGTGTGCTGAACACGGTGGTGCCATACGTTCGGTACTGAGGATCGGTCGATCGTGAAGATGTACGACTACATCAACTGCGTTGTCATAACGCTTCCGCTTTACGGTCTACGAGGGTACGTGGACGACACTCTCCCCTCTCGTTGCTATGCATCACCATGATCTTGCGTGTGCGTAGGATTTTTTTGAAATTACTACATTCCCCAACAGTGGCATCCGAGCCAGGTTTATGCGTAGATGTTATATGCACGAGTATAACACAAGTGAGTTGTGGGCGATACAAGTCATACTGCTTACCAGCATGTCATACTTTGGTTCGGCGGTATTGTTGGATGAAGCGGCCCGGACCGACATTACGCGTACGCTTATGCGAGATTGGTTCTACCGACGTGCTTTTGCACACAGGTGGCTGGCGGGTGTCAGTTTCTCCAACTTTAGTTGAACCGAGTGTGGCTACGCCCTGTCCTTGAGAAGGTTAAAACAGCACTAACTTGACGAACTATCGTTGTGGTTTTGATGCGTAGGTAAGAACGGTTCTTGCTCAGCCCGCAGCAGCCACGTAAAACTTGCAACAACAAAGTAGAGGACGTCTAACTTGTTTTTACAGTGCATGTTGTGATGTGATATGGTCAAGTTATGATGCTATATTTTATTGTATGAGATGATCATGTTTTGTAACGGAGTTGTCGGCAACTGGCAGGAGCCATATGGTTGTTGCTTTATTGTATGCAATGCAATCGCATTGTAATTGCTTTACTTTATCACTACGCGGTAGCGCTAGTCGTAGAAGCAATAGTTGGCGAGACGACGGTGATGCTACGATGGAGATCAAGGTGTCGCGCCGGTGACGATGGTGATCATGACGGTGCTTTGGAGATGGAGATCAAAGGCACAAGATGATGATGGCCATATCATATCACTTATATTGATTGCATGTGATGTTTATCCTTTATGCATCTTATTCTGCTTTGATTGACGGTAGCATTATAAGATGATCTCTCACTAAATTTCAAGGTATAAATGTTCTCCCTGAGTATGCACCGTTGCGAAAGTTCGTCGTGCCGAGACACCATGTGATGATCGGTGTGATAAGCTCTCGCTCAAATACAACGGTGTAAGCCAGTTTTGCACACGCAGAATACTCGGGTTAAACTTGACGAGCCTAGCATATGCAGATATGGCCTCGGCACTGAGACCGAAAGGTCGAGCGTGAATTATATAGTAGATATGGTCAACATAGTGATGTTCACCATTGAAAACTACTCCATCTCACGTGATGATCAGACATGGTTTAGTTGAGATGGATCACGTGATCACTTAGATGATTCGAGGGATGTCTATCTAAGTGGGAGTTCTTAAGTAGTATGATTAATTGAACTTTAATTTATCATGAACTTAGTACCTGATAGTATTTTGCTTGTCTATGTTGTTGTAGATAGATGGCCCGTGTTGTTGTTCCGTTGAATTTTAATGCGTTCCTTGAGAAAGTAAAGTTGAAAGATGATGGTAGCAATTACACGGACTTCGTTCGTAACTTGAGGATTATCCTCATTGCTGCACAAAAGAATTACGTCCTGGAAGCACCGCTGGGTGCCGAACTGCTGCAGATGCAACCGACGACGTTAAGAATGTCTGGCAGAGCAAAGCTGATGACTACTCGATAGTTTAGTGTGCCATGCTTTACGGCTTAGAACCGGGACTTCAACGACGTTTTGAACGTCATGGAGCATATGAGAAGTTTCAGGAGTTGAAGTTAATATTTCAAGCAAATGCACAGATTGAGAGATATGAGGTCTCCAATAAGTTCTACAGCTGCAAGATGGAGGAGAATAGTTCTTTCAGTGAACATATACTCAAAATGTCTGAGTATAATAATTACTTGATTCAACTGGGAGTTAATCTTCCGGATGATAGTGTCATTGACAGAATTCTTCAATCACTGCCACCAAGCTACAAGAGCTTTGTGATGAACTATAATATTCAAGGGATGGATAAGACAATTCCCGAGCTCTTTGGAATGCTAAAGGCTGCGGAGGTAGAAATCAAGAAGGAGCATCAAGTGTTGATGGTCAATAAGACCATCAGTTTCAAGAAAAAGGATAAAGGAAGAAGAAGGGCAACTTCAAGAAGAACAGCAAACAAGTTGCGCTCAGGAGAAGAAACCCAAGTCTGGACCTAAGCCTGAGATTGAGTGCTTCTACTGCAAACAGACTGGTCACTAGAAGCGGAACTGCCCCAAGTATTTGGCGGATAAGAAGGATGGTAAGGTGAACAAAGGTATGTGTGATATACATGTTATTGATGTGTACCTAACTAATGCTCGCAGTAGCACCTGGGTATTTGATACTGGTTCTGTTGCTAATATTTGCAACTCGAAAGGGAATATGGATTAAGCGAAGATTGGCTAAGGACGAGGTGATGATGCATGTGGGAAATGGTTCCAAAGTCGATGTGATCGCGGTCGGCACGCTACCTCTACATCTACCTTCGGGGTTAGTTTTAGACCTGAGTAATTTTTATTTGGTGCCAGCGTTGAGCATGAACATTATATCTGGATCTTGTTTCATGCGAGATGGTTATTCATTTAAATCAGAGAATAATGGTTGTTCTATTTATATGAGTAATATCTTTTATGGTCATGCACCCTTCAAGAGTGGTCTATTTTTATTAAATCTCGATAGTAGTGATACACATATTCATAATGTTGAAGCCAAAAGATGCAGAATTATAATGATAGTGCAACTTATTTGTGGCACTGCCGTTTAGGTCATATTGGTGTAAAGCGCATGAAGAAACTCCATACTGATGGACTTTTGGAATCACTTGATTATGAATCACTTGGTTCTTGCGAACCATGCCTCATGGGCAAGATGACTAAAAAGCCGTTCTCCGGAACAATGGAGCTAGCAAAAGATTTGTTGGAGATCATACATACTGATGTATGTGGTCCGATGAATATTGAGGCTCGCGGCGGGTATCATTATTTTCTCACCTTCACAGATGATTTGCGATATGGGTATATCTACTTTATTAAACATAAGTCTGAGACATTTGAAAAGTTTAAAGAATTTCAGAGTGAAGTGGAAAATCATCGTAACAAGAAAATAAAGTTTCTACGATCTGATCGTGGAGGAGAATATTTGAGTTACGAGTTTGGTCTACATTTGAAACAATGCGGAATAGTTTCGCAACTCACGCCACCCAGAACACCACAGCGAAATGGTGTGTCTGAACATCGTAATCGTACTTTACTAGATATGGTGCGATCTATGATGTCTCTTACTGATTTACCTCTATCGTTTTGGGGTTATGATTTGGAGATGGCTGCATTCACGGTTAGTAGGGCACCATCGAAATCTGCTGAGATGACGCCTTATGAACTGTGGTTTGGCAAGAAACCAAAGTTGTCGTTTCTTAAAGTTTGGGGCTGTGATGCTTATGTGAAAAAGCTTCAACCTGATAAGCTTGAACTCAAATTAGAGAAATGTGTCTTCATAGGATACCCAAAGGAAACTGTTGGGTGCACCTTCTATCACTGATCCGAAGGCAAGACATTTGTTGCTAAGAATGGATCCTTTCTAGAGGATTTTCTCTCGAAAGAAGTGAGTGGGAGGAAAGTAGAACTTGACGAGGTAAATATACCTGCTCCCTTATTGGAAAGTAGTTCATCACATAAACCGATTTTTGTGACACCTACACCAATTAGTGAGGAAGTTAATGATGTTGATCATGAATCTTCAGATCAAGTTACTACCGAACCTCGTAGGTCAACTAGAGTAAGATCCGCACCAGAGTGGTACGGTAATCCTATTCTGGAGGTCATGTTACTTGACCAAGGCGAACCTACGAACTATGAAGAAGCGATGGTGAGCCTAGATTCTGCAAAATGGCTTGAGGCCATGAAATCTGAGATGGGATCCATGAATGATAACAAAGTATGGACTTTGGTTGACTTGCCCGATGATCGGCAAGCCATAGAGAATAAATGGATCTTCAAGAAGAAGACTGACACTGACGGTAATGTTACTGTCTACAAAGCTCGACTTGTTGCGAAAGGTTTTCGAAAAGTTCAAGGGGTTGACTACGATGAGACTTTCTCACTCGTAACAATGCTTAAGTTTGTCCGAATCATGTTAGCAATTGCCGCATTTTATGATTATGAAATTTGGCAAATGGATGTCAAAACTGCATTCCTGAATGGATTTCTGGAAGAAGAGTTGTATATGATGCAACCAGAAGGTTTTGTCGATCCAAAGGGAGCTAACAAAGTGTGCAAGCTCCAACGATCCATTTATGGACTGGTGCAAGCCTCTCGGAGTTGGAATAAACGTTTTGATAGTGTGATCAAAGCATATGGTTTTATATAGACTTTTGGAGAAGCTTGTATTTACAAGAAAGTGAGTGGGAGCTCTGTAGCATTTCTAATATTATATGTGGATGACATATTGCTGATTGGAAATGATATAGAATTTCTGGATAGCATAAAAGGATACTTGAATAAAAGTTTTTTAATGAAAGACCTCGGTGAAGCTGCTTATATATTGGGCATCAAGATATTTAGAGATAGATCAAGACGCTTCATTGGACTTTCACAAAGCACATACCTTGATAAAGTTTTGAAGAAGTTCAAAATGGATCAAGCAAAGAAAGGGTTCTTGCCTGTGTTACAAGGTGTGAAGTTGAGTCAGACTCAATGCCCGACCACTGCAGAAGATAGAGAGAAAATGAAAAGTGTTCCCTATGCTTCAGCCATAGGATCTATCATGTATGCAATGCTGTGTACCAGACCTGATGTGTGCCAGCTATTAGCTTAGCAGGGAGGTACCAAAGTAATCCTGGAATGGATCACTGGACAGCGGTCAAGAACATCCTGAAATACCTGAAAAGTACTAAGGATATGTTTCTCGTCTATGGAGGTGATAAAGAGCTCATCGTAAATGGTTACGTCGATGCAAGCTTTGACACTGATCCAGACGATTCTAAATCGCAAACCGGATATGTGTTTACATTAAACGGTGGAGCTGTCAGTTAGTGCAATTCTAAACAAAGTGTCGTGGCGGGATCTACGTGTGAAGCGGAGTACATAGCTGCCTCGGAAGCAGCAAATGAAGGAGTCTGGATGAATGAGTTCATATCCGATCTAGGTGTCATACCTAGTGAATCGGGTCCAATGAAAATCTTTTGTGACAATACTGGTGCAATTGCCTTGGCAAAGGAATCCAAATTTCACAAGAGAACCAAGCACATCAAGAGACGCCTCAATTCCATCCGGGATCAAGTCCAGGTTGGAGGCATAGAGATTTGCAAAATACATACGGATCTGAATGTTGCAGACCCGTTGACTAAGCCTCTTCCACGAGCAAAACATGATCAGCACCAAGACTCCATGGGCGTTAGAATCATTACTGTGTAATCTAGATTATTGACTCTAGTGCAAGTGGGAGACTAAAGGAAATATGCCCTAGAGGCAGTAATAAAGTTATTATTTATTCCTCATATCATGATAAATGTTTATTATTCATGCTAGAATTGTATTAACCGGACATAATACATGTGTGAATATATAGACAAACTAAGTGTCACTAGTATGCCTCTACTTGACTAGCTCGTTGAATCAAAGATGGTTATGTTTCCTAGCCATAGACATGAGTTGTCATTTGATTAACGGGATCACATCATTAGAGAATGATGTGATTGACTTGACCCATTCCGTTAGCTTAGCACTTGATCATTTAGTTTACTGCTATTGCTTTCTTTATGACTTATACATGTTCCTATGACTATGAGATTATGCAACTCCTGATTACCGGAGGAACACTTTGTGTGCTACCAAATGTCACAACGTAACTGGGTGATTATAAAGGTGCTCTACAGGTGTCTCCGATGGTACTTGTTGAGTTGGCATAGATTGAGAATAGGATTTGTCACTCCGATTGTCGGAGAGGTATCTCCGGGCCCTCTCGGTAATGCACATCACTATAAGCCTGGCAAGCAATGTAACTAATGAGTTAGTTACGGGATGATGCACTACAGAACGAGTAAAGAGACTTGTCGGTAATGAGATTGAGCTAGGTATTGAGATACCTACGATCGAATCTCGGGCAAGTAACATACCGATGACAAAGGGAACAACGTATGCTGTTATGCGGTTTGACCGATAAAGATCTTCGTAGAATATGTAGGAACCAATATGAGCATCCAGGTTCTGCTATTGGTTATTGACCGGAGACGTGTCTCGATCATGTCTACATAGTTCTCGGACCCGTAGGGTCCGCACGCTTAAAGTTTTGTGACGATCAGCATTATGAGTTTTATATTTTGATGTACCGAAGGTATTTAGGAGTCCCGGATGTGATCACAAACATGACGAGGAGTCTCGAAATAGTCGAGACGTAAAGATCGATATATTGGACGACTATGTTCGGACAACGGAAGGGTTCCGGGAGATTTCGGGCATATACCGGAGTACCGGGGGGTTACCGGAACCCCCCGGGGAGTTAATTGGGCCTCATGGGCCCTAGTGGGAGAAGAGGAGGGGCGGCCAGGGTAACCGCGCGCCCCCTCCCCCTCTAGTCTGAAATGGACAAGGAGGGGGGTGGCGCCCCCCTATTCGTTCTCTTCCTCTCTCCCTTCCTTCCCTTCTCCTACTCCTACTAGGAAAAGAGGAGTCCTACTCACGGTGGGAGCAGGACTCCCCCCTTGGCGCGCCCTCCTCCTGGCCGGCCGCCTCCGCCCTTGGTCCTTTATATATGGGGGCAGGGGGCACCCCATAGACAAAACAATTGATCATTGATCTTTTAGCCGTGTGCGGTGACCCCCCTCCACCATATTCCACCTCGGTCATATCGTAGCGGTGCTTAGGCGAAGCCCTGCGTCGGTAACTTCATCAACGTCGGTAACTTCATCAACATCATCACCACGCTGTCGTGCTGGCGAAACTCTACCTCGAGCTCTACTGGATCATGAGTTCGCGGGACGTCACCGAGCTGAGCGTGTGCTGAACGCGGAGCTGCCGTACGTTCGGTACTGAGGATCGGTCAATCGTGAAGACGTACGACTACATCAACCGCGTTGTCATAACGCTTCCGCTTAACGGTCTAAGAGGGTACGTGGACGACACTCTCCCCTCTCGTTGCTATGCATCACCATGATCTTGCGTGTGCGTAGGAATTTTTTTGAAATTACTACATTCCCCAACAGCCTCGCCCTCCGCCAGCTGCAGGCGACGTAGCTCACGGAGCACCTCCACCACCTCCGCACCAAGACGGTGCCCTGGCGCCAAGGCTAGCGCCCCGGCGCGACCCACCGCGTCGGTCGCCTGCGCGAGAAGAAGGAAGCTGCCAAGAGGTTCCCGGCTGCAAGGAAACGCTCCTGCGCTCCCAGCGCCTCCACGACAAGACCGTGTGCCGCCTGCGGTGGCGGCGCGCTGACATCAAGGGCAGGCTCCGCCTCTGCAGCAGGCCCTGGTGGCCACAGCAGGCTGCCGCACCTTCACTCCAGAGCTACGTAGCGTCGTCTGGCTGGGCAAGTTCAAACCAGACCTGCCTCCTCGCTACAACGGCACCCCCGACCCTGCGGAGTTCTTGCAGCTCTACAAGCTGAGCATCGAGGCGGCCAATGGCGACGACAAAGTCATGGCGAACTGGTTTCCCATGGCTCTCAAGGATGGTGCTCGCTCGTGGCTCTTGAACCTGCCCCCGGGCTCGATCTCCTCCTGGGGTGAGATGCGCGACCGCTTCGTCGCCAACTTCCAGGGCACTCGCGACCGCCCGCCGGCCGTGGGTGACCTACGCCGCATCAAGCAGAAACTAGTAGAGACCCTGCAAAAGTACATCCAGCGCTTCAATAGCGTTCGCCTCAAGATCCCCAAGGTGTCGGACGAGGCCATCATTTTCGCGTTTTCCGATGGCATCCGCGACGTTAAGATGAAGGAGGAGCTCGCCATCCACGAGGAGCTATGCACGGCTCTAGAGCTGTTCAACATGGCAACCCAAGTGCACAAGAGCTGAGGAAGGGCGCCTTTCCCTCCTCGAGCTCCCTGCTACCGACCCAGAGGAGAAGAAAGCCAAGGCCAAAGACGTGAAGCACAAGGGGGTGGCCGTGCTCGCGGCGGAGCCAGACATGAAGCGCGGCCGGGACCATCCCGAGTCTTCCAAGAGCAGCCGTCCGTTCTGCGCCTTCCACAACGTACACAACCACAACACCAATGACTGTCAAGAGCTTAGAGCCATTCGAGATGGATGCTTCGGTCGACGCCCCGAGCGCAATGACAGGGGCTACGGCCGAGGAGGAGGATGAGGTGGAGGACGCTGGGACGATCGCGGCCCCCGCCAGGAGTGGCGCGACCGGCCTCGTGAGGACCGCTGGCAGGACCAACCTCATGAGGGCGCATGGAGGGATCAGCCTCGCGAGGATCGCCCTCAGGGCAATGCTGGTCTCCCTCCATTGCCGCCACCGCCAAGAAGAACGACGACCACCATCAGGACGAGGGGGCTGGGGGCTTCCAGGAGCCACGCGCTATCGCCTGCATCTTGGGCGGAGCTCAGGCCCGAGCGTCCCAGCGCATCTTCAAGCAGTTCTCTCGCGAGGTGAATGCAGCCCTTCCCAGGCTCGAGGCCACGCGCCCGCTCAGGTGGTCCAAGTGCGCCATCACATTCAGCTCGGTGGACCAGCTCAAGTGCGCGGCGACCGCCGGCGCCCTCCCGATGCTGTGCTCGCCCGTCATCAGCAACGTCCAAGTCACCAAGACCCTCATCGACGGTGGTGCAGGGCTTAACTTCCTGTCCGTCGAGACATTCGACAGCCTCCAAGTGCCATACAATCAGCTACAGCCTACCAAGCCTTTCTCAGGAGTGACCGACGGCTCCACCACCCCGATAGGGCAAGTTCGCCTCTCTGTCACCTTCGGCCAGCGCGACAACTACCGCACCGAGCTCATCGACTTTGACGTCGCCCACATCCGTCTGCCGTACAATGCCATCCTCAGGTGTCCAGCATTAGCCAAGTTCATGGCAGTGACCCACCACGGCTACAACGTCCTCAAGATGCCAGGAAGCGGCAGGATCATCACAGTCCCTTGCGAAGAAAGAGATGCGATGTGCTCCCTCGAGCGCGCCTTCCAAGCCGCGGCAATCGAAGACCCTGACAGCAAGGGCACGCAATACCCTCCTGAGGCCATCCCCAAGAAGAAGAAGCAACAACTCCGCACAGGACATCAGGAGAGCAGCGTCTCTGGCGCCGCCGCCTCAGGATCAGCACCCGCACCTGGGGCACCTCCCTCCCTCGCATAGGAAGGTGCGCCCGGCGCCCTCCTCGGGCGAGGCTCAGGGGCTCTCTTCTGGAGGGCCTCGGACCTAGCCAACATCACGAGGGAGGCGCTCGGGCACCACGTGGAGGCATGCTTTTGGCATGTTTCCCTCGGGAGGGCACCGGGCGAGGAGCGCCCGACGCTCAGGAGTTCATCGTCAAGGCCACCCAGGAGCTTCAAGAAGCAAGGGCCATGCGCGGCGACCGCCGCCCACCTGGTGCAGCTCCCCATCCAGGCAAGGATGGCGGGCTGCGCGTCTGCATCGACATCCCAGGGCTCAACAGGGCTGCATCTCAGCAGCGCTTCTGGCCTTCGCGCGTTGGGAAGTGTGAGGGTCCACCTCACAGCTATGTTCGCATGCCGTTTGGCCTGCCGAGCGTGGCAGCCGCCTTCCAGCGCAACCTACGGAGCATCCTGGCAACTAAGGAGGCCAGGCATCACACGGTCCTGGCAGAAGTGGAGATGGTCCTCAAGGAACCACCTGAGCCCCCAGAGCATCCCGAGGCTCAGGGCCCTTATGGCTCACGAGGAGCGACTTCTTCAGCGCGCGCCTTCAGCTACCCCGACACTCCCTCGACAACGGAACCAGGTGATATTTTCCAAGTTCATTTAGCCGGGAGCGCCCCTCGAGCTGCATCATTCCCAGGACGCATGGGCCTGTCCCTGCAGCATGTATCCTTTTGCATCTTTAGCTTACTTTACTGGGGGCGCCCCTCGAGCTGCATCATCCCTAAGCCGCTCGGGTCCGTCCTAGTGGCATGTGTCGTTCTCACACCTATCTAAGCTTGTTCGCTTCCCATGCATGAGTTATTTATGGTTATCCCTTGCTTGATTGTTACTCACCGCGTCCACCGCGTCGCCGATCGGCCCCTTGCTCACCCCGCAATGGGGGCTACTCACGCTGGCACGACGCTTGTGCTCGGGTCTGTCCCTGCAACACTGACAAATCTGAGCGGTTGAGCTCTGGCTCCTGGCACACCCGCGTACATCACCTCACCAGACCCTCAGTGCCTTCATCTTCTTGCGGAACGACCAGTGGCAGACCGGCAAGCGCGGTTGCAATTTGCACCCCTCCTCACGCTAACCTGCAGGAACCTCCCGAGCGCAATAGCGGGCGGCACCGCGGGCTCCTTCCTTTCCCATGCAGTTCTCTTGCGCGTTGAAAGGGGGGCTCCTGAGCATCGCGCCTCATGAGCTCTTACTGGCTCTCCAGCCCTCACCCCCTGGCCTTGACCACGGCATCGCGACCTGGCATACCAGCGGCTGCTGAGCTCTCTCGTGGGCCGGGACCCGAGGACATAGAGCACACGAAAGAGCGTGGGAAAGAGGGGAATCTCGCACGGGCCTAACATGGCTACACTACAGTCGCCAACACACAAGGATCCTGGTGCTGCACAAGGAATCGACTCTGGACTACCAAGATAAGTTCCGCACCCGAGTCAGCTGAGCACCGTGGCATATGTTTCCCATCTCTTGCAACTCTGTTATGGCGACGTCGCATCCCTTTCCCACCTTTAGGTAGCTGCTTGCACGCTAAAGGGGACCTCTTGAGCATCGCGCCTCAGGAGCTCTTACTGGACCTCGGGCCGCTCACCTCCTGGCCTTGACCACGGCATCGCGACCTGGCATACCAGCGATGGCTGCAGCCTGCCTGGGGACCGGGACTTGTCGGTGTAGAGCACCAAGCTACCGCGAGGTTGGAAAGGGGAGACCGAGCCGAAGCAGGACATGCATTCGTAAATCTTCATAAGGACGATATCAACAAAAGGCATTACAGACCCTTTACACGCCCCACATGGGGTTCATCCTGATTCCTCGCAGGGAACAAAAGAAAGAAGTTTCTAGGAGCCCTATCCACACGCGCCAACGCCGCCGACGCCATCATCAAAAGTGGGCCACGGGAGGCCGGCGCCAACCCCATCCAGATCAGCGACGGTGGCGGCCGGACGCTGCGGCTGCACTCCGGGCACGGAGCGAGCTCGGAGGCACGTAGCTGTCGTTGCTCGTCTCCGGAGTCTCGTAGGGCTCGGGAGAGTCGCTGGACAAGCGCCACTGCTGCTGCAGGAGGAACCGTCGGCGAGGCCAGCAACAGGCCTTGCCCCTGCTGTAGTGCCGTCTCAAAGACCCCTCCAGGGCAGCACTCCAAGCGTCGGCCTTCCTCATCGAAGACCTTGAAGAACATCGTGGAGGCGGCATCGTACTCGAAGTGGATGGCGAGGGCGCCCTCCGTACGGCAAACCCGGGCGACTTCACCCCAGCCGGGTCATGAAGATCTTGCCCGAGGAGACGACCTCAACCTCCGCCCCTGTCGCTATGGCGTCGCACTCGGCGTGCCGTAGCCAAAGCTCGAGGGGACCCCTCAGCTGCATCTCGGTGGAGAAGAACTGCGGGAAGCGAATCCAAGTGCGCGGAGGCATCGCCGCCCACATCACGAGTTCTCGCGAGGAGCCCTCGGCGTGGGTTCCTGGGGCGATGGCGCGCGCCACCGCGGTGTGGCGACCGCGGCCTTGACGTGGAAGGCGCTGGTCGCTGCCTCTGCCTCCGGTCCCTCGGCCTGGGCATACAAGGGCAGCGGATACCCGGAGGGAGGCCGCCCACACCAAGGCCTCGACACCTCAGGCCTCACGACTACATCGCGGCGGCGGACCAACCTATTCTTCGGCGGAAGCGGCCCCGGCTCGTCGCGGGGGGCTTTCCCCTTTTCTACGGCTCAGAACCTCCGAATCAGCGCCATGGGAGTCGCTGCAAGCAACAAAGCAAGGGAGGAGCAAGCGGAGTAGGAAGAGATGGGCGATGGGGGCTCCGCCCCTCATTTATAGCAGGAGAAGACCAACCAGCAACCCCCACGATCACAGGTAATGATGGCTTTCTCTGCATGTATCAGTGACTCGTCAAGTCGGGCAGTTGCCGAGGCAGCGTGGGGAAGTAGAGACGCCCACGTCCCAACAATCGCCATGCGTCAACCAAGGCCGCAGGCTGTTGGGGCCCGTGGCGCTCCGCACTTGCCCCTTTGGCTTCGCCTCGAAGCCAAGTCCGAGCGCGCCTTCGGCCCGGGGGCTACTGTTGGCGTCCTGGGAACGAGGGTTCCTAGAGTTGCCTGCCTGTGGCCCATGGCATGGCTCCACCAGCGGCCCTGTACGGCCCATCTTCATCATCGAACACTCAAGACCCTCGCGAGGGGCCAAGCCTCGTGAGGCAGACGACGCAAGACCTCCTCGGACAGCCTCACCAGGTTGGCTCGCGAGGGGCGGAGAGATCAAGGAGAAGGGCACCTCGCGAGGTCCCTGTGACGCAAGCCATGACGACCAAGGCCAGGCGGGCGCCAGAGCATGCAGCGTACTCGTTTCCTCTTTGGTGCTAAAGAGGCAAGCGCAAGCGAGGAGTCCCGAGGCATCAGGCAAAGGTTGCCATATCGGTGCAACAAGACCAAGACCAGCAGGACGGCAAGATGAAGGTCACCGTGGAGCCCAGGATGGCGTCACCACCAGAGCCTTTGGCAGGCGAAGACCACCTTTAGTCAGGATAACTTGTACTAGTTGTCTCCCTTCAAATTTGGTTGTTGTTGGATCCCTCCCCGCCTACATTTGGGAAGAGGACCAGGGCCTCTATAAATAGGACTAGCCACCACAGTAGGAGGCAACTGATCTTGGGCCATTCAGATCATCCTCAACCACACAAGCTCACTGAGATCAAGGCACCTCTCCTCAGGAGGTTGTTCTTCCCTTATACTTATTCATCATCAGCCCAAGAGGCAATCCACCACACCACACCGGAGTAGGGTATTACACCACATTGGTGGCCCGAACCAGTATAAACCTTGTGTCCTTTGTTCTGTGAGTTTGATGTGCCGAACTTTTGAGATTGTGGTGAGAGCGTGAGCTAGGGGACGAGAGATCTTCGTGCGCACCCCAGTGTTCGAACCTCAAGGGTTTTGCCGGAACCCGAAATCCGACAGTAGGGATTGGCATGCAATGGATGCACTAGAGCTATAAGTTTATGAAAGCTCAAAAATAAACTAAGTGGGTGTGCATCCAACTCGCTTGCTCACGAAGTCCTAGGGCACTTTGAGAAAGCCCATCATTGGAATATACAAGCCAAGTTATATAACGAAAAATTCCCACTAGTATATGGAAGTGACAATATAGGAGACTCTCTATCATGAAGATCATGGTGCTACTTTGAAGCACAAGTGTGGAAAAAGGATAGTAACATTGTCCCTTCTCTCTTTTCTCTCTCTTTTTTTTGGTGGGCTTCTTTGGCCTCTTTTATTATATTTTTTGTGGGCTTCTTTTGCCTCTTTTATTTTTTATAAAGTCCGGAGACTCATCCCAACTTGTGAGGGAATCATAGCTTCCGTCGTCCTTTCCTCACAAGGAACGATGTTCTAATAATGATGATCATCACACTTCTATTTACTTATAAACTCAAGAATTACAACTCGAAACTTAGAACAAAAATATGACGAAATGGTGGAAGTTGCATGGCAATATATCTCGGAATGGCTATGGAAATGCCATAATAGGTAGGTATGGTGGATGTTTTGAGGAAGTTATATGGTGGGTGTAATGCACCGGCGAAAGTTGTGCGGTACTAGAGAGGCTAGCAATGGTGGAAGGGTGAGAGTGCGTATAATCCATGGACTCAACATTATTCATAAAGAACTCACATACTTATTGCAAAAATCTATTAGTTATTGAAACAAAGTACCATGTGCATGCTCCTTGGGGGATAGATTGCTAGGAAAAGACCATCGCTCATCCCCGACCGCCACTCATAAGGAAGACAACCAATAAATAAATCATGCTCCGACTTCATCACATAACAGTTCACCATACGTGCATGCTGAAAGGATCGATATGGTTGACTAGGGGGTGAATAGGCAACTAACAATTTTTAGCTTTTCTTTACCAAATTAAACTTAGCATCAAAATAGGTTGTCTAGATGTGCAACTAGGTGAGCAACCTATATGATGCAACAACAACAAGTACTCGAGCAAGGAAGAGATACAACACAATGTAAGCTCGCACAAGTAAAGGTAAGAGATAACCAAGAGTGGAGCCGGTGGAGACGAGGATGTGTTACCGAAGTTCCTTCCGTTTGAGAGCAAGTACGTCTCTGTTGGAGCGGTGTGGAGGCAAATGCTCCCCAAGAAGCCACTAGGGCCACCATATTCTCCTCACGCCCTCACACAATGCGAGATGTCGTGATTCCACTATTGGTGCCCTTGAAGGCGGCAACCGAACCTTTATAAACAAGGTTGGGGCTATCTCCACAACTTAATTGGAGGCTCCCAACGACACCACGAAGCTTCACCACAATGGAATATGGCTCCGCGATGACCTCAGCCGTCTAGGGTGCTCAAGCACCCAAGAGTAACAAGATCCGCAAGGGATTAGTGGGGGGAATCAAATTTCTCTTTTTGGAAGTGTAGATTGGGGCATTCTCAACCAATCCCTAGAAAGTCAACAAGTTTGATTGGCTAGGAAGAGAGATCGGGCGAAAATGGAGCTTTGAGCAACAATGGAGCTTGGGGAGCGAAGAGGTGGTCTTCTTGGGGAAGAAGACCCCCTTTATATAGTGGGGGAAAAATCCAACTGTTATCCCCTCTCTTAGCCCGTGCGGTGCGGTACTACCGCACAGAGCTGCGGTACTACTGCAAGGGGTTGCGGTACTACTGCTACCTGGTGCGGTACTACTGCTACCTGGTGCGGTACTACCGTTGGCGCGGTAGTGACCATGTGAGGACCTGTTGCACAGGGCAACGAGCGGTAGAACCGCCGGAGCGGTACTACCGCATGCCCCTACGGTACTACCATAAGGCAGGGCTCAACTGGCGTTGGAAAAGCACGGAAAAAATAAATTGCTTCTATAGCTACTTCCGCTGAGGTTGCAGCTGTGCAAAAATCCGGCACGGTACTACCGCCCACAGGGAGTGGTACTACCTCGTAGGGGCGGAAGTAAAAAACTACATCCGCGCCTACTTCCGCATGCTTCAGCGTCAGGGCTGGAGGGAGTTGTACTACCGCTCACCAAGAGTGGTACTACCGCTCGCCTGAGTGGTACTACTGCACGCCCCTGTGGTACTATGATACGTCTCCAACATATCTATAATTTTTTATTGCTCCATGCTCTATTATCTACTGTTTTGGACTATATTGGGCTTTATTTTCCACTTTTATATTATTTTTGGGACTAACCTATTAACCAGAGGCCCAACCCAGAATTGTTGTTTTTTGCCTATTTCAGTGTTTCGGAGAAACATAATATCAAACGGAGTCCAAACGGAATGAAACCTTCAGGAACGTGATTTTCTCATCAGATAAGACCCAGGAGCCATGGACCCTCCGTCAAGAAAGCCACGAGGCGATCACGAGGGTGGAGGGCGCCCCCCTAGGGCGCGCCCCTTGCCTCGTGGACCCCTCGAAGCTCCACCGACGTACTCCTTCCTCCTATATATACCTCACGCACCCCCAAGCGATCGAATCTGGCCAAAACCTAATTCCGCCGCGCAACTTTCTCAGATCCACGAGATCCTATCTTGGGGCCTGTTAGAGCTCACGGAGAGGGCCATCATCACGGAGGGCTTCTACATCATCCTAGCCCCTCCGATGAAGTGTGAGTAGTTTACCTCAGACCTTCGGGTCCATAGTTAGTAGCTAGATGGCATCTTCTCTCTTTGTGGATCTCAATACAATGTTATCCCCCTCTCTCATGGAGATCTATTCGATGTATTCTTCTTTTTGCGGTGTGTTTGTTGAGACCGATGAATTGTGGGTTTATGATCAAGTCTATCTATGAATAATATTTGAATCTTCTGAATTCTTTTATGTATGATTGGTTATCTTTGCAAGTCTCTTTGAATTATCAGTTTGGTTTGGCCTACTAGATTGGTTTTTCTTGCAATGGGAGAAGTGCTTAGCTTTGGGTTCAATCTTGCGGTGTCCTTTCCCAGTGAAAGAAGGGGCAGCAAGGCACGTATTGTATTGTTGCCATCGAGGATAACAAGATGGGGGTTTTATCATATTGCATGAAACTATTCCTCTACATCATGTCATCTTGCTTAAGGCGTTACTCTGTTTTTAACTTAATACTCTAGATGCATCTTTGGATAGCGGTCGATGAGTGGATTAATAGTAGTAGATGCAAAGGGAGTCGGTCTACTTGTCTCGGACGTGATGCCTATATACATGATCATACCTAGATATTCTCATAACTATGCTTAATTCATCAATTGCTCAACAGAATTTGTTCACCCACCGTAGAATACTTATGCTCTTGAGAGAATCCACTAGTGAAACCTATGGCCCCGGTCTATTCTCATCATATCAATCTCCATCACTTTATTATTGCTTTGCTTTTTACTTTGCCTTTTCTTTTCACTTTGCATCTCTATATCAAAATACCAAAAATATTATCTATCATCTCTATCGATCTCACTCTAAGTAAGTGACTTGTGAAGGGATTGACAACCCCTAATCGCGTTGGTTGCGTTGAGCTATTTGTTTTGTGTAGGTACGAGGGACTCGCGCGTAGCCTCCTACTAGATTGATACCTTGGTTCTCAAAAACTGAGGGAAATACTTACGCTACTTTGCTGCATCATCCTCTCCTCTTCGGGGAAATCCAACGCAGTGCTCAAGAGGTAGCAAGAAGAATTTCTGGCGCTGTTGCCGGGGAGTCTGCGCAAAAGTCAACATACAAAGTACCCATCACAATCCCTATCTCTCGCATTACATTAGTTGCCATTTGCCTCTCGTTTTCCTCTCCCCCACTTCACCCTTGCCGCTTTATTCGCCCTCTCTTTTCTGGTTGCCTTTTTCTCGCTTGCCTTGTCGTCATGGCTAGTCTCATATATTCTCCGTTATCTCCCGAGAATGAAGTCTTAAATTTTAAACAAAGGGAGGGAGAAAATCTGAAAGACGCTTGGTATAGAATTAGCAATGCTCAAAACAGATCTACCAGGAAGCAATCTACTTCAGTTCTTCTTCGCAATTTTTATGTAGGTGCTAGTCCTTGGTATAGATATATCCTTGATACTATTACCGGGGGGAATTTCTTGGGTAGCCATACTTTTGATTCTTATAATGCTATGATAGATTTATTTGGCTCGCCACCTCTTTTGGTTAATGGAACTATGTTAACTTTGGAGCATGTTATGCAAAGGCATGAAATTATTGAAAATAAAGTTGCTACCATTGAATCAATTGAAAATCTAGATAAAAATATCCACAATCAAATTACCCAATATGGATCTAAGGTAGGAATGACTTTGAAAAATATTAAGGAAAAGGAACCCATGGTTAATGAGAAAATAAATCTAGATTCCACTAGAATCGATAAACTTGAGGGTATCATTACCAACTTGGGAACTGCTTTTTCTTCCGCTAAGAACACTCCAAGTCCGTATACTAAAAATACTAAGCTTATCTATGTTCCTAAGAATAAGGGTGAATCATCTAGTAAGGAAACTGCGGATCTTAAATCTATAAGTATTCATCCCAACCTTTTTGCTATCATTATGGAACCATTTGCTACAAATGAATTTTTCGATCTTGTGCCTAAAAGTTTGATAATTACTAGAAATAACGAAATTCCTAAGGAAGGTAGATGCATCATTGAAGAATTGCCTACTAAAGATGGCACTACCTAGATCTATCCTCGCTTTTATGCCTAGCTAGGGGCGTTAAACGATAGCGCTTGTTGGGAGGCAACCCAATTTTATTTTTTTGTTTTTTCTTCTGTTTAGGAATAAGTAATCCATCTACCTTCTGTTTAGATGTGGTTTTATGTTTTAATTAGTGTTTGTGCCAAGTTAGACCTATAGGATCTTCTTGGATGATAGTTATTTGATCTTGCTGTAATTTCCAGAAACTTTCTGTTCACGAAAACAATTGTTAAAAATCACCAGAACGTGATAAAATACTGATTCCAATTGCTTCTGATCAATAAACAAATTTTCTAGGTCTTACTATTTTGTTATATTTTTTGGAGTTCCAGAAGTTTGCTCTAGTTACATATTACTACAGACTGTTCTGTTTTTGACAGATTCTGTTTTTCGTGTGTTGTTTGCTTATTTTGATGAATCTATGGCTAGTAAAATAGTTTATAATCCATAGAGAAGTTTGAATACAGTAGGTTTAACACCAATATAAATAAATAATTAATTCATTACATTACCTTGAAGTGGTCTTTTTTTTTCTTTCGCTAACGGAGCTCACGAGATTTCTATTGAGTTTTGTGTTGTGAAGTTTTCAAGTTTTGGGTGAAATCTTTTGATGGATTATGGAACAAGGAGTGGAAAGAGCCTAAGCTTTGGGATTCCCATGGCACCCCCAAGATAATCCAAGGACACCAAAAAGTCAAAGCTTGGGGATGCCCCGGAAGGCATCCCCTCTTTCGTCTACTTCCATCGGTAATTTTACTTGGAGCTATATTTTTATTCACCACATGATATGTGTTTTGCTTGGAGCGTCTTGTGTTATTTGTGTCTTTGTTTGTTAGTGTGCCACAATCATTCTTTCTGTACACACCTTTTGAGAGAGCCATACATAATTTGGAATTTGATAGAATACTCTAAGTGCTTCACTTATATCTTTTGAGCTTTGTAGTTTTGCTCTATGTGCTTCACTTATATCTTTTGAGCTTTATAGTTTTGCTCTAGTGCTTCACTTATATATTTTAGAGCACGGTGGTGGATTTGTTTTATAGAAACTATTGATCTCTCATGCTTCACTTAGATTATTTTGAGAGTCTTTAATAGCATGGTAATTTTCTTAATAATAAAATGCTTGGTATTCAAGATTTGTAAAACTTTCTTTTGAGTGCGTTGAATACTAAGAAAAGATTGATGCTTGATAATTGTTTGTGATATTAGAGTCATGCTAGTTGAGTAGTTGTGAATTTGAGAAATACTTGTGTTAAAGTATGTGATTCCCGTAGCATGCACGTATGGTGAACCGTTATGTGATGAAGTCGGAGCATGATTTATTTATTGATTGTCTTCCTTACGAGTGGCGGTCGGGGACGAGCGATGGTCTTTTCCTACCAATCTATCCCCTAGGAGGATGCGCGTAATACTCTGATTTGATAACTTCTAGATTTTTGTAATAAGTATATGAATTCTTTATGACTAATGTTGAGTCCATGGATTATACGCACTTTCCTTCCTTCCACCATTGCTAGCCTCTCTAATACCGCGCACCTTTCGCCGGTATCATACACCCACCATATACCTTCCTAAAAATAGCCACCATACCTACCTATCATGGCATTTCCATAGCCATTCCGGGATATATTGCCATGCAACTTTCCACTGTTCCGTTTATTATGACACGCTCCATCATTGTCATATTGCTAGCATGATCATGTAGTGGACATCGTATTTGTCGAAAAGCTACCGTTCACAATTCTTTCATACATGTCACTCTTGATTCATTGCATATCCCGGTACACCGCCGGAGGCATTCATATACAGTCATATTTTGTTCTAAGTATTGAGTTGTAATTGTTGAGTTGTAAGAAAAATAAAAAAGTGTGATGATCATCATTTTTAGAGCATTGTCCCAAGTGAGGAAAGGATGATGGAGACTATGATTCCCCCACAAGTCGGGATGAGACTCCGGACTAAAAAAAGGGGGAGGCCATAAAAAATGCCCAAATAAAAAAATGAGAGAAATAGAGAGAAGGGACAATGTTACTATCCTTTTACCACACTTGTGCTTCAAAGTAGCACCATGATCTTTATGATAGAGAGTCTCTCATTTTGTCACTTTCTTATACTAGTGGAAATTTTTCATTATAGAACTTGGCTTGTATATTCCAATGATGGGCTTCCTTAAAATGCCCTAGGTCTTCGTGAGCAAGCGAGTTAGATGCACACCCACTTAGTTTCTTTTGTTGAGCTTTCATATACTTATAGCTCTAGTGCATCTGTTGCATGGCAATCCCTACTCACTCACATTGATATCTATTGATGGGCATCTCCATAGCCCGTTGATACGCCTAGTTGATGTGAGACTATATTCCCCTCTTTTTGTCTTCTCCACAACCACCATTCTATTCCACATATAGTGCTATATCCATGGCTCACGCTCATGTATTGCGTGAAGATTGAAAAAGTTTTGAAAATGTCAAAAGTATGAAACAATTGCTTGGCTTGTCATCGGGGTTGTGCATGATTTAAATACTTTGTGTGGTGAAGATAGAGCATAGCCAGACTATATGATTTTGCAGGGATAACTTTCTTTGGCCATGTTATTTTGAGAAGACATAATTTCTTTGTTAGTATGCTTGAAGTATTATTATTTTTATGTCAATATGAACTTTTGTTTTGAATCTTTTGGATCTGAATATTCATACCACAATTAAGAAGATTTACATTGAAATTATGCCAAGTAGCACTCCGCATCAAAAAATCTCTTTTTATCATTTACCTACTCGAGGACGAGCAGGAATTAAGCTTGGGGATGCCTGATACGTCTCCAACGTATCTATAATTTTTGATTGCTCCATGCTCTATTATCTACTGTTTTGGACTATATTGGGCTTTATTTTCCACTTTTATATTATTTTTGGGACTAACCTATTAACCGGAGGCCCAACCCAGAATTGTTGTTTTTTTGCCTATTTCAGTGTTTCGGAGAAACAAAATATCAAACGGAGTCCAAACGGAATGAAACCTTCAGGAACGTGATTTTCTCATCAGATAAGACCCAGGAGACTTGGACCCTCCGTCAAGAAAGCCACGAGGCGATCACGAGGGTGGAGGGCGCCCCCCTAGGGCGCGCCCCTTGCCTCGTGGGCCCCTCGAAGCTCCACCGACGTACTCCTTCCTCCTATATATACCTACGTACCCCCAAACGATCAGATACGAAGCCAAAACCTAATTCCGCCGCCGCAACTCGAGATCCTATCTTGGGGCCTGTTTCGGAGCTCCGCCGGAGAGGGCCATCATCGCGGAGGGCTTCTACATCATCCTAGCCCCTCCGATGAAGTGTGAGTAGTTTACCTCAGACCTTCGGGTCCATAGTTAGTAGCTAGATGGCTTCTTCTCTCTTTGTGGATCTCAATACAATGTTGTAGCGACCCGACCCAAAATCGGTCAAGTCTCTGTGTCTGTACCATCCCAAGATCATGCTGGCACACATAGTACATTGATGAAATAATCAAAGTTCAATCACACCTGAATTTATTACACGATTCTCATATCGAGTCTTTATTACAATAGAATAAATTCGGCCGAAGGCCAACTCATGAGAAATAAACTAAGTAAAGCTGCGGAAGCGTAGAAGAATAGCGAGTCCATCCGACTCCATAGGGCAATCGCCAAGCGCGGAGCGTAGCCTCACTCCTGATCGGAATACTCCTCTGCAACATAAGACGTTGCAGCCGTGTAGGTCAGCATTTTGAATATGCTGGCAAGTCATGAAGAGAGAATAACAATAAATAATACTAACACTATATGCAATTTGGCTGTGGGGCTCTAAGTTTCATTGTTTTGCGAAAAGCCAGTTTTTTCCTACAATAAGGACTTGTTTGCAGTTACTACGAAATTGTTGGTAGTTATTGAGATGGTTCCGCCAACCAATGTCTCATTCCCAATATTAAATACTAACCCCCTCAATTAATTTATTAATTTCAATGTTGAGATTTCCGAATACTTCCAAGTTCAAGAGGCTCAAATTGTCCGTAACCGGGGACACGGCTAATCGATTAGATCTTTTCTCTGCAGAGGTTTGCGACTTTACCCGCAAGAATCGTTCCTCCTTTTAAAGTCTTAGCACTTCATGGTGTTTGAAGACGGACGAACAAACAGGGTCTCCGAAGAGTTCTTCCGCCACCGCCGGTACCCATCCAATCCTACCGTTCTTCTACATCTCGTAGCACCGTCCGCCAGAGTCACAACTAGGGTTGACCAAGCGAGCCCATAATGGCTTGCGGCTGCACAGTAAGCTTCCGGTCAATGGGGTATACATCCGTCTCTTCGTGGCTGGGTGAAGCTTTCCGCAAGATGTCATGGCGCTTCTCCATGCATCCCGCCAACCACTGGGTTCTCCAGGTGCCCGTCAACCGTCCTCCACCCAGTAGTGAATTTTGAAGTCCATCTTGATCTTGAAGTCATGGGGTTGTCATCATCTTGACTCTCACATCTCCCTTATGAATTCACTCAACCAACCCCGTCTACGAGCATAGCAAAATAAACTACTTCGTCCCGGGCAATGGTAACAAGGGGAATGGGTTCATCCTACCTCATGATACTACTCAAGAACATAACTTCAAATTCACCTACTGCATGCATGGTGGGGAGGTATAGTTCTAATGCAATAAAAATCATAGGTATTGTAAATATGATCAATGACTTGCCTTGCTGACGATCTTCGAAAGCTAGGGACTCGTGGTAGCAAGCTTCGCACTCCGGAAATTCTACCGAGGCAAACAACAATCATAATAAGCATATAGCATATGATCACTTAACACAATAGCATGCTAACACGAAACTCACAAAACAAACAAATCAAAACCCAAAGAAAAACTCGAAGAAATCCAACTCAATGTTTTCCTACATCAAGCAACAACTAAGAATAGTTTTACACTACAAAATTTTTCTTAACAGAACCTAAGCATGGGTTTTTGTTAACTTAACAGGAAAGAATTCATCATGCAACTAGGAGCAAAAAGAATCACATTAAAATCTATTATAGAACTCCTATTATGCCTAAAACAGTTCCTAGCAAGAAAAAAAAAATAAAAGTTTTATTTATAGCAAATAAAAGTTCCTGATCTAAAGTTACAGAAACTAACCTAGAATAAACTATCTCCTAGGTGAAATAAAATTATTTGCTATATGAAACAATAGGAAAACAGTAGCTAGTTAAATAAATAGGAATAACATGATTCTGATTAAAACTATTTTTTATTAAATCTAAAATACCTAAATAAATTCCTACGGTTAGGTAATGTCAAAACAAAGTAGTGACAAAAGAATCACTGAAAATAATATTCCTAACTCCTTTTATGGCAGAATTACTAATCTGTCTAACATTAAAATAAAGCAATTTTAAATAATTTTAACATGACTAATTATATTTTCTACAGAAACTACAATGAATTTGCAAACCAACAAAAAAAGAATCACTTAAAAATATTAAGTAGATTAAAAGATATGAATTTTACAAAACTGAAACTATTCTGTTAAAACAGAAAACGAAAAATAAAACTGAAACGAAAACCGGCGCTTAATGGGCCTATCTAACGCTTCGGCGTAATTTAACTAAAAAGCGCACGCGGAATAAAACCGAGTCGGCCCGGTCTAATCTAACCTAACTAAAACCAAACTAAACCGGAACTAAACCGGTTTATTTGAAATAAACCTACCCCTTCGGGGGGATCTAATCTACACCCTCCACGATAGATCGAACGGCGGAGGGGAGTCCGGCGACTCACCGTGGCGGCGACGGCGACGGCTCCGGTGGCTCCGGCGGTCGGGGACGACGGCGGAGAGGTCCAGCGAGTGCGGCGTGGCGAGGGGGTTCGGTTGGTGGAGTCGGGCGAGGTCGAGGGTGGCCGGGGTGGTCGGGACGGGGCTAATGGCGGCGGCACACTCGGGCTCCGTGGTCGTTTGTGGCGAGAGAGAGGGTCGGGTGAGGGGCGAGGGGGAACGGGTCGAGGGGGTATTTATAGGAAAGGCGTCGACTTGGGCGAGGGGCGATCGGGAGAGGATCGGGATGAGATCCCGGGATCTCGGGGTTCCGAGCGGCGGCGGGGTGACTTGGGCGAGGAAGAAGGGTGGGGTCCACCGTTGGTGAGAGAGGGAGAGGGGATCGGGCGGCGACCGTGCGGAGGTGGTTCAGCTGGGCTCGGTCGGCCGTCGGTCGGCAGTTCGAGCGCTGGCTGGGCAGCTGGTGGGCTCTTGCTGTCGATGGCTCGGGCCGCTGGTCTTGGCTGGGCAGGTTAGCTGGCTGGCGCCCGGGCTTTCCTTTTCCATTTTTTGAATATAAAGAGAGAAAAACATAATAAATATAAATATTTTATATAGGACATATATATATCAAAATGATCAAGGGAATATTCCCTATAATTTGAACATTTTTCCAGGGGCAAAACTCAAACTTTATAAAAAGTCATTTTTCTAAAATTCCAAATAAAACTCAAATTTGAATTCAAACTTTTTGGCAATGCTTTTCATCTGACATATTTGGAGTGTCATGTTTACTCCTCTCATACTTTATCTCAAGTACTTGTCGGGCATTGTTTTGAAAAAATTTCCACTGCCAAAATTTGAATTCCAATTCCAACAACTCCAAAAACTTCTAAAACTTCAAATGCCACTCAAATTTCAACCAATATGCATAGATGCTTAGCTATAATTGTAAAACATTCCAAATAGGAAATTTGGGATGTTACAAACCTACCCACCTTAAGATGAATCTCGCCCTCGAGATTCGGGTTGGCTAGCAAATACGTGCGGGTGATCTCGAAGGAGGTCTTCTTCTCGCTCCCAGGTGGCTTCCTCCTCGGAGTGATGACTCCACAGCACCTTGCAAAACTTGATGATCTTGCTGCGGGTGACTCTGTTCGCAGTCTCGAGAATTCGGACGGGTTTCTCCTTATAAGTCGATCACCGTCGAGCTGTATGGCCTCTAGGGGCACTTTGTGTCTCTCAACGGAATATCGGCCATGTCGGCGTGGCATTTCTTCACCGAGAAACATGGAAGACATCATGAACTCCGGACAATCCTTCCGCAATTCCAACTTGTAAGAAACTTCTCCACGACGTTCGAGGATTTTGTAGGGCCAATGAACCGGGTGCTAACTTTCCTTTCACACCGAACCTCTTGATTCCACGGTGGGGACACACGAAGATATGCTCGGTCTCCCGCTTCGTAAGTTACTTCCTTGCGTTTACTGTCGGCATAACTCTTCTGCCTCGACTGAGCTATCTTGAGCCTATCTCGAATCAGCTTGACTTTCTCTTTGGAATCTCTGATAAGATCGGAACCGAAAAGTGTTCGATCTCCAACACCATCCCACAACAATGGTGTTCTGCACCTCCTTCCGTATAGAGCTTCGAAAGGGGCCATCTTCAGACTGGTCTGATAACTGTTGTTGTATGAGAACTCTGCGTATGGTAAATTATCATCCCAGCTAGACCCATAGTCTAGCACACAAGCTCTCAACATGTTCTCCAGAATCTGGTTGACTCTCTCGGTCTGTCCATCTGTCTGCGGATGAAAGGCTGTACTGAACTCCAGCCTCGTACCCAAAGTTTCATGCAACTGATTCCAAAACTTTGAGGTAAATTGTGTTCCTCTATCTGACACGATACTCCTCGGAACTCCATGCAGACATACAATCCTGGTCATGTATATCTTGGCTAACTTAGCACTGGTATAAGTAGTCTTCATGGGAATGAAGTGAGCTACCTTGGTCAATCGATCAACCACTACCCGAGATGGAATCATAACCTGAGCAGGTCTGGGTAATCTGTGATAAAATCCATTCCAAGTTTTTCCAATTTCCACTCGGGAATCGGCAAAGGTTGAAGTAACCCTGCTGGCTTCGATGTTCTGCTTTTACTGTTGACAAACGTCGCATCTTGCTACGTACTCGGCAATATCCTTCTTCATACCGCCCACGAAACTTTCCTTCAAATCCAGATACATCTTAGTGTTACCGGGTGAATCGAGTACGGTGAATCATGAGCCTCTGAAGAATTAGCTTCTGAGTTCGGGATCATTGGGTACATAAATACGATCCTTGAACCATATAGCTCCGTATTCGTCCTTACGAAATCCTTTAGCTTTTCCTTCATTCATCTTTTTCTTTATCTCATCAATTTCCTTGTCCGACTTCTGGGCTTCACGAATCCTTTCGGCCAAAGTGGACTGAACTTCCAGAGTTGCAACATATCCTCTCGGAACTATCTCCAGTCGGAGATCTCTGAGGTCATTGACTAACTCCTGGGGTAATCCTCCCGCTATAAGAGTATTTACATAACTCTTACGGCTCAAAGCATCTGCTACAACATTAGCCTTTCCTGGGTGGTAATGCAATCGCATGTCATAGTCCTTGATTAACTCTAGCCATCTCCTCTGCCTGAGGTTCAACTCTTTCTGCGTGAAAATATACTTCAAGCTCTTATGATCTGTGTAAACATCACAACGGTTTCCGATGAGAAAATGTCTCCAGGTCTTGAGTGCATGCACTACGGCTGCTAGCTCCAAATCATGTGTGGCATAGTTCATCTCGTGAGGTCGTAGCTGTCTGGAGGTATAAGCTACAACTTTTCCTTCCTGCATGAGTACTCCTCCGAGTCCCTGACGAGAAGCGTCACAATATACCTGGTAATCCTTGTGTATGTCCGGCAAAATCAGTACTGGGGCTGTAACCAAACGTTTCTTCAATTCCTGGAAGCTGGCTTCACAATCCTCGGTCCAAATGTACTTGGCTTCCTTCTTCAACAGCTCAGTCATGGGCTTGGCAATCTTCGAGAAGTTCTCAATAAACCTCCGATAATATCCTGCGAGTCCGAAAATGCGGATCTCCTTGGTGAGGTGGGCGATCGCCAATCGGTGACTGATTCAACCTTGGCGGGGTCAACTGCTATTCCTTCTCCTGAAATAACATGTCCGAGGAATCTGACTTCCTTCAGCCAAAATTCACATTTGCTGAACTTGGCATACAACTGATGTACTCGAAGTTTCTCCAGAAATAGACGCAAATGTTCCTTATGCTCTTCCTCGCTCTTGGAGAAAATCAGTATATCATCGATGAACACCACGACAAAACTTGTCCAGATATTCCATAAATACCTTGTTCATCAAATTCATGAAGTATGCAGGGGCATTAGTCAATCCGAATGACATGACGGTATACTCATATAAACCATACCTGGTGGTGAATGCGGTTTTGGGTATATCTTTTCACGGATCTTCAATCGATGATACCACGATCGAAGATCGATCTTGGAGAATACCTTGGCTCCAACTAGCTGATCAAATAGATCATTAATCATCGGCAGAGGGTACTTGTTCTTGATGGTCACGTCGTTCAACGAACGATAATCCACGACCATCCTCAGGGTTCGATCCTTCTTCTCTACCAAAAGAACTGGGGCTCCCCAAGGTGACGAGCTTGGCCAAATATATCCTTTCTCCAATAGCTCATTAATTTGGTTCTTGATCTCTTTCAAATCGTTCGGTGGCATCCGATAGGGTCTCTTGGATATTGGGGCTGTGCCGGGCAATAACTCAATCAGAAATTCAATGTCTCGTCCGGTGGCATTCTGGTAATTCCTCCGAAACACATCGGAAAATCTTGCACTCTGGCACTTCCTCTGAACAACTCCGTGAGGGAATTCACTGATTCTTCATCGGCTACCTCTGGATACATACTTGATCCTCTTACGCTCCGGTGGTGAGCGAGAATCGACTTCTTGAGCACAGTCTATGTTTCCTTCAAACTTCGTCAACCAATCCATGCCTAGGATTACATCCAAGGTCTGGGTTTCCAATACTATGAGGTCTGCGGAAATTTATGGTTTCCGATGTTGAGGGTTGCATGACAGCCTAAGCACGCCATCATTTCTCCTCTGCGGAATCGACGCGAAGGGGCTTCTAAGGGTTTTAGTGGGCAACCCGTACTTTTCCACAACTACCCTTGATATGAATGAATCGTTGCACGAATCAAAGAGTACCAATCTTGGATGTGAATTTAATAAAAACTTACCAACCATAGTGTCTGGCTGATCATAGACGTCCTCCACGTCAATGTGGTTCACCTGAGCACGAGGAAAAGGATTGGGCTTCTTCGCTGAGCTTCCATTGCCGTTTCCATTCCTCTGCTTGGCCTCCGGGCAGTCGGTAGCATAGTGCCCTGTTTTCTGGCACTTGAAACAGGTGATGTGACTCAGATCTTTCTGAGCCGGGGCAGGATCTGGTTGCCATTGCCGTTTCCATTGCCATTTCCATTGCCTGACTTGTTGTCCTGGTTGCGGTTGTTCCCATTTCCTCCATGGTTATGTCCTCCATGGTTGTGATGGGTATGCCCTCCTGAGTATGGGGCATAACAGGCTTCGCTGAGCTCGAGTTGTACTTCCCCGCCATACTTCCGCTTGCGATGCTATCAATCTGCTGCTGCTTGCCTTCAAGTATGGTGGCCTTGTCTACCAGCTCACGGTAGTTGGTGAAGGTAGCCACCATTAGCTGCATACCCAGCTCATCATTGAGTCCTCGAGAAACTTTTCCTGCTGCGGCATCTGTGGCCACATCATCCGGGGCATAGCGAGCTAACTTGCTGAACTCATCCACGTCTTCGCCCCACAAGACGGTTCCCTGGCGTAAGTTGTGGAACTCACGCTTCTTGAGACTCATGGCTCCAGGTGATACATGAGCGGTGCGGAAAGCTTCTTGGAACTGATCCCACGTGATGGTGGCGATGGGATAAGTGGCGGTGTAGTTCTCCCACCAAGAGGCTGCAGGTCCATCAAGTTGATGTGCGCAAAGCGCACCTTCTCTGCATCGGTGCATCCAACGGTGACTAACTCCTTCCGACCTTGCGGAGCCAATCATCGGCCACAATCGGCTCGGTCTGCTAGAGAACACCGGCGGATTCAGCCTTAGGAATCGAGTCAAGTTGTCAACAGGGGGTGGTGGCGGTGGATTGTTGTTGTTGTTGTTCTGGTTCTGGATGAGCATCTGCATGAGGGCATTCTGCTGCTGGATCAGCTGGGTGAGCTCCGGCGGAAAGTTGAGACCGGGGTCACGTCTCGGAGGCATCTGGTGTTTTGGAGTGGATGAGAAAATTAGAATAGAACAATGGTCTAATGAGAAATATCACTACCCATATGAATGCACAATCATAATCACACCAATCATTTTATTCAATCCACTCAAACATGGTTCAATCTCGATTACAAAATTCTCACGACTAACCGAAAACAACGACCTAACTGATCGACGGAAAAATAAAATAACATGGTGGTCGACTAAATGTCTTCATCAATTATCCTTGCGTCCTCTGGTGCGGCGTCCTCCGGTGTGGCGTCCTCTGATGCGGCGCCTCCTCTTGCGGCTTTCTCTAGTGGAGCTCCCTTCATAATCCTGGTCATTGCTTACGAGAGGTCCGTCATATCCACTCGGAAAAAGGTCTTCTCCCAAGTCCTTCTTTTCCTCTAATGCGGCAACGTCCATCTTCAGCTTGTCGACTCTCTCCATGAAATCCGCGATTTCTTCCTCATAGTCAAGGAAGTCTGTGTGCCTTCTCCTCCGGTTCAGTTCACGGAACAACAGCCTCTGTGTACCTTCGAAGTTCTGGCGAGTCTGGATCTCCGTTTCTGAGGAGACACTCCAAGTCTTGGACATATGAGAGAATGGAGTCGCGTCTCGATGCGGATGATATCTCCGTTCCTCGCTCTGCGAAAATCATGGCGAGGTCGATGGGTCGAGCTCGGCCATGTACTCTTCTCGGAGATGTCCAAGTGCACGATAAATCGCCATGTCTCTTCCGAGGATCCAGTTGAAATCGGTAAACTCAAAGTCAATAGGCTCAGATGTCCTCCGAAGGTTCTCCTGAATGTGCACCTCAATCACAGAAGCGGGTATCCGTCGAAAGCGCATTGGTAGGCTTCCGGTGATTGAGGGCAGAGCAATCTTCAGCTTCTTCACGATCTGGACCAGCTTCTGCCGAAAGGCATCGTCTCATCTGGTGGCAAAACTCCGTAGCAAACCGGGGTGAACTCGCGCCATCTAGAATGTTGAAAATCGGAGAGAAGTCGAAATGAACCAGGGAGAATTACGGAATGATAAGGACATAAAATAAATAGTCTCTTCCTATGGCTTTCCGATCCTAGGGGTTACGTCCCACGATGGCGTGTGCTCGATACCATCTCTGTAGCGACCCGACCCAAAATCGGTCAAGTCTCGTGTTCATACCATCCCAAGATCATCTTTGCACACACAAGACATTGATGAAATAATCAAAGTTCAATCACACCTGAATTTATTACGATTCTCATATCGAGTCTTTATTACAATAGAATAAATTCGCCAAGGCCAACTCATGAGAAATAAACTAAGTAAAGCTGCGGAAGCGTAGAAGAATAGCGAGTCCATCCGACTCCAAAGGGCAATCGCCAAGCGCGGAGCGCAGCCTCACTCCTGATCAGAATACTCCTCTGCAACATAAGACGTTGCAGCCGTGTAGGTCAGCATTTTGAATATGCTGGCAAGTCATGAAGAGAGAATAACAATAAATAATACTAACACTATATGCAATTTGGCTGTGGGGCTCTAAGTTTCATTGTTTTGCGAAAAGCCAGTTTTTCCCTACAATAAGGACTTGTTTGCAATTACTATGAAACTGTTGGTAGTTATTGAGATGGTTCCGCCAACCAATGTCTCATTCCCAATATTAAATACTAACCCCCTCAATTAATTTATTAATTTCAATGTTGAGATTTCCGAATACTTCCAAGTTCCAGAGGCTCAAATTGTCCGTAACCGGGGACACGGCTAATCGATTAGATCTTTTCTCTGCAGAGGTTTGCGCACTTTACCCGCAAGAATCGTTCCCTCCTTTTAAAGTCTTCGCACTTCATGGTGTTTGAAGACGGACGAAGAAAACAGGTCTCCGAAGAGTTCTTCCGCCACCGCCGGTACCCATCCAATCCTACCGTTCTTCTACATCTCGTAGCACCGTCCGCCAGAGTCACAACTAGGGTTGACCAAGCGAGCCCATAATGGCTTGCGGCTGCAGTAAGCTTCCGTCAATGGGGTATACATCCGTCTCTTCGTGGCTGGGTGAAGCTTTCCGCAAGATGTCATGGCGCTTCTCCATGCATCCCGCCAACCACTGGGTTCTCCAGGTGCCCGTCAACCGTCCTCCACCCAAAGAGTGAATTTTGAAGTCCATCTTGATCTTGAAGTCATGGGGTTGTCATCATCTTGACTCTCACATCTCCCTTATGAATTCACTCAACCAACCCGCCTCTGAGCATAGCAAAATAAACTACTTCGTCCCGCAATGGTAACAAGGGAATGGGTTCATCCTACCTCATGATACTACTCAAGAACATAACTTCAAATTCACCTACTGCATGCATGGTGGGGAGGTATAGTTCTAATGCAATAAAAATCATAGGTATTGTAAATATGATCAATGACTTGCCTTGCTGACGATCTTCGAAAGCTAGGGACTCGTGGTAGCAAGCTTCGCACTCCGGAAATTCTACCGAGGCAAACAACAATCATAATAAGCATATAGCATATGATCACTTAACACAATAGCATGCTAACACGAAACTCACAAAACAAACAAATCAAAACCCAAAGAAAAACTCGAAGAAATCCAACTCAATGTTTTCCTACATCAAGCAACAACTAAGAATAGTTTTACACTACAAAATTTTTCTTAACAGAACCTAAGCATGGGTTTTTGTTAACTTAACAGGAAAGAATTCATCATGCAACTAGGAGCAAAAAGAATCACATTAAAATCTATTATAGAACTCCTATTATGCCTAAAACAGTTACTAGCAAGAAAAATAAAATAAAAGTTTTCTTTATAGCAAATAAAAGTTCCTGATCTAAAGTTACAGAAACTAACCTAGAATAAACTATCACCTAGGTGAAATAAAATTATTTGCTATATGAAACAATAGGAAAACAGTAGCTAGTTAAATAAATAGGAATAACATGATTCTGATTAAAACTATTTTTTATTAAATCTAAAATACCTAAATAAATTCCTACGGTTAGGTAATGTCAAAACAAAGTAGTGACAAAAAGAATCACTGAAAAATAATATTCCTAACTCCTTTTATGGCAGAATTACTAATCTGTCTAAAATTAAAATAAAGCAATTTTAAATAATTTTAACATGACTAATTATATTTTCTATAGAAACTACAATAAATTTGCAAACCAAGAAAAAAAGAATCACTTAAAAATATTAAGTAGATTAAAAGATATGAATTTTACAAAACTGAAACTATTCTGTTAAAACAGAAAACGAAAAATAAAACTAAAACGAAAACCGGCGCTAAATGGGCCTATCTAACGCTTCGGCGTAATTTAACTAAAAAGCGCACGCGGAATAAAACCGAGTCGGCCCGGTCTAATCTAACCTAACTAAAACCAAACTAAACCGGAACTAAACCGGTTTATTTGAAATAAACCTACCCCTTCGGGGGGATCTAATCTACACCCTCTGCGATAGATCGAACGGCGGAGGGGAGTCCGGCGACTCACCGTGGCGGCGACGGCGACGGCAGCTCGGGCGGCGACGGCTCCGGTGGCTCCGGCGGTCGGGGACGACGGCGGAGAGGTCCGCGAAAGTCTTGGCGTGGCGAGGGGGTTCGGTTGGTGGAGTCGGGCGAGGTCGAGGGTGGCCGGGGTGGTCGGGACGGGGCTAATGGCGGCGGCGGCACACTCGGGCTCCGGCGGTCGTTTGTGGCGAGAGAGAGGGGTCGGGTGAGGGGGCGAGGGGGAACGGGGTCGAGGGGGGGTATTTATAGGGAAAGGCGTCGACTTGGGCGAGGGGGCGATCGGGAGAGGATCGGGATGAGATCCCGGGGATCTCGGGGGTTCCGGCGAGCGGCGGCGCGGGTGACTTGGGCGAGGGGAAGAAGGGGTGGGGTCCACCCGTTGGTGAGAGAGGGGAGAGGGGGATCGGGCGGGCGACCGGTGCGGAGGTGGTTGTGGCGCTGGGCTCGGTCGGCCGTCAGCCGGGCAGCTCGGCATTGGCTGGGCAGCGCTGGTGGGCTGCTTGCTGTCGATGGCTCGGGCCACTGGTGCTTGGCTGGGCAGTTATTCTGGCCGGGCGCCTTGGCTTTCCTTTTCCATTTTTTGAATATAAAAGAGAGAAAAACATAATAAATATAAATATTTTATATAGGACATATATATATCAAAATGATCAGGGGAATATTCCCTATAATTTGAACATTTTTCCAGGGGCAAAACTCAAACTTTATAAAAAGTCATTTTTCTAAAATTCCAAATAAAACTCAAATTTGAATTCAAACTTTTTGGCAATGCTTTTCATCTGACATATTTGGAGTGTCATGTTTACTCCTCTCATACTTTATCTCAAGTATTTGTCAGGCATTGTTTTGAAAAAATTTCCACTGCCAAAATTTGAATTCCAATTCCAACAACTCCAAAAACTTCTGAAACTTCAAATGCCACTCAAATTTCAACCAATATGCATAGATGCTTAGCTATAATTGTAAAACATTCCAAATAGGAAATTTGGGATGTTACAAATGTTATCCCCCTCTCTCATGGAGATCTATTCGATGTAGTCTTCTTTTTGCGGTGTGTTTGTTGAGACCGATGAATTGTGGGTTTATGATCAAATTTATCTATGAATAATATTTGAATCTTCTGAATTCTTTTATGTATGATTGGTTATCTTTGCAAGTCTCTTCGAATTATCAGTTTGGTTTGGCCTACTAGATTGGTTTTTCTTGCAATGGGAGAAGTGCTTAGCTTTGGGTTCAATCTTGCGGTGTCCTTTCCCAGTGAAAGAAGGGGCAGCAAGGCACGTATTGTATTGTTGCCATCGAGGATAACAAGATGGGGTTTTTTATCATATTGCATGAAACTATCCTCTACATCATGTCATCTTGCTTAAGCGTTACTCGTTTTTAACTTAATACTCTAGATGCATCTTTGGATAGCGGTCGATGAGTGGAGTAATAGTAGTAGATGCAGGGAGTCGGTCTACTTGTCTCGGACGTGATGCGGATACATGATCATACCTAGATATTCTCATAACTATGCTCAATTATGTCAATTTCTCAACAGTAATTTGTTCACCTACCGTAGAATACTTATGCTCTTGAGAGAAGCCACTAGTGAAATGTAACGCCCCGGACACACCCGCCGGTGGTCGTTACTCCTGGCGGGATCTAGACTGGCCCCACAGATCAATACTAGTCTTTTCTGCGCACTTTGTCCTCACTCGTGCGCACACGGGAGCAACTTCCCGGTCGGTCACCCATCCTGACACTACTCCTAGCTGAGCATGCTTAACTTTGGAGTTCTGTCCGAATGGGATCCCGGGAAAGAAGGAATTCCTTATTGATATGAGTAGTCTATCATCCCTAATAAGCCAGGCTATCACATACACCCCACTCGGAGGAACCGACGTCCTCGTCGGCCACGAAACGTTCCCTCTTGGCACAAACGTCTGTGCTTCCAGTCCGGTACATGTGCCATGTCGGGTGCCATGACGGGTCACAAACGTCATGAACAACATGACCACGCACCTGTCCGCAACCATCCGTGTAACCGCGAGGGTCGGCTCTGATACCAACTTGTAACGCCCCGGACACACCCGCCGGTGGTCGTTACTCCCGGCGGGATCTAGACTGGCCCCACAGATCAATACTAGTCTTTTCTGCGCACTTTGTCCTCACTCGTGCGCACCCGGGAGCAACTTCCCGGTCGGTCACCCATCCTGACACTACTCCAAGCTGAGCATGCTTAACTTTGGAGTTCTGTCCGAATGGGATCTCGGAAAAGAAGGAATTCCTTATTGATATGAGTAGTCTATCATCCCTAATAAGCCAGGCTATCACATGAAACCTATGGCCCCCGGGTCTATTCTCATCATATCAATCTCCATCACGTTATTATTGCTTTGCTTTTTACTTTGCCTTTTTCTTTTCACTTTGCATCTCTATATCAAAGATACCAAAAGTATTATGTATCATCTCTATCTGATCTCACTCCCGTAAGTGACCTTGAAGGGATTGACAACCCCTAATCGCGTTGGTTGCGTTGAGCTATTTGTTTTGTGTAGGTACGAGGGACTCGCGCGTAGCCTCCTACTGGATTGATACCTTGGTTCTCAAAAACTGAGGGAAATACTTACGCTACTTTGCTGCATCATCCTCTCTTCTTCGGGGAAATCCAACGCAGTGCTCAAGAGGTAGCATACTACTGCTCCCTTGAGAAGTACTATCGCACGCCATAGAGACTTTAGCATTTGGCAGCCTTCATATCGCAGAGACATGGATAAACGGAAGGTGCTCTATAAAAGCGAAGGAAAGGTGGTGCAAAGGAACAAATGTGTACTGTTGGTTCCACCCTAACCTTTCCAAAGTGGCCCCCCTCATAATAGTACCGCTTTCCTATGACTCAAATCCATCGACAAGAACCGTAGAGAACCGCCGTCTTTGATAGGCTCAGAGGGGCACCGAATCGTCTTGTGCCTAGACATGAGAAAACTGAAATGCTCAGTGCACACGATTAGTCCGCAAATGCACTGTCATCAATCACCAAAACCACATAGGTAGAAATATGCCCTTACAATCTCCCCCCTTTTGGTGGATTGATGACAATGCAGGATTTGCACATAGAGATATAAAAAAGAACATAAGCAAACCCAAAGTCTATAAAATATAGACATGCTCCCCCTAGATGTGTGCATTCCATAGATATGCTTTGGACTGCACAACACACACAGTAGGATCAACACTCCCCCTATATTTTATAGACAAGGCAATCCTTGCAACAATATAAGTGACACTAAGCATGGAAGGGAGACATAGTAAGTGAGCATGATGTATAGGGCACAAGAGAAAATAAGCTCACACGCTACTAAACATACTAGACAATAATAGGATAGGATAGAAGGCATATGTCTCACACCATATGACAGAATAAGTCTCCTGGTCTCACACACAAATAACACAAACCAAAGCAACGAAGGTTCAACGAAACGAAAGCAAGGAGAAAAAAACTTGCAAATTCTACACTCTCTCCCTCTTTGGCATCGAGACACCAAAAAGGCAGAGAGGACACGTAAGACACAGGTGATGGCTCCCACTAAAGTGATCACCCAACAAGCTCCTCATCTATCTCAGCAGCAGGAATGGACTCCTCATCTGACTCAGCCCACTGATAGTCTTGCTTAGCCATCCAGGAAGCCTCAGGAGTGATGTTCTTCTCCGACCCACTCGAGACGTGCTCGCCAAACTTCCTCAAAATCCGCTTGTCGCGCTGGCGACTCTCCTTCTGAGCAACATGAGTCTGGTACTGCCCCTTGGCCTGCATGCGGAAGAAAGCCTTCACCTTGGCCTTGAGCTTCTTAGCCCAACATGGATCACTAGAGGGAGGTGCATACCCCTCAGAACCGTCCTTCGCCTCCTCCTCCTCAATCTCATCATCATCAACGTCCATGCGGGCAGCTTCTGCCTCAGCCCGGGTAGTGGTGTTAGCCCACTTGTTCTTGTGACGTAGCTTAATGGGCTCATGGAAAATCCAGTTGGGAGCATGAAACTCCTCGCCCGGAAAGAGCTTCTCCCAAGTCTTCAAAATCAAGAGGTGCAAGTAAGGCCCATAGATGGGAACCTTATGGAGGAACACAGCAGACTGAAGCTCACTCCACATGATGTGAGAGACATCAAGTGGTCTAGGTTGTTGAAGATGCGCTTCCTCACAAGTGAGAATCATGTCCACAAGATAGGAATGCACGTTGTCCTTGTCACCCATGCGAGGAAAAATAGTTTTGCGGAAGATCCGGTGCATGATGTCGAGGAATGGGTTCAGCACATAAGACTTCTTGCCATTGGGTAAGGTCTTCTCAACAAGGTAGGGTTGAAGCTTGTCCTTGGAAGCAGACTCTGGGTTGGCATGTGGGCAGATACCAACGGGCACATCAAGCCCCTCTTCACGAACGTGCAACATCTCCATGAACTCCTTCCACTAGCAGTCATCCTCTTTCCATTTGTCATCCAAGTCATGCTCCGCTTCTCATCCGTGTGGGAATGGACAGAAGCAAACACTGGTACAACGACGTGCTATACAAACGGTTTTTAACCCCATTCCGCGACGGCATTTGGAACCGTCGCCAAGTGAGTGTGGGCGATAGGGGGTCCTTCCCACATGACCCAGAAACTGTCGGGGATAGGCCCTCCTGGGACACCAAATGAGCTCGTGTGCGATAGGGCGAGGCATCGAAACCCAATCATTTCAGTAGGTACGTACATCCCACACGGTGAATCCGAGAAAAACATTTCTGCAGGTATGTACACCCCACATGGTGAATCCCAGAAAAACATTTCCGTAGGTATGTATATCACACACAGTTCTTTGTGTGGAAACGTTTGTGCAAGGTGGCCTAACGCAAATAGTTCGCTGCCGGAAGCCGTGTGTGATTGTTAGTTGATCGAACACGCCTACTTTCTAGAAACCGTGCGGGTTGTTTGAGTTCATCGCCCACGGTGCTGTCCGAGTAACCGTCTGCAATAGAAAACCCCAATAAGCGGGGTAATTAGCCTATTATTAATAATCCATGTACTAATCAAACTTATATTTCTTATAAAACACACCAGATATTACATATCCTTATAACAGCAACCAGGATTTCATAATCGAATTACATCAGATAGCTTCGGCACTCAATTACGCCATTACACAGCAGCACCAAGTTTCACATGCAGCATCAAAAACCTTTGGAAAGTAGCATCATACACGGTAAATAGACAGATGAATCTCATCTGGGAAGCTATGAAGCGGAAGGCAAATATTGAGCCTTCAAAGATGTTGAATGTCCTTGCAACTTTAGGCCGGTGGCTATGGATAATTGCCCGCCAACCTTCGTCCTCTTCACAAGACTTCAATATTGTACCGTGGGTGTTGAATGAATACCTTCCTCGCCTCTTGACCATGCAGGTGGTTTGAGAGGTAATCATTGGTGAACTGCTTTGAAAAGTACTGAAAACAAAGCTATGCATAAATCGCTGTTATAAATTTTGAAATGGCGCAAGGGGTAAAAACAAGGTAAAAGAGTTAGTACCACCCTATAGTTGACTGATGTCTTCTTCATTGTTCAAACAAAGATCTTGTTATTATTCGTCGCAAGTTTCTTCATCCTAACAATCTTTCTGAGTTTCTTGACTTGACTGATATTCATGGACATCTCATTTCCCCATATGCAAAATGGGTCGAACAGTGGGTCTAAGCCTATGACAGCATGACCTACGTGTGCAAGACCAAATTGTAAGAAACCTAAATATTAGAATGATTCCTGCAACTGCACAATAATGTGCTATTAGCCAAAGGACCCTGCTTGAACAAACCTCGATGGTAAATCGTAGTGTCTCCCATTGTTTCCCCGCAACACACATAAGGAAGATCTTGATCAGGTTAACTGAGGGTTGCCATACTATCAGTAGAATATGTATTGAGTACAGCCAAATTCGATTGGTGTCACATGCATAACAATACAAAATTGTACCCACAAGAAATGAAAATCAAATTGCAAAACTGAACCAAACAGTTAAATGGACAGTAGACCAAATGAACCAAAATAGTTACTGAGCACGACATTGCGGAATAGAAACATGTACTAGAAGATAAGACAGTTAACAAATCAAAGAATGCTTGAGAACAGTACTACAAAATGTAGCAATTGTTGGACCAAAGTGTTAACTGAACATTACATTTCAGACGACCAAATTGTTCACTGAACATTAGATTGCATATTAACATTACAGAGGACAAATCACTAGAAGGCACTGGTGGTGGCCTCGAGAAAACAGCACAAACTATATTGAAAGTAGACAACCACGTGGCGGTGTCGACGGTGGCCTCGAAGACGAGGTGCTCCTCCAAGATCTGGCGGTCGACACGCATGGCAGGCATAGCGACCTCGTGCACGCGTGCGGCCGCATGCTACTGAGCTCCATGTTATAATGCGTGCAAAATGGCTGTGAGAGGCGCTTAATTGGAGGAGGGGCAGTGATTTCGGTGGAAGGTGTCACGTCGTCGGTCAGGGCATGTGGGACGGGAAAGGAGGAGGATGGTGTGGGTGGGGTGTGGATTACCTGACCATATCGACGAGGCCACGCAGCAAGAAGAAGCATCATCGGAGAGGAGGCCGCGCAGCAAGAAGAAGGGTTGCCGACGAGGAGGCGGCGCTGCAATAAGAAGGGTCACCGACGAGGAGGCGGCGCTGCAAGAAGAAGGGTAGCCGGCAAGGAGGCGGCGCTGCAAGAAGAAGTGTCGTCGGCGAGGAGGCTGAGCTTCCAGTAAGCAGCAGTGAAGGTTTTAACTTGGAAAGCCAGGAGGAACAGTGGAAATGTGGCTTTTGGTGGGAGGGAGGGGGCGGGGAGATAGATATTTCCGCGGTGGCAAAAAAAAAAATTGGATCGGTGCCGCGAGAAACTGGCCAGACAAGACGGTGCGCCAAGATATTTCATATCGCATCCCACACGATTTTTTCTAGTAATCTATTTGTGGTATACCTGATTTTTTTCATTATGTTTTGAAAGACAAAATGGTGTTACAGATGGAAAGGATTGTGTTTGAATTGCTAGAACATTTACGTACAGTGAACATGCAACTAGTACATGAGTGTCGTGTTTAAGTTTGGAATTATTCCGGGTTCGTTTGGCCTTTTTATGCATTAATTGAGTTTCTGGGCATTTAATGTGCATAATTCAAATTTGAGCTACAAGCACATGCTCCAATGCACCAAAGTTTGTTGAAAAATCACATGTGTGTCTTTGGGTGAATTTATAGGTCCCATGCAAGAAATGGGAATGAAATTCAAACATGTGGGCGTCGTGGCTAGGCTGGAAAGATTGAGAAACTTGGTTTTTTTAATTCCTGCAAATCTAAAACACGCCTGAAAATCAAGAAACTTGGCATGGTGTCATGACATGGCACCAACATGCTGCGGTAATTTTTCTGGCTGAATTGGGACAAGCTTTGATGTAAGCTTCTTGCAAACTGGAGCTTCCCTCAAGAAGGCTCGTGGTTCCGAGAGGGAACCTATCACCTCCGTGTGCGAAACGACATACGTACACTGCCTTCTCCCGGCTTAATTCTTTACACAGGCAGATTAAACCAAATAGAAATATCGTGATAAATTTTGGAATAATTTCGGGTTTGTTTGGCCTTTTTATACATTAATTGAGTTTCTGCGCATTTAATGTGCATAATTCAAATTTGAACTACAAGCACATGCTCCAGTGCACCAAAGACGGTTGAAAAATGACATGTGTGTCCTTGGGTAAATTTCTAGGTCCCATGCAAGAAATGGAATGAAATTTAAACATGTGGGCGTCGTGGCTCGGCTGGAAAGATTGAGAAACTTGGCTTTTTAATTCCTGTAAATCCAGAACACGCCTGAAAATCATGAAACTTGGCATGGTGGCATGACATGGCACCAACATGTTGCGGTATTTTTTTTTTGGCCGAATTGGGACAAGCTTTGGTGTAAGCTTGTTGCAAACCGGAGCTTCCCTCAAGAAGGCTCGTGGTTTCAAAAGTGAACTTGTCACCTCCTATGCGTAATGACATACGTACACCGCCTTCTCCCGGCTTAATTTTTTTACACACGCAGATTAGACCAAATAGAAGTATCATGCTAAATTTTGGAATTATTCCGGGTTCGTTTGGCCTTTTTTATACATTAATAGAGTTTTTGGGCATTTAATGTGCATAATTCAAATTTGAACTACAAGCACGTGCTCCAGTGCACCAAAGTTGGTTGAAAAATCACATGTGTATCCTTGGGTGGATTTCTAGGTCCCATGCAAGATATGAGAATGAAATTCAAACATCTGGGCGTCGTGGCTCGATCGGAAAGATTGAGAAACTTGGTTTTTTAATTCCTGTAAATCCAAAACACGCCTAAAAATCATGAAACTTGGCATGATGTCATGACATGACGCCAACATGCCGCAGTAAATTTTTTGGCCGAATTGGGACAAGCATTGGTGTAAGCTTCTTGCAAACCGGAGCTTCCCTCAAGTACACTCGTGGTTCCAAGAGGGAACTTGTCACCTCCGTGTGCGAAATGGCATACGTACACTGCCTTCTCCGGGCTTCATTTTTTTACACAGACATATTAGACTAAAGAGAAGTACCATGCTAAAATTGGAATTATTCCGGGTTCATTCGGCCTTTTTATACATTAATTGAGTTTCTGCGCATTATTGTGCATAATTAAAATTTGAACTACAAGCGCATGCTCTAGTGTACCAAAGTTGGTTGAAAAATCACATGTGTGTCCTTGGGTGAATTTCTAGGTCCCATGCAAGAAATGAGAATGAAATTCAAACATCTGGGCGTCGTGGCTCGGCCGAAAAGATTGAGAAACTTGGTTTTTTAATTCCTATAAATCCAAAACACGCCTGAAAATCATGAAACCAGGCATGGTGTCATGACATGGCACTAACATGCTACGGTAATTTTTTTGGCCGAATTGGGACAAGCTTTGGTGTAAGCTTCTTGCAAACTTGAGCTTCCCTCAAGAAGGCTCGTGGTTCTGAGAGGGAACCTATCACCTTCGTGTGTGAAACAACATAAGTACACTGCCTTCTCCTGGCTTAATTCTTTACACAGGCAGAATAAACCAAATAGAAGTATCGTGCTAAATTTTGGAATTATTCCGGGTTTGTTTGGCCTTTTTTATACATTAATTGAGTTTCTGCGCATTTAATGTGCATAATTCAAATTTTAACTACAAGCACATGCTCCAGTGCACCAAAGTTGGTTGAAAAATCACATGTGTGTCCTTGCGTAAATTTTTAGGTCCCATGCAAGAAATGAGAATGAAATTCAAACATGTGGGCGTCGTGGCTCGGCCGGAAAGATTGAGAAACTTGGCTTTTTAATTCCTGTAAAGCCAAAACACGCCTGAAAATCATGAAACTTGGCATGGTGTCATGACATGGCACCAACATGCTGCGGTAATTTAAGCTTCTTGATAACCGGAGCTTCCCTCAAGAAGGCTCGTGGTTCCGAAAGGGAACTTGTCACCTCCGTGTGCGAAACGACATACGTACACCGCCTTCTCCTGGCTTAAATTTTTTTACACATGCAGATTAGACCAAATAGAAGTATCATGCTAAATTTTGGAATTATTCCGGGTTCGTTTGGCTTTTTTTATACATTTATTGAGTTTTTGGGCATTTAATGTGCATAATTCAAATTTGAACTACAAGCACGTGCTCCAGTGCACCAAAGTTGGTTGAAAAATCACATGTGTGTCCTTGGGTGGATTTCTAGGTCCCGTGTAAGATATTGAACAAAATTCAAACATCTGGGCGTCGTGGCTCGGCCGGAAAGATGGAGAAACTTGGTTTTTAATTCCTGTAAATCCAAAACACGCCTGAAAATCATGAAACTTGGCATGATGTCATGACATGACACCAACATGTTGCGGTAATTTTTTTTGCCAAATTGGGACAAGCTTTGGTGTAAGCTTCTTGCAAACCAGAGCTTCCCTCAAGTCGGTTCGTGGTTCCGAGAGGGAACTTGTCGCCTCCGTGTGCGAAATGACATACGTACACTGCCTTCTCCCGGCCTCATTTTTTATACAGACATATTAGACCAAAGAGAAGTACCATGCCAAATTTTGGAATTATTCCAGGTTCATTCGGCCTTTTTATACATTAATTGAGTTTCTGCGCATTTAATGTGCATAATTAAAATTTGAACTATAAGCACATGCTCTAGTGTACCAAAGTTGGTTGAAAAATCACATGTGTGTCCTTGGGTGAATTTCTAGGTCCCATGCATGAAATGAGAATGAAATTCAAACATCTGGGCTTCGTGGCTCGGCCGAAAAGATTGAGAAACTTGGTTTTTTAATTTCTATAAATCCAAAACACGTCTGAAAATCAAGAAACCTGGCATGGTGTCATGACTTGGCACCAACATGCTACGGTAATTTTGTTGGCCGAATTAGGACAAGATTTGGTGTAAGCTTTTTGCAAACCAGAGCTTCCCTCAAGAAGGCTCGTGGTTCTGAGAGGGAACGTGTCACCTCTGTGTGCGAAACAACATACGCACACTGCCTTCTCCCGCCTTAATTTTTTTACACAGGCAGATTAGACCAAATAGAAGTATCGTGCTAAATTTTGGAATTATTTCAGGTTCGTTTGGCCTTTTTTATACATTAATTGAGTTTCTGTGCATTTAATGTGCATAATTTAAACTTGAACTACAAGCACATGCTCCAGTGCACCAAAGTTCTTTGAAAAATCACATGTGTGTCCTTGGGTGAATTATTAGGTCCCGTGCAAGAAATGAGAATGAAATTCAAACATCTGGGCGTCGTGGCTCGGCCGGAAAGATTGAGAAACTTGGTTTTTTAATTCCTGTAAATCCAACACACGCCTGGAAATCATGAAACTTGGCATGGTGTCATGACATGGCACCAACATGCTGCGGTAAATTTTTTTGCTGAATTGGGACAAGCTTTGGTGTAAGCTTCTTGCAAACTGGAGCTTCCCTCAAGAAGGCTCGTGGTTCCGAGAGGGAACGTGTCACCTCCGTGTGCGAAACGACATACGTACACCGCCTTCTCCCGCCTTAATTTTTTTACACAGGCATATTAGACCAAATAGAAGTATCGTGCTAAATTTTGGAATTATTCCGGGTTCGTTTGGCCTTTTTTATACATTAATTGAGTTTCTAGGCATTTAATGTGCATAATTCAAATTTGAACTACAAGCACATGCTCCAGTGCACCAAAGTTGGTTGAAAAATCACATGTGTGTCCTTTGGTAAATTTCTAGGTCCCATGCAAGAGATGGGAATGAAATTCAAACATCTGGGCGTCGTGGCTCGTCCGGAAAGATTGAGAAACTTGGTTTTTTAATTCCTGTAAATCCAAAACGTGCCTGAAAATCATGAAACTTGGCATGGTGTCATGACATAGCACCAACATGTTGTGGTAATTTTTCTGTCTGGTTTGCGAAGGTGCACGCACTAACAATCAACAAAGTTATTTTGGAACAAGTGTTGTCACGTTGCAGATCGGAAACAGAAGTATTATTGAAACCATGGGCGTTCCACTTACCAATTACGTGCCGCCACACGTCCCCTTTTTTAATTAGCTAGGAGGTGTCGAGCCGGGTAGCTATTTGAGTACGGGAGGCATGCGATCAAACCCCTATGCGCGCTCATCGGGAGGAGAGCCCTTTGAACGCTACCCACCGCGCACCTCCCTCCCAACGTCTCCATTAATGGCGCCCGAGCCCTTGTTCTACAGCGTGGCTATGTCTCACTGGACTGAGATTTAAGAGAGAAAAATGAAAATCTGAAAAGAAAGTTTTGCACGGATCTTGATGTAAGATCCGACGGACCTATATAGCATTGACTGCGACTTATAGCAAGCATGATGAATATAAAGACGATGATAGTGGATAATAATTGTCTTACATATTTAGGAACATAATTTAAAAAAGCCACATGCGGCAACGCCCGAAATACACAAGGGAAAAAGAAGAAGGAAGACAATGATCTGGATCGCTGATTTCTACTTTGTTGATGCGTTGCTGCAGGCCGCGGGAACTAGTCTCCGCGGCGAGCAGCGATGAGCTCTTTCTTGTCCTCAAGATGCTGCTTGAGAGCATCCACGTATTCCTCCACCAGCCTTCTGCGCTCGATGCGCAACATGGCATTTTCGTCCATAAGTTTCTCAACGATGACGCCAGTCCTCTTCAACAAGGCAGTGGTCTCCTCGTGCTGCTCCGCACTTCCGACGATCTTTGCCCTCAGCAGGTCGCGCTCGGCCCGGAGCTTCGCATTACTCTCATTTAGTTGCCGGATGACGCTGGTAGCCTGTTCAAAAGAGGCTTTCATGTCGTCCTGCAACCTCGCCCAGCCGGAGATCTGATCCATCTGGCTATGGACGATCGCATGCATGCGCCTATAGGAGTCCTCGCCTGCCCGTGAGACATTTTCCCAGGCTGCCGCGGCGCGGGAGGACATTTTTGCTGCACTCACGGCGCGGCGGGACATCTCTTCTGCTTCCGCGGCGCGGCCGGACCAGTCTGTCGCGTCGACGGTGCGGCGGGACCTGCATGCTGCTTCGACGGTGCGGCGGGACCTCTGTGCTGCTACGGCCGCGCAGCGGGACATGCCGGATGTGTTCGCGGCGAGGCGTGACATCTCTCGTGCTTCCGCTTCCATGCTCGCATCTCCCTGGTGGCAATCTCTTGACCCAGAACTCACGCTGGCCATGGCAGACGCGAAGGAACGATGATGAATGACTTGTTTGTTTTTGTGGATGAGGAGTTGAGGAGGAATGTGCAGTCATCTTGGACTGGTAGTATTTATAACCAAGTAGTAATATGCTCCTAAGCATGGTGTGAACAGGTTCGCAATTTGGAATTTGATGGGATGCATGCTCAAAATTTACTCACGGTTATAAGTGCGACACTATTCCCGGGCCCACGTTACGCCTTCTCGGCCGTGTACGTGGCATTTGCACCATAGGGTGCACCACAATAGGCAATGTCAGCACCGCGCTCGTTATTACCATCGCGCATGCTTCTTTTAATTAGAATGTGTGTGCCCGTCTAGCGCACACACGTTGATCTATCTAACTCTTTCAGTTTGTTGTGTCTAATCGCAAACAGTTCATCCATGTGAAGTCTATTCCATCAATCATAGAAACTTTGATCTGGCTGACCCGTTTTTGTTCTGTTGCCTAATCGCAAACAGTTAATCCTTCTGAAGCGTATGCCCTCAATCGCACACACCTTTATCTAGCTGCCCATTTCTATTATTCCTCCTCATCCCAAACAGTTCATCCGAGTGAACCGTATGCTGTAGCACACGCCTTAATCTGGCTGCCCGTTTCTTTTGTTCCGCCTCATCGCAAACAGTTCATTGAGCTGAACCATATGCCCTGCATCGCACACGCAACTAAAATATGAACCGTGTCTGAAGCATCCTCCATCGCAAATGTTCTGCACCTTTTTACGGTTATTTTACACAACCGTTTGCAATTATGGCATCGCACATAGTTTCATCGAAGGGTCTCTAATCGTAGTGTCGCGTTAGCAGCATCCTGTAGTAGTGAAAGAATTGAGCAACAATCTCCGGTCAAAGTCAAGGTGAAAAGTGATGATCTCCTCAATACCAAACTGCTCCACCAAGTCCAGAGGCTCACCAAAATATGCCTGGTTCTTCCTCAGATGGTGCATGTCAATCCACTGAACGGGTACGTAGATGTTCTGCTTGTCCTTGATCACATCTAGGAAGATGAGATTTTGTTTCTTGGTCCAAAACAAGTCATTTACCCTTATGAGTTCCCTAGGATTGATGTATGGGTTGAGCTTCCTTCGAATCGGAAACTCTGCTTGAGGCATTTCATCCAAGCCGACAACTAGCTCCTTGATCTTGGTGGCTGAGGCTTTGACGTTGCGTTGCAGGGCATTGGACCCCTCAGGAGCTTCTTAGTTGTGAAGGTGCTTGGAGCTCGTATCCGGCTAGGGTTCGAGCGCCTAGCACCACAAACGGAGCCACCACCTATGACACACAATGCAAACACACGAGAAAAGCGAGAAGTATTATGGCAAAGACCGAGGCCAAAACGAAAGAAACAAATAGAAATGAGATTACGTGCGACAAGACGAAGCAATTTTAGGTCAAGCAGTAGTACTGTAACAGGATGCGGAAGAAAAAAAATTACTGTTGTTCTGAGAGCACGGTAGTACAACGCCGGGTTGGCCCGGTAGTACCGTGCTCAGAGCAGAAGTAATTTTTTACGTCCGCGCACTGGGCAGTAGTACCACTCCGGGGGAGCGGTAGTACCGCATGGAGCGGATCTTGCAAGATCGCATCTGAGAACATCCGTGAAGATGAATCGGTACTACCGTTGATCAAACTACGTAGTTGTATCACTCCGAATAGCATATCTACTGCACAAACACTCTCCAACAATCTCCTCTTGCAAAGATTTAGCCAAAAATCACAAGACCTACTCATGCATCTCCCAAAACCTAGAAGCAACAAAAAGACGCAAAAGGAGAGGGACAAGGGGAGATACCGGGGTTCATGGCAAGGGGGCGAGGTGGGGATCGATCCCACCGGTTGAAACGAGAGGAGAGTGGCCGGATACGAAGATCCGGCGAGGTCCTCCGGCGTCATTCTTGAGCAGGAGAGAGAGAGAGAGAGAGAGAGAGAGAGAGAGAGAGAGAGAGATGAGGTGAGGGGAAGAGATGATTGGGCATTGGGGAGTTGGAACTCCCCCTACCCCAGCTTAACCCCCACGCGGTCTTGACAACGCGGTAGTACCGTGGATCATCGCGGTAGTACCGCCCGGGCGGTAGTACCGCACACTGGGCGGTAGTACTGCTCTTCCAGCGGCAGTAAAAAATTATTACCGCGATGGAAGCGGTAGTACCGTGGTCGTAGCTGTGCAAGCACAAGAGCCACCCACTTCCAGCGGTAGTACCATGGCTCGCCACGGTAGTACCGCATGCCCAAGAAAGTGCATGTTTCGACAAGAAAGAAACAAAAGGCCTTTGCAACACAAACTTCAAGCAAAAAGGACACCCAAAAAGAGCACAAAAAGAAACAACTAAACCACGAACAAGGTTCAAAAGATAAGCATGGAGAAAGAGAGGACCAAACACAAACCAAAACCTCTCAAGAAGAGAGGGCGGTGGCCGGAGCCACCTATGTTTGAGTCAATTGGTATGGCACCGCGAAGAATTATCCTTCGGCCCACGACCAAAACTCATCTTTGAAGCACAAGTACCATCAACAATGGTTAATGTGAAAGAGGTGATCAATTTATGCATAATGGGGGGAGGGAGAGTTCATTGAGAGAACAACACACCCCCTATGTCCATGCCTACACCTAAACAAGACACCAGGTGAGTATGGTGGGGTGTGCAAAGGTTCAAGCCACATTGATCAAATTTATGATATTTAGCTCATGCCTTAATTCGCGAAATCTTGCTTCATCCAAAGGCTTCGTGAAAATATCTGCAGGGTTATCATGAGTGTCGACATAGTTGAGCTCATTCTCCCCTCACCTAATGTGATCTCGGATGAAGTGATACCGAATCTCAATATGCTTCCTCTTGAAGTGTTTCACCGGATTGAGAGAGATCTTTATGTCACTTTCATTGTCACACCAAAGAGGCACTTTATCACAAATGACACCGTAATCCTTTAAAGTTTGCCTCGTCCATAGAAGTTGAACACAACAACTACCAGCGGGTACATACTCCGCTTCGGTGGAGGAGAGAGACACACAACTTTTCTTCTTAGAAGACCAACTCACCAAAGAGCAACCAAGAAATTGGCACCCTCCGGAAGTTGACTTCCTATCCACTTTGTCTCCCGCCCAATCCAAGTCCGAAAAGCCCACGAGGTTGAAGTTTGCTCCTCTGGGGTACCATAAGCCAAAGTTTGTGGTATGAGCCAAATATCGAAAGATTCGCTTGACCGCCATGTAGTGGCTTTCCTTAGGTGAGGCTTGAAACCGTGCACAAATTCCCACACTCAACATGATATCCGGTCTAGATGCACAAAGGTAAAGCAAGGAGCCGATCATTGAACGATATACCTTTTGATCCACCGCTTTACCATTGGGATCAATGTCAAGTTGGCATTTGACGGCCATTGGTGTAGAAGCCGGCTTGACATCACTTAGCTTGAATCTCTTGAGCATGTCTTGAGTGTATTTGGCTTGGTTGATGAAGGTTCCTTCTCTTCTTTGTTTGATTTCGAACACGAGAAAGAACTTCAACTCTCCTATCATCACTACTGCAGTATGCTGCTAACGCCACACTACGATCAGAGACCCTTTGACGAAACTGTGTGCGATGCAATAATCACAAACAGTGGTGTAAAATAACCGTCAAAAAAGGTGCAAAACGTTTGTGATGGCGGGCACATCAAACATGGTTCAGATTTTAGTTGTGTGTGCGATGTAGGGCATGCGGTTCAGTTCAATGAACTGTTTGCGATGAGGAAGAAGAAAAGAAACAGGCAGCCAGATGAAGGTGTGTGCGATATACAACATACAGTTCACTCGGATGAACTGTTTGTGATTAGGCAACACAAAAGAAACGGTCAGCCAGATCAAGGTGTGTGCAATATATGGCATACGGTTCACTTGGATGAACTATTTGCTTTGAGCCAAGAGAACAGAAACGGTTCAATTTAACAGGATGTGTGCGACACGCGGCAAACAGGTTTGTAAACAGAAATGTGTGCGAAGACAGGTAATAACACAAACATTGCTTCTAATAAGACGTATGTGATATGCTCTGTCTACACAACATCTATTGGCCATATGGATGCGAAGAGTTATCCTATATCAGCAAGGACTAGCTGTTCCACCAATAGCTCATCTAAGAGAACTCTCAAGTTAACTGTGCTCAGGCTGGAGCAGCCATCCGATGGGTGACTAGATGGAAAATTGTCTTGATGTTAAATTAACTGATAGGATGGGTCATAAATGTCAAATTAAATGACCTCTGTGATCCATCCCATCAGTTAAATTAACCTCAAGGTCCTTGTTTTTTTAACACATGTTAAAGAAGGTCCACCGCATTACTTTTTGATAATGTGTGATACATGGCGTACAGTTGATCCATCCAACCTGTTTGTGATGGAATAAGCCGTGTGTGTTGTGAGCAAACGCTTGCTAGTATACAACCATTTGCGTTTGAAGAATTCATCACCGACGGGTTCCCTAGTGTGGTTCGTGTTCATCTAATCATCACCTACTTCTTGTGCTAGCTCGATGTTCCTTCTATGCTAAGTTTCCATTTATTGATGGTGTTTTATGAACACGCCACTGTTTCCCGCCATTTCCTCACCTGTTTCCCGCCACCCAGTGATATTGCGCATAAACCTAGGCGGCGCGCGACGCACGGAGGTGACAAGCGCAGCCTGTAGCACATCCACCTTTTCCAAGCATGCCAACCCACCAAAGCGCCGCCTCTGCCATCAACCTCATCGACGAGGGAAACGAGCAGGCGCCACAGCCTGTCGAGGCCGAGGCGCTCCTCGGCAACACCATGGACGACGCCGTGATGCGCGTCATCACCAGGGTTGAGCAGACCCTTGGAGCATGGCGCTTCAGCAAGGCATGTCAGCGCCGAGAGGCTGTAGCTCGCCGCACAACAGGATCGTTGGCGCGCTGCAGAGCAAGCTAGGCGCATCTGCGCCAATAGGGTGCAGCTCGCGGCACGGCGAGACCGTTGGAGCGCCGTAGAGCGAGAGGCGCGGCGCGCCGCACAACAAGAGCGGATCCATCGGTGCTTGCCTACTTTCGACACGGCGTCGCAGCTGGGTACACGTCCCATCAGTACCCCCATTCCTCACCAGGAGTGGGCAGAGGCCCTCTCCGCCATACTTGCACCAGAGGTTGGTTGTGCCGTCCAAGCACCAGACGCCCGCCGCGCCGTTTGCACGGGTCACGCCGTTCGCCTTGTCCGCGGCCTGCTCGATGCCAACGCGCTGGTCGGTAGGCTCGACCGCCTCCTTGGCCCAGGTGTCCACCTAGGCGCAGTAGAGGAACATGGCCGTCGCATCCTTGAGCTAGTTATGTCCGCTGAAATAGCCAACTTGGAGCTTGAGATCGCGCTCCAGATGTACCGTGAGCGTGTCGACCGCTTGGACGAACGCCTACACGAGTTCAGGCAGAGCCAAGAGATACCGTAGGCAAGGGCTGCTGGTCATGGTCTCATGGACGCATTTTATTTTATTGAGTCGTTTCGACGTGGATAGCTTTGTATTCACAGCAATCATAGTATTGCTCTGTTTCAATGTGTGAACTCTGTTTTCCGTTCTTATATGTTCTATTTCAATGAGTGTATATATGCTTTCCATTATGTATATGTGGATGATAACAGCTAGATTCAAATTAGTATACAAAAACAGATAGAAAATGGAATTCATAATATATATACATATATATATATATATATATTAATTGTTCATTAGTTCATCACAGAATATAGATATAATATCATGACATATACTTGATGATACTTAACTACTAGGTACAATGCATAAAATTGAAAACGAACAATACTGAAACTAATAATCCCTCCTGGGGCCAGTATTCCGGCAGCCCCTCGCCAGCAGATCCCTGGTGCGTGGCGTCTTCCCAGCGCGGAGGCAGTACTCCGCCTCCTCCGCCTCGAAGTGCTTGACGTACCGATCTGCCTCTTGCTGGAGAACGAGCGCGAACGATCTTGCCATTTTGTTGGGCGCCCACTGGAGCTCCTCGTCGATGGCACACTGGAGCTTATCGGCCCACCTCCATGCAGCGACGAGGCTCCCAACGCCTTTGACCTTCCTCGCAAAGTACCCGTCTTCATACACCTCCTCCGTATGACGACGCGCCCGCCCCCAAAGCTCCGCTGCCTCCTTTTTCCAAGCGGCATCACAGGCTTCATAGGCTGCCTGGTACCTGGCTTCCTCCTCCGCCATCTCCTTCTTGAACACCACTTGCCTGGCTTTCTCAGCCGGCGGTAGCGACTTCCGTAGACAAAGATTGTACTGGCCCCAAGACCAATCCAAAGTTGGGGGGTCCGACACAACCTCGTCCGGCGGCGCGTAGGGGACCTCGTCGCTGCTATTCGAGTGAGCGTCCTCAGGGGGCAGCGACTCCTCGTCGTGGCGATGGGCGACCGGCAAGAATGGCGCAGATTTGAGAGAAAGAGAGAGAGAGAGAGAGAGAGAGAGAGAGAGAGAGAGAGAGAGAGAGAGAGAGAGCGAGTGAGGGGAGGATGTAGATGAGAATGCAGGCGGGACGACGTGACCAAGGTAGTATTTATTGGCGGCCGGAATCTAGATCAATGGGAACAGTGCACACGCTAGTCGCCGGAATTTATGAGTACTATAGTTTGAATTACACATGATTCCCGCAGCAAAATCCGTGTGTGAACATAATAGTTGATGGTTTCCAATACAGAACCGTGTCTGATTAATGACCCCCGCCACTCAACTACGAAACCTCGAGCCGCGAGAAAAAGTGCCAATCGTGTGGGGGCCGGTTGTCTTGCCAAATCTTTACATTGTCTTTTTTGAACACCAGATATTTACATCGTCTGATGATTTTTTAACTCACACACAAGTACACAAAAATATGATTTTTCAAACCATTATGGTTAGCCGTTGCATGTAGATGTAGTTCAAATTTGAATTACGGTCATTAAATCGCTAGAAAATCACTTAAATGTCTTTAAAAGGTCAAATGACCCCTAGAATTTTCCAATTTTTCACATGACAGTTGTAGTAGTGCACGTTAAACATACAAAAATAGGTCGTAAGAGGAAGCTATCTCCTATTCATCATCAAACATGCATTGTTCCCTCTCGGAACCACAAGCCCTTCTAGTGAGTTGCTCCGGTTTATGAGGGGGTGCGTCCAAACTTTCGTCAAATAGGCCAATTTTTTTTACCATGTCATCTTGGTGGCATGACATTACGTCAAGCAAGGTTTCATGTTTTCCTGATCTTTTTATAATTATTTGGAATTAAAATGCCATGTCACTCCATGCATGTGTCCATGCCGTGAGACCAATATGTTTTAAAATTCCTTCTAATTTACTGCACATGGTGTGGGTGTCAAAACCGGCAAATCTCGGGTATGGGGTCCCGAACTGTGCATCTAAGGAGGATGGTAACAGGAGGCGGGGGACACAATGTTTACCCAGGTTCGGGCCCTCTCGATGGAGGTAATACCTTACTTCCTGCTTGATTGATCTTGATGATATGAGTATTACAAGACTTGATCTACCACGAGATCGTAGAGGCTAAACCCTAGAAGCTAGCCTATGGTATGATTGTTGTTGTCCTACGGACTAAACCCTCCGGTTTATATAGACACCGAAGGGGGCTAGGGTTACACAGAGTCGGTTACAAGGGAGGAGATCTACATATCCGTATTGCCAAGCTTGCCTTCCATGCCAAGGAGAGTGCCATCCAGACACGGGACGAAGTCTTTCAATCTTGTATCTTCATATCCAACAGTCCGGCTAAAGTATATAGTCCGGCCGTCCGAGGACCCCCTAATCCAGGACTCCCTCAATAGCCCCTGAAACTGGCTTCAATGACGATGAGTCCGGCGCGCAGATTGTCTTCGGCATTGCAAGGCGGGTTCTTCCTCTGAATACTCGATAGAAGATTTTGAACACAAGGATAGTGTTCAGCTCTGCAAAACAAATTCCACATACCACCCTAGAGAGAATAACATTTCTACAAATCTAATCTGCTGACGCATTTTGTAGTATGACATCACACCACAGCCCGGTCGTTATTCGAACCGTTTTTCACAACCAGCCACTGCACATCTCGCGAGGAGGTTTCCTTGGCACGTCTTGTCGAAGCAGAGATCATGTCCCCTTATCACGGGATTCTCATCAATACGGGTGTGGGTAACCCAACCGTGCCATCAATTACGGCGCTTGGGGAATAAGAGGTTTTACTAGGCAAGTGGGGAGGCGCATAATCCCTACTGCCTTTATAAGGGGATAAGGACTCCCTTTCGCACCCACGCTTTCTACTTCCCGATTCATTCCCTTCTGCTCAAGCTCCAACACCCAAGCGTTCATCTTCTCTGCCTACAAAAGGTCTTCCGAAGATGTCCGGATCCGGAGTAGGAGGCAAATGGATGGCCCCTACCGTCCAAGAGAAGGATATCAAAAAGCTTCGGGAGGCCGGGTACTTGGCTAAGAAAATCAGCCACCGTCTCCCGACGGCGGGACAGATCGTCCCTACTCCGGAACCCCATGAGAGGGTTGTATTCCTCCCTCACTTTGTCCGCGGGCTAGGGGTTCCCCTCCACCCGTTCGTTCGCGACATCATGTATTATTACGGGATCGATCTTCACGATCTGTCCCCTAATTCCTTCCTCAACATCTCAACATTCATTGTCGTGTGTGAGGCTTTTCTCCGCATTTCACCGCACTTCGGTTTATAGCTGAAGATTTTTAACGTGAAGCCCAAGGTGGTGGGCGGCGAGCACGGTGAGTGCGGGGGCACCATGGTGAGCAAGATTCCCAACGTCATATGGCCAACGGGAACCTTTAATGATTCTGTCAAGGAGTGGCAACAACAGTGGTTTTATATCACTGAGCCGTGCGGCATGGAATGGGCCGCCTCTCCCGAGTTCTGATCCGGTGCCCCCCTGCGACTTACATCCTGGGTCAAGAAAGGCCTGGACTGGTCTTCGTCCGACGAACTGTTCGTGCTCCAGACGCGCGTTAAAGATATGGGAGACAAGCACATTGAACTTGTCAATGTGGTCCAGGTGATGCTAGTTCGCCGGATCCTGCCTTGTCAGCACCGGACTTGCAAACTATGGGGATTCGATCCGGCCAGGCACCAAACCCTGCGAGAGCTCTTCGACTCTTCACACAAGGACATCTGGAAGGTGCTTTTCAAGTCCAGCAAATCATGGCCGGACTCCGCCGAGGACCGCGGGTACCAACTATCCCGCCCTGCAAGTTCGGTGAGTTTATCAAACTTTTCTATCTGCATAACCCAAAGGAAGCGCTTAACGTGTTTTATACAACTCTCCCAGGGCTGGACGAAGAAGGCGGAGCAGATCCATTGTCCGGCCCCGCTGCCTGAAGAACCGGCCATCCCACTTCTGACGAAGATGCTGGTCCTGGCGCCTTACAAGGTGTCGAAGAAGACGGCCGAGAAGGAGGCAAAAAAGACCCGGGGCAGCCTTCATCGCCGCGGCACTTCGGACACAATATCTGAAGGCTCTGATGCCCATTCCGCCTTCGAAGATGACGAGGAGGAGGAGGAAGATGAATCCCCTATGGGGGGAAGAAAGAAGAGGACGGCCTCCATACATTTGGAGGCCGAGCTGCCCAAAAGGGGAAAGGCTCCTCTTCCAGAGGAGTCAACGCCGCCGCCGACAGCGGCTCGGCATGGGATCCCAGGGCCCAGCCCCTGGTGAACTCGTAAGTATAAAATCTGAGTACATTTTTAGGCGTCCAGACTCATCATGGCGTAGTATTTTAACCTAAGCCATATTTTTGTAGTCCGGCGAGGTCCCGTACCAAACAATCCTCATCACAGGATTCGCTGAGCTGAGATGCTATGGAGAGCGGGACGCCCCAAAAGGTCCCTTCCCCCAAACAGGTGCATAATACCGAGGCTTCGTCCCAGAAGGACCCCGGCCAAGGAGGAAAGGGAAAAACCGTGAAGGCGGCGCCCGGAGGTCAAACCTCAGGGGCTGGACACGTGGGGGAAAAGATTCCCATGGGAGCTGACGGCGGGGGCGATCCTGAGTTCGGCTCCTAGCCGGATGCGATTCTAGAGACCTATACGGCTCCAGAATCAAGCAAGCAGCCTCCCTCGGTTGGAGGGGGTGTGCCTGTTCCGTCGGCGACCTCTGTCCATCCAGAAGTGTCGGATGCTTTGTTGGTGACGTTAAAAAACGCCTCCATTGTTGATGAACATCGTGCCCTTATGGGTGCGGTGATTGAGAAGATTCAATCGACTGAGAGTGGACTGAACGAAGCCTATATCAGCCTTATAAGAGGCTTTGAGGTATGTTTTATGAGTCATTGAAGAGTGTCATAGTATAGATAGTAGCCCCTGATACACTGTTCGGTGAAAGAAAGAACCGGACAGAGGATCGAATTTTATGTTCGCAGGAAGACATCTATATCTCTTCTGTTATAAGCAGGTGTCCGTAGCGGCTGCTACTTCTCATACTGCTGAGATCTCCTGGCTGAATCAAAGTCTGGAGCGGGCCACAGAAGAACTTGGCCAATTGAAAATGCAGTTGAGAGATAAACAAGGTATGCACAAGACTTGTTCGTGTTTATTGCGAATGAATTTTCAGTATGAACTAAGCTTCATGACCTGCGCTAGGGATTGTGACCGAAGTCGAAGCCCTTAAGAAGGCTGTGGCCGAGGCCGAGAAAAAGGCAGCCACTGAGCAGGCTCTTCGTGAGAAGCACGAGGCCAGGGTTATTAAAGCTGAGCAGGAGCTACAAGAGGCCATGAGGAAATGCAAGACCTTGGAGCAGAGTTTAACGGAGAAAGAATCCGAACTCACCAAGGCGCATCAGGCCACGAGCGATGCCCGGGGGGAAACCCAAAGCACCCTGCATGGGATCCAAGAGGCGAGAAAGATCGCGGCTGGTAAGGCTTTTCCATGTAGAGCAAGTATTTCGGGGGGGGGACTATGTTTCTAATTTTGAATCCGGATTTCTCAGGGGTATTTGCCGAGCTTCCTCGCAGCATATCAGATGCCGCCCAATTCTACCGAGCCGAAGAAAGGAAAACTGCAGATAATCTCTTCTGGTCGCAGTATTTGGCACCGAATTATCCGGTGCCTTTTACCGATCAGCTGAAACAGCTGATCGAACTGCATAAGGTGGTGGAACTAGCCATGAAAGATTTGGTTATCCGACTATGGCCTGCCGAGCTGATTCCAAGAAGCTACTTAGGGCTCGTGAAGCGGCTCGTAAGCGCTTGCCCTCGACTTAACGTCATCAAGCAGTCGGTCTGTATAGAAGGGGCGCGAATGGCCTTCGCCCACGCAAAGGTGCACTGGGGGAAGATGAATGCCGAAAAGCTGATGACCGAAGGACCGCCAGAGGGGAAGGAGCACCGCAAGCCCGAATTATATTATGAGAGTGTCCTGAAAGGATCCTACCTCGCAGCGGAGCTATGCACCAAGGACATTATATTTCCATGAATGCCAGTCATGTTGTCCTTTGTAATGTTTGAACAAGGTCATTTATTTGCCGCCTGTTATATAAAAGTTTACCCTCTTGTGCGGCCGTTTTATATGTTAAACCTGAGAGTTGGCGATCGGCTTCCGCTTTACGTAAGAAGCACGGGGGTGTTCGGGATCAACCTGAGCACTCTTTATCCCTGTTTTGGGTCCTTCGAAGGAGGTGCTCAGCACAACGAACCAGGCAATCGGACTATAGGGCTTTATCACTCTCACTTAGCCATAGGAGCTTTAGTATGGAAGGCGCAGCCCCTGGTGTTCGGAAGACCGTACTAGGGGCTCTATAAGCACCAGATCAGAGAAAAAAAAACGATCCATCGCACGCTGCATTGGTTATGGCATTATGCGGGAGAAATCCTTAAAGATTTTGTGACCCCTCGAACAGCTGACCAACTCTCGCCGTATCATGACAGTCTGTTTTAGGCTTTCTCTACTGAGGTGCTCGTCCGGAAGAACCGGGACACAATCGCAGTAGTTCTCCCAGTGCTACCTTAGCTGATATAGCGGAACGTAAGGTACCAAAACATGGGAGCCGGGAAAACCCAACTATTGACCCAAGATATGATTCGGAGCTGATGCATATAATGCTATAGGTTCGGGGTGCCGAACTACCATGAAGGTGTTCGGACTTTATTGCCGTGTTATGGGTAAAACGAAGCCCCTGGCATATTTTAAGGCATATCGCTATGTACGAATGCCACTTCACAAAATGATTTCAATAAGAAATAACAGCAGGTAAACGTCATATAAATCCACATGTTGTATTTGAATAGTATGTCTATGCGTATGGGTACAAGTAATGTGATAAAAAAAGGAATATGATTGCGGAACCTGCTGAGACCAGGGGAAGAGGCTGAGTGCGGATCCGTAAAATAGCCGGACGGTCACTGCGGGGAATGTCTAAGGATTCCCTTACGCGTTCAAGCTGCCTCCGTGTAGCCCGTCCGGGTCGGCGCAAAGGTGAACCTGCGAAGGAAATGTAAGAAATATTTACGTGCCGGAGGGCGGTTGGGCCGCTGAGTTTGGCCTGTCCTGGCCTTCACCGGAGTGTTTAATTGAGCTCTGGACAAGCCGGGCTACCCTTCCGCGAAGTAGTTCGGAGTCCCTTGACGGTGTCCGGGAGCCTGGACGTCGACTCGAGGTGCGGCTGCAAGGTGTTGCTTGTTGTTTCTGCTGCTAAGGCAGTGGTGTATTTGTTGGTGCCGAGGGAAGGTTCAGCCTTGCCATTAACCATGATGACGCCGCGTGGACCAGGCATCTTGAGCTTACGGTAGGCATAATGTGGCACCACGTTGAATCAAGTGAACGCGGTTCGTCCGAGCAGTGCTTGATACTCACTGCGGAAAGGGACGATTTCGAAGATTAACTCTTCGATACGGTAATTTTCTGGTGATCCGAAGACTACTTCAAGGGCAATGGAGCCTGTACAGCTAACTTCCACACCTGGAATAATGCCTCTGAAAGTGGCTTTAGTGGGTTTAATCGCCGAATGATCGATGCCCATCTTGCGCACTGTGTCCTGGTAAAGCAGATCTAGACTGCTACCTCCGTCCATAAGGACTCGAGTGAGGTGGAACCCGTATATTATTGGGTCGAGGACTAGTGCGGCTAGATTGCTCTGATTGGCGTTAACCGGACGATCCGTGCGGTTGAAGGTGACTGGCCCTAGTTTATATTGTGGGACGACTAGTTCCGTTGAGTCGCCATCCGTAAGGGTGCATATCCGGTCCGAGTTGGTAATTTGGGTGGTATTTACCACATTCACCGATTGAATATGCGGGGGAAATTTCTTTTGCCCTCCTGTGTTCGGTGATCTGGGCTCTTCGTCGCTTTGAGACCCCCCTTCGTCTTTGGCGTGTGCCCTGCTGGCTTGTTTGAAGACCCAGCATGCTCTGTTGGTATGGGTGGTTGGCGTTTGTGGGGTGCCATGAATTTGGCATTGGCGATCGAGTATGCGGTCCACACTGGATGGACCCAGATTTTTTTTGGGTGGCCCTTTCCGCTGACCGGGCTTTGAGTCCCTGAACCCGGCATTAACTACCATATTTTCGGCATTTTCACCATATTTGCGGCGCTTGTGTTTGTTGCGTCGTGGTTTGCCGTTGCTATCCCTGGCTTCTGATATGCGAGGTTTGCTTGCTGTATTGGTACTACGAGCCAACCAGCTATCTTCGCCCGCACAAAAGCAGGTCATAAGTGTCGTGAAGGCTGCCATGGATTTTGGCTTCTCTTGGCCGAGGTGCCGGGCGAGCCATTCGTCACGGATATTTTGCTTAAATGCTGCTAAGGCCTCTGCATCCGGACAGTCGACAATTTGGTTCTTCTTGGTTAGGAACCGGGTCCATAATTGCCTGGCCGATTCCCCTGGCTGCTGAGTTATATGGCTCAAGTCATCAGCACCTGGTGGTCGCACATAAGTGCCCTAGAAGTTTTCAAGGAATGCATCTTCCAAATCCTCCCAACTGCCAACGGAGTCTGCTGGCAAGCTGTTCAGCCAATGTCGAGCTAGTCCTTTGAGTTTTAGTGGGAGGTACTTGATGGCATGTAGATCATCACCGCGAGCCATGTGGATGTGGAGGAGGAAATCATCGATCCATACCGCGGGATCTATTGTACCATCATATGATTCAATATTTACGGGTTTAAAACCCTCTAGGAATTTGTGATCCATTACTTCATCAGTGAAACATAGGGGGTGTGCGGTGCCTCTGTATCGGGCTATATCACGACGCAGTTCATATGAGTCTTGTCTGCTGTATTCGGCCCGGCCGGATTTGCTTTTAGTGTATCCGGCGTGACGGTCATCATCCCGCGTTGGTGCGCGCCCCCGTGATCCATAGATTGATCTTGCATGTTTTGCCTTGTTTTCCAATATGTCTCGCAGGTCCCGCGTGTTGCCCCGGGCCTTGGTATTTTTATTTGATTGGCGGCGGGGTGCGGGCTGGACTTCGGGCTGAAATGCCTCTCTGTAGGTTTCAATGCCTCCTCCTCGAGGTGAGGTATCAACCCGCGCTTTGGATAACTCTTGGTTGGGTGCTCGAGTTCGTATTCCTCGGCTGCCAAGACTTCGCTCCATCTATCCGCTAGAAGATCTTGATCAGCTCGACGGGATCCTTAGGCACGACAAATTCTTCGTCAACGAGGTTCACTTCGTCTTCGGAGAGAGGCATGTAATTGTCATCCTCTGATTCTTTGTTTGCTGCCTGTTCCAGAGGTCTAGCTGGAGGGGATTATCGTCGTCTTCGGCACTATCCGGAGCGTTATTGTCTCTTGTGCCGGTATCACTGCTTTTATTATGGCGAGAATTAGAGCGGCGCCGCTGACGTCGGTTCTTGGGTTGCTTCTTGGATGGATTATCCTCCGTTGTCTTGTCGCCATCCCCTTCTTTGGGGGTGTCCACCATGTATATGTCATACGATGAGGTGGCCATCTAGAGCCCTATGGGCGGTGGTTCTTGTTCGTCTCCTGCATCGTCGTCCATACCGTCGATGTCTTCGGAGCCGAAGTCGAGCATGTCGGCTAAAACGTCGACAATGGCTACTAAGTGGGTGGTGGGTGGGGAGCGAATTTCTTCGTCGTCCGCATCCCATTCTAGCCGGACATAGTTCGGCCAAGGTTCTCCTTACAAGGAGAGATACCTTAATGAATTTAGCACATCGCCAAAAGGCGAGTGCTGAAAGATATCCGCGGAGGTAAACTCCATGATCAGTGCCCAATTGGATTCAATAGGCACGGACGCAGGCGGCTCGGAGCCTGTGGCCGGGGACGAATGCAATGGTTCGGCAACACGGCTCTCGTAAGGGGTGAAGTCAGTATTCGGCTCTATCGCCACTGAGAGTGCGGCCTCCATGGCGGGGTCTATCCACCCGTCCTCGGATGGTGCAATTTGTTCCGGATTGAGGGCTGGAGTAGTTGCAGGTGTGATCTCCCGAACATTGTCCGGCGGTAGAGTTACATCATGCTCGTCGTGATTGTGCGGCGCACCCAACATGGGTTCGAATCTATCGAAGATCAAGTCTCCGCGGATGTCGGCAGTATAGTTCAAGTTTCCGAACCTGACCTGATGGCCGGGGGTAGCTCTCGATCTGCTCCAGATGGCCAAGCGAGTTGGCCCACAGTGCGAAGCCGCCGAATACAAAGATCCGTCCGGGGAGGAAAACCTCGGCCTGGATCGCATCGTTGCCGATGATTGAAGGATCCATCAAGCCTTACGGTGACAGCACAGTGTAACTCTCAATGAAAGCACCAATGTCGGTGTCAAAACCGGCGGATCTCGGGTAGGGGGTCCCGAACTGTGCGTATAAGGCGGATGGTAACAGGAGGCGGGGGACACAATGTTTACCTAGGTTCGGGCCCTCTCGATGGAGGTAATACCCTACTTCACGCTTGATTGATCTTGATGATATGAGTATTACAAGAGTTGATCTACCACGAGATCGTAGAGGCTAAACCCTAGAAGCTAGCCTATGGTATGATTTTTGTTGTCCTACGGACTAAACCCTCCGGTTTATATAGACACCGGAGGGGGCTAGGGTTACACAGGATCGGTTACAAGGGAGGAGATCTACATATCCGTATTGCCAAGCTTGCCTTCCACGCCAAGGAGAGTCCCATCCGGACGGGACGAAGTCTTTCAATCTTGTATCTTCATAGTCCAACAGTCCGGCTAAAGTATATAGTCCGGCCGTCCGAGGACCCCCTAATCGAGGACTCCCTCACTTGGAATTAACTTGCACACAAGTACACAAATATTATTTTTCAAACTTTTATGGTTAGCCGTTGCATGCAGGTAGTTCAAATTTGAATTACGGTCATTAAATGGCTAGAAAATCACTTAAATGTCTTTAAAAGGTGAAATGACCCCTGAAAATTTCGAATTTTTCACATGACAGTTGTATTAATGCATGTTAAATGTAGAAAAAAAAATTGAAGTCCATAAGAGGAAGCTATCTCCCGTTCGTCATCAAACATGCATTGTTCCCTCTCGGAACCACGAGCCTTCTAGTGACTTGCTCCGGTTTGTGAGGGGGGTGTGTCCAAACTTTCGTCAAACATGCCAATTTTTTTACTACATCATCTTGGTGGCATGACATTACATCAAGCAAGGTTTCATGTTTTTCTGACTATTTTTAATTTTTTGGAATTAAAATGCCATGGCACTCCATGCATGTGTCCATGCCGTGAGACTAATATTTCTGATAATTCCTTCTAATTTACTGCACATGGAATTAACTCGCACAGAAGTACACAAATATGATTTTTCAAACCGTTATGGTTAGCCGTTGCATGTAGATGTAGTTCAAATTTGAATTACGGTCATTAAATGGCTAGAAAATCACTTAAATGTCTTTAAAAGATCAAATAACCCCTGAAATTTTTCCAAATTTTCACATGACAGATGTATTAGTGCATGTTAAATGTAGAAAAAAATTGAAGGCCGTAAGAGGAAGCTATCGCCCGTTCATCATCAAACATGCATTGTTCCCTCTCGGAACCACGAGCCCTCTAGTGACTTACTCCGGTTTGTGAGGGGGGTGTGTCCAAACTTTCGTCAAACAGGCCAATTTTTTACCACATCATCTTGGTGACATGACATACATCAAGCAAGGTTTCATGTTTTTCTTATCTTCTTTTATTATTTTGGAATTAAAATTCCATGGCACTCCATGCATGTGTCCATGCCGTGAGACCAATATATTTGAAAATTCATTATAATTTACTGCACATGGAATTAACTCGCACAAAAGTACACAAATATGTTTTTTCAAACCGCTATGGTTAGCTGTTGCATGTAGATGTAGTTCAAATTTAAATTACGGTCATTAAATGGCTAGAAAATCACTTAAATGTCTTTAGAAGGTCAAATGACCCGTGAAATTTTCCAAATTTTCACATGACAGTTGAATTAGTGCACGTTAAATGTAGAAAAAAAATTGAAGGCCGCAAGAGGAAGCTATATCCCGATCGTAATCAAATATGCATTGTTCCCTCTCGGAACCACGGGCCTTCTAGTGAGTTGCTCCGATTTGTGAGGTGGGTGTGTCCAAACTTTCGTCAAACAGGCCAATTTTTTACCACATCATCTTGGTGGCATGACATTACATCAAGCAAGGTTTCATGTTTTTCTGATCAGTTTTTTTATTTTTTTTGGAATTAAAATGCCATGGCACTCAATGCATGTGTCCATGCCGTGAGACCAATATGTTCGAAAATTCCTTCTAATTTAGTGCACATGGAATTAACTTGCACACAAGTACACAAATATGACTTTTCAAACCGTTATGGTTAGCCATTGCATGTAGATGTAGTTCAAATTTGAATTACGGTCACTAAATGGCTAGAAAATCACTTAAATGTCTTCAAAAGGTCAAATGACCCCTGAAATTTTCCAAATTTTCACATGGCAGTTGTATTAGTGCACGTTACACGTAGAAAAAATTTGAAGGCCGTAACAGGAAGCTATCTCCCGTTCGTCATCAAACATGCATTGTTCCCTCTCGGAACCACGAGCATTCTAGTGAGTTGCTCCGGTTTGTGAGGGGTGTGTGTCCAAAGTTTCGTCACACATGCCAAATTATTTTACCACACCATCTTGGTGGCACGACATTACATCAACCAAGGTTTCATGTGTTTATGATATTTTTTAAATTTTTTGGAATTTAAATGCCATGGAGCTCCATGCTTACTTGTGTCATAGCCATTAGACCAATATATTTGAAAATTCCTTCCAATTTACTACACATGGAATTAAATCACACACAAGTACACAAAATATGACTTTTCATACCGTTATGGTTAGCTGTTGCACGTACATGTAGTTCAAATTTCAATTACAGTAATTAAATGGCTAGAAAATCACTTAAATGTCTTAAAAGTTCAAATGACCCCTGAAATTTTCCAAAATTTGACATGACAGTTGTATTAGTACTACAAATTTTCTCGTAAATTTAAAACACCATCCTTTGCCACTTTACTCCAAATTCGTCTTTCACAGCTAATAAAAAATATCTACAACATCACACACAGTTGTTTTGTAGGAACCGTTTGCGATGAAAATATCTGGGTCTATTTAAGTCTTTCTCCTTAAGCTTCGCCGGCTCGTCTGCTCCAGTGCCAGCAACCCCCGAATCTACGAATCCCGATCCCCATTCCCGCACCCCCTTCTTCCAAAGATTACGTCGGGGAAAAGCTTCGTGAAGGCCCGTACGATGGTCGCGTCCCCCCGAGCGCCGCCGCCTGCGCCGAGAGTGCAGCCGCCTACGCAGAGAGTGCCGCCGCATCCCATTGAGCGTGGCCGCTTCCGTCGAGAGGGCGTCTGCGGCAGCCGACAGGGCAGATGCAGCAGCCGAGATGGCTGCAGTTGCTGCTGCGACGGCGGCTGCAAACGCCGAGAGCACTTGAGCTGCCGTCCGTGCCGCCGATGTCGCCCTGGCCTCGGGTCGAGGCCATCCATGCCAAGATCAAGGATGCACACACCAATATATTCCAGACCACCTCAAAATCCAGCATGCAACCCACATCCGAAAAGGCGACAGTGGCCATGGAGCACCTGCTTCCTCATGAGGTCGCCGAGCGGGAGCTGGAGATGCAGGAGGCGGTGGAGATCGAGGAGCACCGGGAGGAGGAGTTGCGCGTGGCCGACGTCGAGGTAGAGAAGAGTCTGTCCGTCGAGGAATCAGTGGTGGAGTACCAACATGAGCTCTGGCGCAACCACTACTACGAGTACTACAACCTTGAGGGCAGCACCTAGGACAAGGACGAGGACAAGTCATCAATGGAGGAGTCCACCAATGGCGGCATGTCGCCAGGACAAGTCATTGACGTCTCATCTCACACCGGCGATGCATAGGGCGGCGCAGCGGCAGATTTGTTAAAATTATGCGTACTTAGGCTTTGTTTTTAATGATGGTCTTTTGTTAGAGCAATTTTTAGGTCAACTGGCTCTGTTTAATTACTAAAATTGCTCGATTCAGTAAGTGTGGTCTATCTGCTGTATGCTATTTTGTGTGCCCAAATTAGCAAGCGATGTTAAATTATGCAATGACTTACCCGTGGAAATTTCAACCGAAATTTGAATTATCAAAATCATCCCATGCGCGTAAAGTAGAAGAATCGTTTGTGATGCACATAATCGTTCAAAGTGAATGGTCCGGCGGCACCGCGTGCAAAGCTTCCCTCCACATTTTCAAAATTTTGGCCTACCGCCAAAATATCTACCCCCACCTACCTCCCCCCTTCCCCACCCCCTTTTCTCCGCGACCACAAGTCACATTTCCCCTGTTTCCTCCTTCCTTCCTAAGATATAGCCGCTTCCTCGCTTGCTTCCTTGCTCTCGCCATCTCGCATCCTACCGTTGGGGTCGCCATGGTCCTCTTCAAAGACCTCTCTAGCAGTTCTTCCTCCGGCGACGACTCGTTCACCACCAGGGTATGCCTCTCTTCTCTCTCTCGGGCTATGACTTGGAATGAAGGATTTTTACCCAGCGGTCAATTTGAGTCATTTCTTCCTCTTTTAGCTCCCTAGGACCATCACTGGCAACAAATGGAGTACGGTGGCTGAAGATCTATCTGCTCATTGTCACCAACAATCTCCATGCATGAAGCTAGTTGCGTTTGAATCTGTGGACAATGGGAGGAAGTTTCTGGCATGTGTAGAGAAGGTTAGACCCTCTTTCGTTGTTACAAATCATTTGTTAGATGTGATTTAGACATTGTCACGGTCCCGACCCATTCATACCACACCTTCAACCAAACGCATCCTAAGACAGTGTCACAGTTTGTACCTAGTATCTAAAATTGTTGCCCTCTCATCAGCGGTACCATTAGAAAATTATGTGGCACCGCTTCAGCAGTTTGTGCAGCCAACTTTGGTCCACACATCTGACCAGCCAAGCAGTAAAATACTAAATCGTTATGGCACGAAGGAACTAGGCATCAGAGCAACTAGGTGCTCCAGAGTCCGGTCCCTGATTTTTTTTCGCTGCATCGGCTCGCCAGTGCAGGGCACCGGTGTGAGATGTAGCAAAAGTTGTCTTTACACCAGTTTTGGCATACATAGTGGACGGCCTTAGTACTATTAGTTCTATGTTAATAAATGTGTGCATGTACACACCTGTTAGTATCAATTTGCTATCATCCAAACAACATCGCTATCTTTGTTGCGATTATATTTACCTTCCTCATAAAATGTTCAATTTGTTATTTATTGTACATGTGTAAGAACTTGTAGTGTTGTTGTAGTTAATTATAGCTTCTGATATTTCAGAATTTGGTTGTTGTCTCAGTAGCAATTAATTCATTTGCACATTGATCTTTTTGAGAAGATATGTCATAATTAACATGTTTCTTCAGTTTTTCAAAATAAGCATTGGTGATTTTCTATGTTGCTATAAACCCATTTCCCCTACAATTGTTACTGATCTAGTATTAAATATTATAGGATGAACAGAAGTGTTCTTACTTGGAGTGGGTTGATCAAGAGTGGCCACAGTCTTTGAAGATGTGCCTAGCAAAGCTCTGGAGCATGTATGAGGAAGAGAACAGAGGTAGGCATAGAGAAAGTATTGTCAACACTGAAGAACATTTGAAGATGCGGGATAGAAAGAGGAAGGTGGAGAATGAGCTCAGATTTTTTAAATCAGACTTTGCTAAGATGGTGTTGGCGAAGGAGGAGGCACTTTCCTAGTTGGCCAGTGCAAAACAGGTTCTTACTGAACTGAAAGCAGAGGTGGATAAGATGAGCCTGGATGCTCTATTAGGGAAATGAATATATTGTTCTAATATCGTTCTTATGAAGTTGAAGTAGGTATATGTTGTACTGTGTTGTTTTCATGTAGCTATCATACTGTGATATTATAATATATTTATGTGCGTGATATAAATTAGCAAACAACTGTTCGATATGTAATATGTAATATGAATTTGCGTAATACTGGACTTATTAATTGTAAACTAATAAACCAGCTAAATGTGTCATGGAACTTTGCAAACGGTTCTAGCAGTAAAAGCGCTTGTGTTGGATAGCCCAATGCCACACAATTTTCTTCATCAAATCGTGTGTGATGTAGTTGATAAAAGCAAACAGTTAACCAAGGCAGACCATGTGTGATACACTACAAAAAAAGACACATCCGTGACATTTTGGGCCGAACGAATTTTTTTCGGTCATGCTTATGACACTTCTATGATGATAATTGCGACAAAACCCGGTATCATTATAGATGTGGTGGGATCCTACTTCTATGACAAAAAATCATGACAGAAATGGGCTTTTCGTCCTGGGCGGGCCGGAGACGCAGCTGCATGACATTCTTTGATCCGTCCATGACGGAAAAAACCATGGTAGAAGCATGGGAGAGGAAAATATCGGGGAGTTTGCGGTTACGATGGGTGGTCGGGGGCCGAGCGATGCACGTTTCTCTCATACACGTACGCGCATGGGTGCAAGGCGTTGGGCTCTAACTGAACCCGAGCGAGGCGTTCGCCTACTGAACCCGAGCGATTGCACTGTAGGCTACGCGTTACTGAACCTGAGCGATCGATCGATCTAGCTGTTAACTGAACCCAATCGAGCGATTCCTTCGCTACTGCATCTAACTGAAGTCGATCGATGCTGCCTCTTGATGAACAGTGAGCGTTGTTGGGGGGGTTGGATGAACAGTTCCCGGTGGGGTGGTGGATGAACAGGACCTCGTGGTAGTAGAGGTCGTTGCCGCTGGATGAACAGGACCCCGATCTAGCCGGTTGGGGGTGGATGAACAGGACCCCGTGGAGGGCTGGTTGAACAGTAGCCGGTGGAGGGCTGGATGAACAGTAGCCCGTGGAGGTGTGGTTGAATAGGACCCCGTGGAGAGGGCTGGTTGAACAGTAGCTGGTGGCGGAGCGGTGGAGGCTGGATGAACATGAGCCCGTGGATGAATAGTGGCTGGTGGAGGCCGGAGGGGAGACACCGTGCATGAACAGTCGCGGGTGGAGGCTGGAGGAGGTCGAAAGTTGATGAACAGTAGCCCATGGAGGCAGTCGATGGTGGAGATGAACAGTATCCCGTGGAGTCCCGTTTTGCAGTACGCCACACCCCTCGTGATGAACAAGGCCCCCGTTTCGACCGTAGCGCTCCAACACAAGTTTGTTTCCTCCGTTTTGTGATACGCCACACCCCTCCCGATCAACAAGACCCCGTTTCGACTGTAGAAGGTCCAAGAGAAGTCTGTTTCCTCCATTTTGCGGTACACCAGACCCCTCCCGATGAACAGGATACCGTTTCGACCGTGGCCGGTCGAACGCAAGGCCGTTTCTTCCATTCTGCGGTACGCCACGCCTCGTTTTGATCGACTGTTCCGTCCAAGCCGGTTGGCTCACGATGAACATGACAACGTAGTTTCTCCGTTCCGACCCAGCCATGTACACGAGCCCTGGCCGTACGTATGCGCGAGTAGGTGTTTGAGACCCCGCCCGTATGTACATACGTGTCCGTATTTACTTTCTTGCACCCTGGTTGTACGTACGTGTACATGCTACGTGCGTGCCTCTACTACGACACGAGCCCTTCCTTACTCGGCCATGATTCATCACTGCAGCCTGCAGACAGACCGATCGACCAGTATGTACGTACACGTTCGCGACCAGAATGACAACGCTACATACGCTTCGACCAGGTGGGTCCCGACTGTCAGGCACTTCCTTGCGTGCTAAGATGTAGCTGGTGGGTCCCAATAGTCAGGGGAAACGTTTTTTTTCACGAAATACGATGGCCCGTCCGGTTGGTCCCGGCGTGGTCAGGTGGAGGAATCATTATTTTTTGCATAATAAGGAGGCACTTCCTTGCTGCGGCCATGGACCCAGCTGTCAGCCTCTCCACGTATAGTACTCTTCCGATGGAAGTCGTTCATTGACCATGTTGACCACACCGTGCCGAGAGCACCAAGGCGGTGGACGACGGCGAGGCCTAGGAAGGGGACAACGCGGAGCCGGGGAAGACGCTGCAGTGGATGCCCACGCGGAGAGGGGTACGAGGGTTCACTGGTTTGGTTTCGGTGTGAGGCTGCCGTCACCGTAGAATAACAGGGCGTGTGGGTGAGTGGAGGGATGGTATGACCAGCGGTGGGAGTAGTAGGGGCGGTGAGGCCTCCACGGCAGACAGACCGCCACGGCAGCGAGAGCAAAGGCACGACCAAGCACCGCTTTGGGTGGCTGGAGCAAGAAGACCAGAGGTTGAAGAAGCATTACGGCCGTTGGATGGATATCGTACGGTCACTGGAGCTAGAATCGTTCATATTGACTAAGTTGACAAAGCCCTCCGTCCGCGTCAACTTAGTAGGCCCACAAGTCAGCCTCCCATATGGTGGGTCCCAGCTAGCAGGAGGAGTATTCATTTTCTTTGCGTAATAAGGAGGCACTTCCTTGCATGTGAAGATATAGCTGGTGGGTCCGAGCTGTCAGCGGGGGCAACATTTTTTCGCGAAATACAGAGGCCCTTCTGGTGGGTCCCAGATGTCAGGTGGAGGAATCATTATTTTGTGCGTAATAAGGAGGCATTTCCTTGTGTGCGGCCATGGACCCAGTTGTCAGCCTCTCCACGTACAGTCGACTTTCGATGAATGTCGTTCGTTGACCACGGCGCGTCGAGAGCACCAGGGCGGTGGACGACGGCGAGGCCTACGAAGGGAACTTCACGGAGCCGGGGAAGACACGGTAGTGGCTACCCACGCGGTGGGGAGTATGAGGATTGACTGGTTCGGGTGTCGTCGCCGGAAAATAACAGGAGGTGTGGGTGAGTAGAGGGATAGCCAGGCCAAAGATGCTGGAACGTGTCATAATAAACAGAACGGTGGAAAGTTGCATGGCAATATATATCAGAATGGTTATGGAAATGCATAATAGGTAGGTATGCGGCTGTTTTGAGGAAGGTATATGGTGGGTGTATGGTACCGGCAGAAGTTGCGGGGCACTAGAGAGGCTAGCAATGGTGGAAGGGTGAGAGTGCATATAATCCATGGACTCAACATTAGTCATAAAGAACTCATATACTTATTGCAAAAATCTATTAGTTATCAAAATTAAGTACTACGTGCATGCTCCTAGGGGGATAGATTTGTAGGAAAAGAGCATCGCTCGTCCCCGACGGCCACTCATAAGGAAGACAATCAATAAATAAACCATGCTCTGACTTCGTTACATAACGCTTCACCATACGTGCATGCTATGGGACTCACAAATCTTAAAATAAGTGTTTCTCAAATTCACAATTACTCACTAGCATGACTCTAATATCACCATATTTATATCTCAAGACAATCATAAGGAATCAAACTTCTCATATTATTCAATGCACTTTATATGGAAGTTTTTATTATATACCTCTTGGATGCCTATCATATTAGGACTAAATTTATAAACAAAGAAAATTACCATGTTGTTTAAAGACTCTCAAAATAATATAAGTGAAGCATGAGAGGTCAACAATTTCTATAAAATAAAACCACCGCCGTGCTCTAAACATATATAAGTGATGCACTAGAGCAAAATTGCCTAGCTCAAAAGATATAAGTGAAGCACATAGAGTATTCTAATAAATCATGATTTATACGTGTCCCTCTCAAAAGGTGTGTACAGCAAGGATGATTGTGGCAAACTAAAAAGCAAAGACTCATATCATACAAGACGCTCCAAGCAAAACACATATACTACAAAAAAGACACATCCGTGATATTTTGGGCCGAACAAAAAAAAATTTGTCATGCTTATGACACTTCTATGACGATAATTGTGACAAAACCCGGTATCATCATAGATGTGGTGGGCTCCTACTTCTATGACAAAAAATCATGACACAAAACTGGCTTTTCGTCTTGGGCGGGCCGGAGACGCAGCTACATGACATTCTTTGGGCCGTCCATGACGGAAAAACCCGTGGTAGAAGCAAGGGCGAGGAAATTATCGGGGGAGTTCCCGGTTACGGTGGGTGCTTAGGGGCCGAGTGATGCGCGTTTCTCTTGTACGTACGCGCGTGTGTGTGAGGTGTTGCACTTTAAGTGAACCCGAGCGAGGCGTTAGGCTCTAACTGAACCCGAGCGATCGCACTAGCTACGTCACTGAACCCGAGCGATCGATCCCTTGCTGTTAACTGAACCCGAGTGATTCCTTCGCTACTGCTGCTAACTGAAGCCGATCGGACCCTGCGGCCTCCTTCCCTTGATGAACAGTGAGTGTTGTTGGGGGCTTTGGATGAACAATTCCCGGTGGGGGTTTGGATGAACAGGACCCCATGGTAGTAGAGGTCGTTGCCGCTGGATGAACAGGACCCCGATCGATCGAGCCGATTGGGGGTGGATGAACAGGACCCCATGGAGGGCTGGATGAACAGGATGACCCCGTGGAGGGCTGGTTGAACAGTAGCCGGTGGAGGGCTGGATGAACAGTAGCCCTGGAGGGGTGGTTGAACTGGACCCCATGGAGAGGGCTGGTTGAGCAATAGCTGGTGGAGGAGCGCGTGGTGGAGGCTGGATGAACAGGAGCCCGTGGATGAATAGTCACAGGTGGAGGCTGGAGGAGGTCAACGGTGGATGAACAGTAGCCCGTGGAGGCTGGAGGAGGTCGACGGTGGAGATGAAAAATATCCCGTGGAGTCTCGTTTTGCGGTACGCCACACCCCTCCCGATGAACAGGACCCCCGTTTCGACGTAGCGCTCCAACACAAGTCCGTTTCCTCCGTTTTGCAGTACGCCACACCCCTCCCGATCAACAGGACCCTATTTTGACCGTAGGAGGTCCAAGAGAAGTTTGTTTCCTCTATTTTGCCTCGTTTCCATCGGTTGTTCCGTCCAAGCCGGTTGGCTCCTGATGAACACGACGATGATGCAGTTTCTCCGTTCCGACCCAGCCATGTCCATGAGCCCTTGCCGTACGTATGCGTGAGTAGGCGTTTGAGACCCCGCCCATATGTACGTATGTGGCCGTATTTACGTGCGCGCCTCTACTACGACACGTGTGTGCCTCTACTACGACACGTGCGCGCCTCTACATTGACCGGTATGTACGTACATGTTCGTGAACAGAATGACAACACTACGTACGCTTCGACCGGGTAGGTTCCGGCTGTCAGGAACTTTCTTGCGTGCAAAGATGTAGCTGGTGGGTCCCAGCAGTCAGGGGCGAATCATTTTTTTGCCCGTAATATGGACGCACTTCCTTGCGTGCGAAGATGTAGGTGGTGGGTCCCAACAGTCAGGGGGAAAACGTTTTTTTTAAGAAATATGGTGGCCCGTCCAGTGGGTCCCTGCTGTCAGGTGGAGGAATCATTATTTTTCACGTAATAAGGAGGCACTTCCTTTCTGCGGCCGTGGACCCAGCTGTCAGCCTCTCCACGTACAGTACTCTTCCGATGGAAGTCAGTCGTTGACCACATTGACCACGCCACGCCGAGAGCACCAAGGCGGTGGACGACGGCGAGGCCTAGGAAGGGGACGACGCGGAGCCGGAGAAGACGCGGCGGTGGATGCCCAGGCTGAGAGGAGTACGAGGGTTCACTGGTTCGGCTGCGGTGTGAGGCTGTCGTCGCCGCAGGGCCCGGCAAGCGGTGGGAGTAGTAGGGGCGGTGAGGCCTCCGCGGCATCATAGCCGGCCACGGGAGGCAGGAGCAGGCGACACGACCGGCGCTGCTTTGGGCAGCTGGAGAAGGAAGACCAGAGGTTGAAGAAGCACTATAGCCGTTGGATGGACATCATACGGTCACTGGAGCTAGAATCGTTCCTATTGACTAAGTTGACAAAGCCCTCCATCCCCGTCAACTTAGTAGGCCCACATGTCAGCCTCCCACTATGCTGGGTCCCAGCTAGCAGGGAGAGTATTCATTTTTTTTGTGCGTACTAAGGAGGCACTTCCTTGCGTGCGAAGATATAGATGGTGGGTCCGACCATCGGCCGGGGGCATTTTTTCAAATACGAGGCCCTTCCGGTGGGTCCCAGATGGGAGGCGGAGGAATCATTATTTTGCGTGTAATAAGGAGACATTTCCTTGTGTGTGGCCGTGGAGCCAGCTATCAGCCTCTCCACGTACAGTCCATGTCCGATGGATGCCGTTAGTCGACCACGTTGACCACGGCGCGCCGAGAGCACCAGGGCGGTGGACGACGGCGAGGCCTAGGAAGGGAACAACACGGAGCTGGGGAAGACTCGGTAGTGGTTGCCCACGCGGTGGGGAGTACGAGGGTTTATTGGTCTGGCTGTCGTCGCTGGAAAATAACAGGAGGTGTGGGTGAGTAAAGGAATGGCCTGGCCAACAATGGAGTAGGGTGGGGTGGTGCGGCCTGTGCAGCAGCACAGCCGGCCATGGGAGGCGGGAGCAGACAGTCCCACCGACGCTGGTTTGGGCGGCTGGAGCAAGAAGATCAGATATTGAAGAAGCAGAACGGCCGTTGGATCAACATCCAACGGCCACTGCTGCTAGAATCGTTTGTGGACTAAGTTGACAAAGCCTTTCGTACACGTCAACCTAGTAGACCCACAAGCCAGCCTCCAAATCTATCCCAAACAGCATACAACACGAAATTTCTAGCTAGATTCGAATTAATTTAAAAACTAAACATACCTTAATTTAAATCAAATGAAATTTTAGCCACACAAAAACAATGAAATTTAAAATATCAAAATTCGACAGAAAAAAGTATTTTGGAATTAATTTCCTGTTTGTTGTATTTTTTTCATTTTACAACCCATTTAATATTACTTATAGCCCATTTCTTATTACTTATAGCCCATTTTCTGGGCAAAATGCATCCCTCCTCGTCTTGAAAGATTTCCGGCCCAGCAGGGTATAGAAAAGCAATTAGGCCTACGTTGGTTATTCTGCAAAAAAACAAAATAGCTAGGCTAGCCATTTTCGGAAAGGAAAAAAAACAAATTGGGTCGGTCATGTGCTAATCATATGAAATAAAAGCCTGGGCTAGATGGGCCACAGCTCCCGAACAACCCAGTTGATACCCTTCTCCATCTCGAAAAAACAAAATTACTGCGCGCGCTGCTGGGTCCCTGTTGTCATCCTCACCATGTACAGTCATCTCTTTATTCCTCTCGGTTGTTGACCATGTTGACAACACCGGAGGGCGGCGCCGCGGCGAGCGAACCAAGGCGGAGGACGATGGTGAGGCCTTGGACGGGAACAAATAGGAGCTGGAGAAGATGCGCAAAGTTTTAGGGTGCGATGTAGCCACGATGCGTGCGCGGCAGCACAGCCAGCCATGAGAGGCGGGAGCAGGCGGTCCCGCCGGCGCTGGTTTGGCTTTGGCGGCTGGAGGAAGAAGATACTGAAGAAACACGACAGACGTTGAATGTCATTCCAACGGTCAAGGTTGGAACAATCGTTTGTTGACTAAGCTGACACCAAGTAGCATACTTTTTTATATATAGGAAGAAAAGGAAAACTGGGCCCGTTCGCCTGCTAACATTCCCGAAACTGTGACCGTTTGATTTTGCGTCCCAACTAAAACGGCGAGGAAAATGCATTCGTCTGCCATCCTCCTCCCAGGGAACCTTCGCCACATAAGTGACTTGCACCCATGGTTTTCAATCGAGGGGTCTTGAGTTCGAGTCCCAGGAACTCTCAATTTTGTCCTCCTTCCTTCCTCGCAAAAAAAAAGAAAGAAAATCAAATACTTGAGAAGGCGTACAAAACAAGCTAGTGTACCAGTAAAGAGATGTTGCTAAGTTTTAAGAAAAAGAGAGACGTGCTCCTGTAGCTGGTTCGAATCCAAACCTAGACTATGACTATATATGGTGCTATGCTACTCGCAAGTAATGAAACCGACATATCCAACGCTCACTTCTCCTCTTCTCTACTTACTCGCTTAGCATCGAAGCTCGCCGCAGAAACCATGTCCACCGGTTGCTCGTCCACCGCTTCTTCAAAGCAGTAACAACCAGATATGCGCCAAGTCGCCACCCGTAGCATCGCCTGTGGGTCTCATCACACCCCCGCCAGCACATGCACCGCAGCCGGTTGCTCATCGCAACCCGCTGCCGTTGGTGTGGTGCCACCGCTGCAAATCACGCAGAGTCATCTATCGCGTGTCAACCACAATCCTCAAACCTCGCCGAGTCTTCTACAAATGCCCGAATCATGGGGTAATAATATGTTTAAGTGTTGTTCTGCTACTTTCAGTTGCTGATTTTTTTCATAGTTTGGTTGATGATCTTCCAATTTGATTCGTGCAGAAAAGGGAAGATTCGTGTGATTTTTATTTCTGGGAAGTTGCTAATGTGGGGGAATGCAACTACGCTGATTATTTGGTTAGCCGAGGAATCCCAATACCAGCAGGTTGGGGTGTTGGACAAGTAATTGAAGGAACGACAGAAGAGGAAGATGCAGAGCAGAAGGTTAAAGATGTAGTTCCTCTAATTGTGGCCTAGCAACAGCTGCTGAACGGCCTTGATGGCAATGAGGAGATAAAAGAGCTTCTGAATATAATGGGCAAAATTGATGTGCTATGTAGGATGATTGTCTCTTTATTTGCCATGTATGTAGCACTCGTGATGTATTCGGTGGCTATGACATGAGCACTTTGTTGAAACTAGTAATGAATGAAACATGTGTAGCAGGCTGGGCGTAGTGTTGTGAACATCTAATGATTTCTATTTACAGAAATCAGGGGGGGTATCCCCTTCTGCTCATAAATAAATAAATACCAGAGGCCTGCTACCTCTTGAGCATGCATTGGTTTTCCCTTGAAGAGGAAAGGGTGATGCAGCAAAGTAGCGTAAGTATTTCCCTCAGTTTTGAGAACCAAGGTATCAATCCAGTAGGAGACTACACGCAAATCGCCTAGTACCTGCACAAACAATCAAGAACCTTGCAACCAACGCGATAAAGGGGTTTTCAATCCCTTCACGGCCACTTGCAAAAGTGAGATCTGATAAAGATAATAAGGTAAATATTTTCGGTATTTTTCTTGTATAGATTGGAAAGTAAAGATTGCAAAATAAACGGCGACAGAAATTGGCAAGTTGACAATAAACTAATATGATGTAAAATAGACCCGAGACCCCCAGACCGGTTGGCATTATTCCTTAAGAATAGGTAGGTTTTAAGGCTGAGGAGGAGGCGTTCGATATTCATTGTGTTTATAAAGGGACTAAGGCCCGTCTTGCTTCTTTACGCCAAACCTTTCCTCAGCTTCTACAACCTCGAGCTCTAGCGCCCAAGGTTCGATTGCTTCGAGCTTCCCAGTCATGTCCGGTCCCAGCCCTCAAGGTCGGTGGGTTCCTTCCTTTGTCATAGAGGAGGATATCGCGAAGCTCCGGGCGGCAAGATACCTGACCACGGAAATCCCCCACAGGCATCATGCTCAAGGGCATGTTATTCCTACTCCCAGATCCAGCGAGAGGGTCGTATTCATCTCCCACTCTCCGAGGGCTAGGGTTCGCTCTCCACCCCTTTGTTTGAGGGCTCATGTTCTATTATGGGCTAGATTTTCATGATCTAACTCCGGACTCCTTTCATCACGTCTCGGCATTCATTATCGCGTGCGAGGCCTTCCTCCGTATTCCCCCACACTTCGTCTTGTGGCTCAAGAACTTTAATGTGAAGCCGAAGGTAGTTGATGTGAAGCAAGCGGAGTGCGGTGGTGCTACAATGAGCAAACTCATCAATGCTCCTTGGCTAAAAGGATCCTTTACAGAATCTTCTGACTTATGGCAGCGGGAGTGGTTTTACATCACTGAACCCCGTGGTACCAAGTGGGCAGCTACACCTGCGTTCCGATCTAGCCCTCCAATTCAGCTCACATCATGGGTCAATAAGGGGTTGGACTAGGAATCAATCAACGAAGTTCAGACTCTAGAGAGCCGCATCCGGAGTCTCCCTGAGAAGAACACCGCACTCATCGACGTGATTCAAGTAATGTTAGTCCGCCGGGTCCTCCCGTGCCAGCGATGGCCCCTCCGCATGTGGGAGTTCAATCCAGAAGGATCACGAACCCTTCAGCACTTCTTCGGCGCGACGCACAGAGGAATGTGGAAGTTATTTTTTGGGACATGAAAACAGTGGCTGGGTACTACAAAGGACATCGGCCTTGACTGCAACCATTCGAATACCTCGGTAAGCATTCGACCCCCGAACAGAGCTTAGATAAACATCTTATAACAAGATACTGAGAAAACCATATTCTTCCAGGCTGGATAAAGAAGGCGGAGCGAATCAGGTGTTCGACCCCCCTTCCTGAAGACTCAGCTAGTCCCGTGCTAACAAGGATGCTGGTCCCAGCACCATACCAGGTGCCGATGAAAGAGGACAATAAGGAAAGCGGGGGAGCCAAAGGTAGCCTCCATTACGAAAGTACACCAGACACTGTGTCCGGGGAGATTAAGGCTCCCTCTTCCAAAGACAAAAGAGGAGGAGAAGCTTACGTCCTTTCTCCCCGTGGTAAGAAAAGGGCCGCCTCCAAAGATTGGGAGGTAAATGCTCCTAAGTGAGGCAAGACGCCCCTGTCAAGCGGTTCGGGCTTGGAAGGCGACGTTGTCGCACAGTTCCTCCATAAGGACAAGCCTTCAGCCGAATCGTAAGTGAACAAAGGTGTTTTAAACATATCCCGTTCCTTTTCCTATTACCAGGGTAACATCTAGAATACATATTTTTGCAGTCCGGCTCACAGTCTTCCTCAACAATCCTCCTCTTCGGGGGATCTTCTTCCGGAGATGATGGAAAGCGGGACGCCTCCACAAGCTTCCTCGCCCAACAGGGCGGACGACATCGAGGTGTCGTCCCGGAGGACCTCGCCCGATCAACAGAGGATAATGGAGACAACGCCCCAAGGTGAAACTTCGACCGCCCGGGGTCCGGGGTGTGCGGTCCCTACGGGGACTAATAATAAAGGCGCCAGACTATCCAGCTTACAGCCGGAGATGACTCTAGGGTCAAGCAAACACATCCTTCCAAAGGGAGTACGTGCTCCAACAGCTGCTTCCATGAATCCGGAGGCGCCGGATACACTGATGGACATGTTGCGATATTCGTCCGTCTCAGAGGAACATCGTACCTTGATGGTTACGGTGGTTGAGAGGATTCTGTCTGCGAAAAGCGGATTGAATGAAGCTTTCATGAGCCTGCTAAGAGGCCTCGAGGTACTAATGTTATATTTTCTATTGTGCTGTACACGCAAAACGCACGTGTGTATAGATAGTAGCCCCTGAGACTCTGGTTGGCGTCCAAAGGGAGGCAATCAGAGGATCGAAAAAGATGCGCCTAGGAAATAATCTAATTAATTGGAACACAGGATCTTACCTCCATGACGACTGCCCACGCTACAGAGGTTGCAGGTCTGAAGCAAAAACTTGATGTGGCGCATGATGACATCACGCTTATTAACAAGCGGCTCGATGAGGCGCAAGGTATGTTTTGGGGCGGTCAATGTATGTATGTATAATAACATGAGCACGCAGCTAGAATTATATTCTGAGACATGCGTATCTGCAGATAGTGTTGCCGCGGTGGAGACCCTTCAGGCTGAACTTGCCCGAACCAAGGAGCAAGCCCAGATGAGTAATGTGGCTGCCAAAAAGGCAGGTGATGAGTTAAAAGCCGGACAGGCTACTCATCGCCAATGTGAGGAGAAAATGTCTACCATGGCGCACGAGCTGAAATAAGCCACTGTCCGGTGCAAATTCCTCGAGAGGGATAACAAAGCCAAAGCGGCCAATCTCGACAAGGCCTTACAAGAGGCGAGAGAAGCACGATCTGAGTCTAGAGCGGCTCGGGAAGAAATCCGGCAAGCTGGGGATATAGCGGTCGGTAAGCCTTTCTTATTATAGACTAGATTCGGCGATCCGAAGTATTCCCCACTTAATCAAATGTGGAGTTCTCCAGAGGCATTCTTGGACTTGCCGAAGAGCACCTCCGATGCAGCGTAGTTTTATGAAGCGCAAGAAAGGTATGCAACGGAGAAGCTTTTCTGGTCACAATTCGGCACGCCAAAGCGCCCGCTGTTGCTGAACAAACAGATGGCCCAGTGGGGCGAGCTCCACAAGATATCCGGTTCTGCCATGAAGGACGTCGTGGTCCGGTTGTGGCCGACAGAGCCAATTCTGAATATTTATTTCGGTTTGGTGCAGCGACTTGTCGATGCGGTGCCGCGTATCGACGTCGTTAAGCTGTCAACATGCATTGAAGGTGCACGGATGGCCTTTTCCCGCGTCAAGACGTACTGGGCGAAGATGAAGGCCACCGATATTGCAGCGAAAAGTCCCTCCAAGGGCAAGGAGCATCACACGCCAGAGCATTATTTCGATGATGTCTTAGAGGGTGCCCGCTTGATAGAGGGTCAGTGCCCGAAAGATATGATATTCGAGTGAAATGTATTGAGATTGTAAAAACAATATTTTGATATTTTAATGCTATGCCTAGAAGTTTTGGCTCCGCCTGTGCGGCCGTTTTTTGTATAAACTGAAAGTTTTCCAGTCGTCGGCTTCAGCCCCCTCGCATAAAATACGGGGGTGTTCGGAAAAGCACTTGATCACTCTTGACCCAATGTCTTGGTCCGTGAAGGAGGTGTCAATGCGGCGAACTAGGAAATCAGACTATAGGCCTTTAACACTTTCAGTTAGCCATAGGAGTTTGACGGTGGGTCTACGATATAGCCCCTAGTATGTACGCAGTTCGCCGAATACGGTGCGTTACATGGGTGACCTTAAGAACGGCCCATCGTGTAACACGGAAAGAATCATGAAAGATTCTTGTAAGTCATCGAGTGGTTGACCAGCTCTCGCCTCATCATGACAGTCAGTTTTCGCCTTTCTCTACTGAGGTGCTCATCCGGATAAACCGGGACATAATCGCAGTAGTTCACCCTTTACTACCCTAGCCGATATAGCGGAACATAAGGTAGTAAGGACAGGAGCCGGGCAACCCAACTATTGACCAAAGACATGATTCAGAGCTGGTGCATATAAGGCCAAACTCGTGACGCCGAAGTGTGCAATAAAGCTGTTCGGACTTTGTCGGCAACTCATTTGTTCCCATATCGAGCCCCTGGCAATCTGTGTTGAGGTGCGAGTGTGAAAGAACCAGAAAAAAATTAGCTCTTTAGAAAAAGCAAATATTGGATACAGATTATGTTCACTGGAATATGATTGATATGTCAATTGCCATTTTACAAATAGTAACGCCACGACCCAGGCTATTTGACATGCCGGTGGTCGAAGGCTGAGGTAGAAGGCACTTTACAGGCTCGAAATAGAGAGTGCGGTCTACGAAAAAATTATTTGGACCTCCTGCCGCATGTCTGCGTCGCCTTGCCATGGTGAAAGGATTCCTTAACAGGAATAACCTTTGGGTGAGCGTATGAAGCCGAACTCTGAAAGAGTCTGTGAGATGACCAGTGTTTGAGCCACCTGTTGAGGGAGTCCCACATTAGGGGGTGTCCGGATAGCCGAACTATAACCTTTGGCCGGACTCCTGGACTATGAAGATACAAGATTAAAGACTTCGTCCCGTGTCCGGAAGGGACTTTCCTTGGCGTGGAAGGCAAGCTTGGCGATACGGATATGTAGATCTCCTCCCATTGTCACCGACTCTGTGTAACCCTAGCCCTCTCCGGTGTCTATATAAACCGGAGGGTTTTAGTCCGTAGGACGAACAACAATCATACCATAGGCTAGCTTATAGGGTTTAGCCTCTCTGATCTCGTGGTAGATCTACTCTTGTACTACCCATATCATCAATATTAATCAAGCAGGAGTAGGGTTTTACCTCCATCGAGAGGGCCCGAACCTGGGTAAAAACATCGTGTCCCTTGTCTCATGTTACCATCCGCCTAGACGCACAGTTCAGGACCCCCTACCCGAGATCCGCCGGTTTTGACACCGATATCGGTGCTTTCATTGAGAGTTCCTCTGTGCCGTCGCCATCAGGAAGGATGCCTCATCCCATCTTTAAAGACGGCATTGTTGCTAAAGGAGCTTTGGCTATCGGCCAAACTCTCCGGCTGGGTGGCTTTCTTATGACCGCCTGTTCGGCCGCCGCGCCGATGATGACTTCTCGGGTCATTGGAAGCAATCTTCATGTCAACTCGGAACTCGCCGAGCAGTTAGATCCGACGGAGCTCTCTTCCTTAAATGAGCTCCTGGATCGCATCGCCGCCCTGGGAGTCGCTACAGACTACGATCAGAGTGGGCCTAAACCCGATCTGAGAGAAATTAACTCTCCCCAGGTCACCCATCACGTTGCTGTGGTGGAGGAACAATGCGGCAACCCTTCATCTATCTTAAGGACTAGCTATGTTCGGATTCCCGATCCCTCCAAGCCGGATACCCGCGGAGGGGAGGACGACACTCAAGACCTGAACTTAGAGTCAGGCAACGCGCTAGATTCATTGGACAACATCCAAGAATCCAAGCCTCCGAGTTCGGAAACTCCTTGGCCTTGGAGCCTCAGATTGGGTGAGGTTTCGGATCTAATTCCACCCACCCACCCGAACATAGGCGATCTATCCAATATTCGGCAAGAGCCCGAGGAAACAGTACATCATTACTGGGCTAGATTCCTCCTGGTTATGAATAGGATAAAGGACTGCCGTGAGGAAGACGCAATTTCATTCTTCTGCAATAATTGCACGGACAAGGGAATCCTCAACGCCATAGGTCGCCGTGAAATTACACGCTTTGCTGACTTGGCGTCCATAGTACGAAAGTACTGTGCGATGGAAAGCGCTTGGAAAACCAAAGTAAGATTTTGGGACAATCCGGCCCTGAATACAAACCCAGTCCGCAATAAAAGGGTGCATTATCACCAATCACCCGGGTTAAACACCAAAAAACAAAAAAACCCTACGGGGCATGGAACCGTACTGGAGGGATGGCTCAACGGACCCTGTAAAATTCACAGTACGGAGGGCGCAACACCAACTCATAGCCTTAGAGCATGTTGGATACTCCAGCAGGTGGGCAAAAGCGGCGAGGAGCTTTAACCCCAAAGATCCACAGAGCACCAGCCTGTGGATACCAAGACGGTATTAATAGCTCTTGAGACTTTCGCATCAAACAATATGCGAAAACAAACACTCTGCAGCCTGGCCGAAGTTTACCAAGTAGCAACAATAAATCCATGGAGTGACACGGCTATTAGCTTTAATGCCAGTGATGAACTTAAATTCCGAACAGCCCGAGCACCAAAGAGATTGGTCCTCATCCAATAGTGGACGACTTTCACCTTACCAAGGTACTCATGGACGGCGGCAGCGGATTGAACCTCATTTATGAGGAAACCCTTCAAAAAAGGGAAATAGACTGGAGCCGCATTGAGCGAAGCAGCACAACCTTTAGAGGAATAATCCCTAGTCGAAGCGTCTTTGCAGGGAAAAATCACACGGATGTGGTGTTCGCACGCCGGATAATTACAGGTCCGAGGAGGTCACGCTCCAAATGGACCCGTTCAGCAGCGGATACCATGCTCTTTTAGGGCGAGAGGCATTCACAATTTTTCAAGCTATACCCCATTACGGGTACATGAAGCTCAAAATGCCCGGGCCCAACGGAATCATCACTCTTGCTAGTGACCCGGACATAGCACTCTACCGAAAATAAGACAGCCGCACTAGCCCTTGAGGCACTATCCAAAGCCCTAGCGGCCGAGGAACTGATCCTGCAAGGCCCACGGTGAACAGGGACGATGTGATACTCGATAAAAGACCCAAGTCCACCTCCTTTAAACCAGCGGACAAAATAGTCAAATTCCAAGTCCACCCAACGGACCCTACAAAAACGGCCTCCATCAGGGCACAATTAAACCCTGATGTAGACGTCGCACTACGAGAATTCCTACGTGAAAATTGGGACATTTTTGCCTGGCACCCTTCAGACATGCCAGGAATCCCACGCTGGCTGGCCGAGCACAGCCTGAACATCCTAAAAGGATTCAAGCCAGTCAAGCAGGCTCTTCGGTGTTTCTCCGAACCTAAGAGACAAGCCATGAGAGAGGATCTAGCCAAAATATTGGAGGTCGGATTCATCAGAGATATAAAACATCCGGACTGGCTAGCAAACCTGGTGATGGTACCAAAGAAGGACAAATCCTGGCGCATATGCGTCGATTTCAAGGACCTCAACAAGGCTTGCCCAAAGGATCCCTTCCCCCTCCCCCGCATCGATCAAATTATCGACGCTACCGCAGGACACGATTCATTGTGTTTCCTCGACGCGTACTCCGGCTACCATCAAATCAAGATGGCGGAGCCTGACCAAGCCGCAACAGCATTCATCACCCCATACGGCCCATTCTGCTTCAACATAATGCCCTTCGGGCTCAAAAACGCCGGCGCAACATATCAGCGCATGATTCAGACATGTCTGGCAAACCAGATTGGCAAAATAGTGGAGGCATATGTAGATGATGTGGTTGTCAAAACCAAGCATGTCGAAACTCTAGTAGACGACTTGAGGCTCACATTCGATAATCTTCGAACATATGACATCAAGCTTAACCCGGAAAAATGCGTTTTCGGCGTACCAGCCGGAAAGCTCTTGGGCTTCATTGTATCCGGCAGAAGAATTGAAGCAAACCCAGCCAAGATTCGAGCTTTGTCACAATTGGATATCCCAAAGGACCTCAAACAAATATAAAAATTGACGGGATGCGTGGCGGCTCTAAGCCGCTTTATCTCCCGTTTGGGAGAAAAGGCATTACCCCTCTATCGCCTACTCCGGCGCACTGAACACTTCGAGTGGACGGATGCCACCACGGCCGGACTCGAAGAAATAAAGCCATATTGGCAACAAACCCGATCCTGGCCGCGCCCAACATGGGAGAACCAATGCTATTATACATCGACGCAACCCATCAAGTTGTAAGCGCGGTGCTCGTTGTCGAACGAGAAACGGACGGACACGAGTTCCCCCTTCAAAAACCAGTCTACTACGTGTCCACTGTCCTCACTCCATGCAAGTCACGGTATCCGCATTATCAAAAGATAGCGTACGTAGTGTTTATGGCATCCCGGAAGCTGTGACACTACTTTCAAGAGTGTTCGATAACAGTAGCCTCCGAAGTACCTCTTAACGACATTATAAACAACCGCGACGCGACGGGCCGAATTGCCAAATGGGCCATTGAGCTCCTCCGTTCGACATAACCTATAAGCCATGGCGATCCATTAAGTCGCAGTTTTGGCGAGGCTTAAATGCCGAATGGATGAAGTTGAACTCCCTAAAGAGTACGGCACATATTCCAACCGGATCATGCACTTCGACGGTTCCAAAATGTTGGCTGGTCTGGGGGCTGGCGCTGCTCGACATCCCCAACAGAGATACAGATTCAATACGTACTCCGATAATGTATACGGACTCCAACAACGCAGCGAATCGAGGCCCTTCTACATGGCCTCCGGATGGCGAGATCCATGGGCATTCAACGCCTAGAGGTGCGCGGGGATTCGAACCTCGCGATATCCCAAATAAATGGAGACTTTGATGCCAAGGATTTGAAAATGGCAGCTTATCGCAACGTCGTCCTAAAAATGTCAGCTCGGTTCGAAGGGCTCGAATTTCACCATATAGCCCGGGAAAGCAATCAGGCAGCAGACGTCTTGGCACGCATTGGCACAAAGCACGATGCCGTCCCCCCAATATCTTATTAGAGAGGCTATTCAAGCCATCCGTATTATGGGAAGGGGAGTCCGGAAATAACAGCCCGGACCCAACAGCACAGCCCGACACCGAACATTCTGACATAATTGAAGGCTCTGCCAACGAAGTAACATCTTCAGCCCATGTAATAATGGCAGTCATTGCCCCGTGGACGGAACCATTCCTAGCCTACCTAACCAGGCAGGAACTTCCCGAGGACCAAAACGAGGCATGCTGCATAGTGCGGCGATCTAAAGCCTATAAAGTCCATGAGGGAGAGCTTTATAAGAAAAGCACGACCGGAGTCCTTCAAAGGTGTATCTCTGAAGAGGAAGGGCGGAATCTTCTGGCTGAAATTCATGCCGGACTCGGCGGGCACCATGCCGCAGCTCGGGCCCTTGTAAGCAAGGCCTTCCGTACAAGATTTTATTGGCCGACGGCCCGGGCAGATGCTCAGGACTTTGTCCAACGATGCGTCGGTTGCCAGCTCTTTGCTAATCAAAGCCACATGCCACCCACCGCCTCCAAACTATACCCATCACCGCCCTTGGCAGTCAGGGGCTTGACATGGTTGGACCCTTAAAGGAGGAACCCACAAGCAAAAATACCTACTGGTCATGGTGGATAAATTCACCAAATGGATAGAGGCCAAGCCTGTTAAGATGGCCGAATCCGGACCGGTGATAGACTTCATATCAGGGGCCATACATCGTTACGGCGTCCCCCACAGCATCATCACTGATAACGGCACGAGCTTCACGGCCGACGAGGTAAAACTCGGGTGCAAAAACATGGGCATCAAGCTCGACTATGCTTCAGTCTATCACCCTCAAACTAACAATCAAGTCGAGCAAGCAAATGGTCTAATCATGAGCGGCATCAAACCCAGATTAGTGTGGTCCCTCAAGGAATCTAACACGCACTGGGTAGAGGAGCTCGACTCCGTACTCTGGGGGCTGCGGACCACGCCGAATCGCACCACCGAATTTACACCATTCTTTATGGTATACGGCGTAGAGGCAATTCTGCCCTGCGACATAATTCATGACTCACCTCGCGTGCGCATGTACGAAGAAAGAGAAGCCGAGCTTGATCGGCGGGACAGTTTGGATGCCTTGGAGGAGGAGTGTGACGTGGCAAAAGCCCGTTCCGCATTCTATCAACAGTAGGCTCGAAGATATCAAAGCAGAGAAGTATGAGCCAAAACTTACAACGTTGGCAAGTTAGTTCTACGCCTGCCGGACAAGAAAAAGGACAAACTCAAGCCCAAATTGGAAGGTCCCTTTATTATCGACCAAGTCCTGATCGGTGGAGCGTACCGTCTGTGAGATGCATCGGATAACCGACTCGAGCCGAACCCATGGAAGGCAGCCCGTCTCCGAAGATTTTACGCCTAGCACCGGGTTCTGAGTTCGTCTCCTTCCTCTGTCTATTTTTTACACATTAGCTATCTTATATTTCTCTCCTTCTCCCTCTTTTTTCTCTCACAGCCTTTAAAGGCTCGTTCTCGCATTGTTCGCACACACTTGACGCGCTATCCGCGCTCATTATACCTGGGGGCTTCTTTAACATAAGCTTATTTGTACGGGCCTCATGCCTAACACATGTCTCACGCTTGCGCATGTACCTTTTATTCACCATTATATGGATCGATATGACTTAAGTTTTGGCCAAGCTAGGTTGCCTGGCTCCTATGCTTACCCCTACGTTCCTGATTGTTCGGCTAGGTGGTAAAGGGAGCACCTCTGCGATTGTTACTGCCGGTCACCGGATGTCTACCTCGAGTGGGTGAAGCCGAAGCTAGCGTTTTAAGGGAATATTCGGTCGGTGAACTAAAGATGATTTCTCACTTATTTATTTATCCGCCCACGATGCTTTTACTGCTTTTTTTGCAGTCCGGACATGCACTTTAAGGCATGCCTCCTGTGGAAAGGAACCCCTAACGGAACTATTCTCCTGGAAGATGTTTCTTACTAACCATGTAATATAACATAACTAGTTGGGCACTTGTCTGCTTCAAGCACTAATGACCCGTCGCTGGTCTCCACGCATGCCCCGGTTCTTACATAACTGTGAGGGTATTCGGACACACTCAACTATAGGGTCCCGAGGTTGAAGCGAAAAGGTCCGCCATGACAAACGATCTACAATCCGGCTAGAAGGCATTTTTACATGTCATCTTCAATTACATAGTCAATTTGACTGGGTGTATTCCTCCTCAATATCATCTAATAGGCTGTCTAGTTTACAGTCCTGTTGGGAATACTTTGTGGCCAATTCTACCTGGCAGTACACTAAGCTCACAGGGATCTCCTTCCCATCGGGCCCCACAGGTCCGACCTCGGCCATGTGGTTTGGGCCAGCCTACATGTACCGCATCTTCACCATGGCCCAGGCCTCCCTGGCGCCTTGACGGCAGGCCGATATCTTCCATAATCAGAAGCACCGCCGCGCTCCCTTAAGCCTCTCTGCAAGCTCTCCAAGGCCTTCGGGCAGGGAGACGGATGGCCACAAGGCCTGGGCGACGCCCTTCATCACCGCCGAACTCGTTCGTGCATTTGTAAGAGCTCGAAAGAAGGTCACCCGTGGAACCGGCATTTCTCCGCAGACGACACTGTGAGCATACCTACGACATAACTCGTTAGTCGACTTCCTCGCCAACTCTTTTCCAAAGTTCGCTCAAGCTCTTGCTAAACATGCCGCGTCCGGCCGCCGATTCTCCTTCACGGAGTCCGGCAGCGAGGCATGAACATCTTTAGTTCTCGCCCACCGGGTGTTGGCATCTTGGAGATTATTCTTCTCTGCCTCACCCTCATAAGCACGCTCTCCCGGCTTTTAACCGGCGCAAGAGTTGTTGCTTGTCCGGATCTACTCCGGCGCCATCTGCAACGATATTGTCAGATTTACACATACGCCGCACTTCACAACATACTTATCTTTCGAAGCGTATATTACCAGAGGGGGTCTCCTTGGCCTCCCCTATAGCGGCTAGTGCGACCTCAAGTTGGGCTTTGCACTCTTCCAGCTCCTGGGACAATTGGGTATTCTTTTTGTAAGATCCTGCATAACAAATGATCCTTAAATCAGTTATTCTAACTATTTCAAGTCTCGGGGCTCTTGGTATATATAACCACCAAATTTTCTCACCAGTATGTCTTTCACATACTTTGCTCGTGGCTCTGCTAGACCATTTTGAGCGGCACGGAGGTGCGCATCTCCGAATTGAAGGCATCCAATGCCTCTTGGGAGAAACATGCGTCCACGAAGAACTGTCCGGCGACGCTGTGATTCATGGCACTCTCCACCTCGGAATTGGTGGCGAGATAGTCCGTCGGCATCCTCTGTTGGAGGAGTGTCCGACGACGCCTCGTGTTCGCCTCGCTCGACCGGCTTTGGAGCCCGGCTGGTGGAGGCTCGATTGGCGCCTCGCGGATATAGTCCGCGAGCGCTCTTTTCCTGAAGGGAGCACGGCGTTAGTATACCTTCCGGAATAAAACCTGGAATAAGATGGCATGCCATACCGTTCTTGGGCGTCTCAATCCGGACCGCACTTCTTTTTCACTTCTTGGGCCTTGTTGCCCCTTGTTGGCTAGCCACCGCAGGCTCGGCCTTCCGCCTCAAGGGCTCCCCCTGCAAAACACCATTGGTATACGGTGGTCAAAGATAAGCACGGATGGATCATTTTTAAATTATTGGGACTTCGGTCTCAGTTACCTGTGAGGCTGGAAATATTCCGGGGTAATCGGCCGTAATGGCGACCAAGGCATTGTCGATGCTCAGTTGGTAAAATACCCCATCGATCAACTCCACGGATATGTCCGGATCCTCTTGGGAGGCCGGGTCGAGGGACTGTTCCGGATCCTCGGGTTGTGGAGGAGGGCTGTTTATATCCTTTACGGCCCGGTGCAGTTCCTGCGTCGAAATCACAAGATAAGGTACTTAACTATGGGAATATGGAACGGATGGGCATAAAGAAGTGTCCGCTTACCTAGCTTGGAGGATCGTACATAGAAAATCCGCCCTGTGGATTGACACGGAGGAACTCCTCCTCTTCTCCCTTGTACAATGCGGACAAGGCCTTCGTCAGAGCAGCAACCGATCTCGGCCCCTTACGGCCGCAGCGGGTGGCATCATCCTCCCCGTTGAAATCCCACATGGGGTGGCCTCTATAATGAAGTGGCTGCACCCCCCGCATAATGCATGTGGCCATGACCCCGATCATGGTCAGTCCGGAATGAGCTAATAATCTTATCCGGCTCATCAGGTAAAGGACGTCCCTGTCGTTTTCCTTCCGAGGGCTCCGTGGGCGCCACTTAGGCGCTTCTTCAAGGGAGCTTTATTGAACTCAGAAGGCCGATCCAACAGGGTCCGGCAGGGGACATCTTCTATATAAACCATTACAAGGCCAGTCTTGGACGCTTTCTTTGGGGTTCCGGATAGATATCCGTCCCGTGATGCGCCATAGTTCGGCCCGCCCACTTGATGTATCGACCCCCACGAGAGCGGGCACAAGGCAGAACAACTTCTTCCACAGCGAAATGAGCCTCGACGCCCAAGAACAGCTCGCAAAGGGCTACAAAGCCCGCAATATGCAATATGGAGGCAGGCGTAAGGTTATGCAGCTGGAGGCCGTAGAACTCCAGGAGCCCCCGGAGAAACGGATGAATTGGAAATCCGAGCCCTCTTATTAAATAAGGGACAAGGCATACCCGCTCTATTTTAGAGGGATTGGGGACGCTCTCCGCCTGCTTTCCGCCATTATAGGTGGCGAGTCCGGCTCGAACCGGGACCATAAAGGCTGGGGGAAGAAATCCCTTGGTTTGGAGCGTCACTAGCTCGCTGTGTGGGACGAAACATCTCTCCCAATCTCCAGGCTGAGGGCTGGGAGGGCGAGAGGAGGAGCTGCGTCGACTGGCCATGATGGAATGGATTTCTGTCGGATGCGCTCCGGTGAATGCTCGCGAAGGGAAGGTGGTGTGATTCGGATCTAAATCCTCGTCTCTTTTATAAGGCAGCTTATTTGCGCAGCCAAGGGGGTAAAAGTAAAAACACCCTGGCTTTTCGCATTCGTTTGACACGTGGAAGACGGCCATTATTGGGCGTGGAAGCCAAGGAGCACAATATTCACGAGAAGCCGGACACTATTCAACAGGTACACAGAATTTGGAGAAGAACCCGCCTTGCAATGCCGAAGACAAATCTGCGCGCCGGACTCATCTTCATTGAAGCCTGGTTCGGGGGCTACTGAGGGAGTCCCAGATTCGGGGGTGTCCGGATAGCCGAACTATAACCTTTGGCCGGACTCCTGGACTATGAAGATACAAGATTAAAGAATTCGTCCCGTGTCCGGAAGGGACTTTCCTTGGCGTGGAAGGCAAGCTTGTCCATACGGATATGTAGATCTCCTCCCATTGTAACCGACTCTGTGTAACCCAAGCCCTCTCCGGTGTCTATATAAACCGGAGGGTTTTAGTCCGTAGGACGAACAACAATCATACCATAGGCTAGCTTCTAGGGTTTAGCCTCGCTGATCTCGTGGTAGATCTACTCTTGTACTACCCATATCATCAATATTAATCAAGCAGGAGTAGGGTTTTACCTCCATCGAGAGGGCCCGAACCTGGGTAAAACATCGTGTCTCTTGTCTCCTGTTACCATCCGCCTAGACGCACAGTTCGGGACCCCCTACCCGAGATCCGCCGGTTTTGACACCGACACCTGTGATAAGAGATAAAAAATGGTTAGAAAAGAAAAGGATTGAATGGGAATGCTTGTAGGCTTGTCCGTATTGTGCCTCCGCCGGTGACCAAGGTATTTTAAGTATATAATTATGCATGTGCGGTATAAACTTCGCATGTGTGTTGGGCGAACGACGGAGGCCGAACTGTTAATCTAGCTCTGAGATTGATCGGTTCCATTTAATAGGGACCGGCGGCTTAATGGCCGATGAGTTACGCGGCTTGATGAGGCCGCTTTGTACTTCGGTCGTAATAGCCCTAGTATGGTCTTCTGTACAGAGGGAGTGTTCCGTATCTCCATTTACTGTTATGACACCGCATGGACCGGGCTTTAAGTTTTGCGCGGGCGTAGAGTGGGTCGCATTAAAACAAGCAAAAGCGGTATGCCCCAGAAGTGCATGGTAGCTACTGTGGGACGGGGCAATATCAAAGGTCATGCCCTCACTTCGGAAGTTGTTCGGCGAACCAAAAATGACTTCCAGTGTGATGGAGCCCGTGCAGTGAGCTTCTACGCCGGCTATTGCTCCCTTGAGGATAGTTGTGGTGGGCTTGATTCTTGAAGGATCAATGCCCATTTTGCGGACAGTGTCTTGGTAGAGTAGATTAACGCTACTGTCGCTGTCCATAAGGACCTTCGTGAGATGGAACCCATCGATAATTGGATCGATGATCAGAGCTTCCAACCTACTGGGACGGATATGACTGATTTGGGGGGGGGGGGGGCAGCTCTATGGCGTATGCGTCATGTGGTGCGTGCCAGCGCTCCCCTGTAGGGGTGTGCGTCACGTATACCATGTTTACGGTTTTTACTTCGGGGGGGAATTGCTTTTGAAAGCCGGTATTCGGCTGGCGAGTCTCTTCGTCATCCATGTCACTGGGCGGCCCCTTCCCGTTGTGTTCGGCATTAAGCTTGCCAGCTTGTTTGAAGACCCAGCAACTTCTGTTAGTGTGAGTAGCTGGTTTATCGGGGGTGCCATGAATTTGGCAGGGCCGATCCAGTATCTTGTCTAGATTGGATGGTCCTTCTCTATTGGCCTTGAAAGGCTTTTTTCCGTTGACCGGGTTTGGAGCCGCTAAACCCGGCGTTAACCGCCTTTTCTTGCATTATTTTGCTCTTATTACGCCGCGGCTTACCGTTGCCATCTCGGACTTCGGAAGTGCCCGGATCATTGGCGTTGTTACTTCTACGAGCGAGCCAACTGTCCTCTCCGGCGCAAAAGCGGGTCATTAGAGCGGTAAGGGTTGCCATGGATTTTGGTTTTTCTTGACCGAGGTGGCGGGCGACCCACTCATCCCGGACACTGTGTTTGAAGGCCGCGAGGGCTTCGGCGTCTGGACAATCGACAATTTGGTTCTTTTTAATTAAGAACCTAGTCCAGAGCTTCCTGGCTGACTCTCCGGGCTGCTGGATGATGTGACTTAAGTCATTGGCGTATGGCGGCCGGACATATGTGCCTTGGAAGTTATCGCGAAAGGCGTCTTCCAGGTCTTCCCAGCTGCCAACGGAGTTCTCGGGAAGGCTGTTTAGCCAGTGCCACGCCGGTCCCTTTAATTTTAGAGGGAGATATTTGATGGCATGGAGATCGTCACCGCGGGCCATGTGGATATGGAGAATAAAGTCCTCAATCCATACCGCGGGATCTGTTGTTCCATCGTATGATTCGATATTCATGGGTTTAAACCATTCTGGGAATTCGTGCTCCGTTACTTCGTCTGTGAAGCAAAGGGGGTGTGCGGCGCCTCTATGTCGGGCTACGTCACGACGTAGCTCGGATGGAGTCCGTCTGCGGTTCTCGGCCCGACCGTGAGTATGATTGTTGTGTCTGGCTAGGTAGCCGTTGTCGCGTGTTGGGGCGCGTCCCCGTGATACATAGATCGATCTATTCTGACCTGCTCTACTGTCCAAGTTCTGCAGCAGGTCACATGTATGTCCCCGAGCTGTTTTATCTCCGCCTTTACGGTGAGGTGGGGTGGGCTGGTGTTCGGCTTGGGTTGCCGCTTTGTCCCGACCACGTGGTGGTCGGTCAGCCACATTATGCGATGATGGTACGGGCTCTAGCGCCTCATCATCAAACTGAGGTAGCAATTTGCGCTTCAGGTAACTTTTGGCTGGGCGCTTGAGGCCGTATTCCTCGGCTGCCAGGACATCACCCATCTATCGTTGAGCAGATCTTGATCAGCTTGAAGCTCTTTGCTGCTTCTTTTCGTGCTCCTTGCATTGGCTATTAACTGGCGCTTAAAGCGCTCCTGCTCGAGAGGTTCCTCAGGCACGATAAAATCCTCGTTGTCGAGGCTCACCTCATCCTCGGAGAGTGGAAGATAATTACTGTCCTCCGAGTCTTCGTGTATGGTCTGTTCAGAAGTTGCCTCAATGGGGTTTTTATTGTCTTCGGCACCGTCCGGAGTGTTATCTTCTCTTGTGCCGGTATCACTGTCTTTTGCATGGCGTGATTTAGAGCGGCGCCGCTGACGTCGGCGTTTTGGCTGTATCTCGGGAGGTTTATCGTCGACTAGATCCTTCTTGTTGTCGCCACTGTTCTCTTTAGGTGTGTCCACCATGTATACGTCATACGAGGAAGTGGCCGTCCAACGTCCGATAAACGGCGGGTTTTGGGCCTCCTCTTCTCCGGCATCGTCGTCCATACCATCGATGTCTTCGGAGCCGTAATCAAGCATGTCGGTTAGGTCCTCGACAGTGGCTATGAAGTGGGCGGTGGGTGGGAAACGAAATTCTCCATCATCAACCTCCAGTTCGAACCGGATATAATTCGGCTGTGAGTCCCCCGCTAAGGAGAGTGTTTGTAATGAGTTTAGCACGTTGCCTAAAGGCAAGTGCCGGAAGATGTTCGCAGAGCTGAATTCGACAATCGACGCCCGATCAAGCTCGTCGTGTGCGGATGCACATGCTTCGAAACCTGTAGTGGAAACGTGTTCGAGGTTCCGGTAACACAGATCCCACTTGAGGTTGGGATTGTGTGTGGCTCCATCACCGCTGAGTCTGCGGCCTCTGTGGCGGGGATGAGCCTCCCGTCCTCGGATGGTGTGATCTGCTCTGGATCTAGGGCCAGAGCAGTTGCGGGCGCTATCTCCTGGGTATGGTCCGATGACAGATTTAAGTCATGTTCATCGCGGTGACAGGGAGCAGCTGCCGCGGTCTCGAATCCGTTGAAGATTAAGTCTCTGCGGATGTCTGCGACGTAGTTCAAGCTTCTGAATCTGACCTGATGCTCAGGAGAATAGATGTCGATCTGCTCTAGATGGTCAAGCGAGTTGGCCCGCGGTGTGCAGCCGCCGAATACGAAGATCTGTCCGGGGAGGAAGACTTCTCCTTGAACAACATTGTTGTAGATGATTGACGGGGCCATCGAACCTCTTGACGACGACACGGCAGAACTCTCAATGAAAGCACCAATGTCGGTGTCAAAACCGGCGGGTCTCGGGTAGGGGGTCCCTAACTGTGCGTGTAAGGTCGATGGTAACAGGAGACGGGGGACACCATGTTTACCCAGGTTCGGGCCCTCTCTATGGAGGTAATACCCTACATCCTACTTGATTGATCTTGATGAATATGAGTATTACAAGAGTAGATCTACCACGAGATCGTAATGGCTAAAACCCTAAGAGTCTAGCCTGTATGACTATGATTATGATTCCCCTTCTACGGACTGTGACGCCCTCGATTTAATCGTACACTAATCATACACGCAAATGTGTACGATCAAGATCAAGGACTCACGGGAAGATATCACAACACAACTCTAGACACAAATTAAAATAATACAAGCTTTATATTACAAGCCAGGGGCCTCGAGGGCTCGAATATATAAGCTCGAATACACAAGAGTCGTGAAGCAACAATATCCGAGTCTGAGACATGAGTTAGACAAGTTTGCCTTAAGAAGGCTAGCACAAAAGCAGCAACGATCGAAAAGGCAAGGCCTCCTGCCTGGGAGCCTCCTAACTACTCCTGGTCGTCGGCGGCCTCCATGTAGTAGTAGGCACCCTCGGGGTAGGAGTAGTCGTCGGTGGTGTCGTCTGGATCCTGGGCTCCAACATCTGGTTGCATCAACCGGAAAGAAGAGGAAAGGGGGGAAAGAGGGAGCAAAGCAACTGTGAGTACTCATCCAAAGTACTCGCAAGCAAGGGTCTACACTACATATGCAACATTATCAAAGGAAGGATGTATATGTGGACTAGGCTGCAGAAATGCCAAAATAGAGAGAAGGCCTAGTCCTATCGAAGACTAGCATCTTCTGGAAACCACCATCTTGCAGCAAACAGGAGGGAGTAGAGTAGCATAAAGTAAAGTAGTAGTAGTGTTATCAACCTCGGACGGAGATCCTTTCTCGACTCCCTGTGAGAAAGCAATCCTAGAGCCATACTATCCAAGTGTCATCACAATCCAATTCTCATCACCATCCAGTTCTCATCACAAGTATCCAGTTCTAGTTGTATCGATCGAGATACAACTCCAAGTGTCCGTTACCGTATGACAGGCTATCGATAGATGTTTTCTTCCCTGCAGGGGTGCACCAACTTACCCACCACGCTCGCTTAACTCCGGCCGGACACACTTTACAGGGTCATGCCCGGCCTCGGCCAAACAATACGCCGCAACCCGACCTAGGCTTAATAGAGAGGCCAGCACGCCGGACTAAACCTATGCCCCAAGGGGTCATGGGCCATCTCCCCGGGAACTCCTGCACGTTGCGAGGGCGGCCGGTGAGCAGACCTAGCTACCTCCTTCAACAAGGCAGGCGCTTACGCAGTCCAACCCGGCGCGCCGCTCAGTCGCTGACGTCTATTAAGCTTCGGCTGATGCATACGACGCAGAACGCCCATACTATGCCCACGTGATGGTTAGTGCTATCAGGCGAGGCCCTTGGATCAAATATCCAAATCGTAGTGGATTAGGAGCGCGGTAACAAGCGAGACTCACGAAAGAAGTGACCCGTTGCCCGTCCTCGAGGACTTGCGGCAAGGGCTAGGAATGCCCGGCCACGCCTCGTAATTATCTCGCGGGCACCCTCCAGGTCAACCCGACTCCACATCACTCGCAATTAAGCTCGCGCGGGCACCCCTCAGGGTCGACCCGTCTTTAGTAACATGGCTCGGTGAAAAGTCATAGTAATCATAGTAGCGTGTGTCTAAACATCAAGGGAAAGCCGAGGAATCACCCCGGTGAATTCCACTCGAGGTAGTCATCAAGGTGAGCGTGGAGGATTCACCCTCGAGGTCCACACTTGAGGGGTTGCACGACAGAGTCGTATCGGAAGTGGTTAAAGAGGAAATCACCCTCGATGACCACGACCGAATAGCTACACTACAGGGTTAACATCAGAAGTGCTGATGAGGTCTCACCCTCGGTACTCGATAGTAACCCAGTAGTGTCGAGCAACTAAGGGGAAGTGATGTGCGGTTGTCGGGGCCTGGTCTTCGATCCCGTTGATCGGGTCTTCTGATTATCCAGCGGGGGCAGTCGGGACAAAGTGGGGGGTCACTGATGGATCTCTAAGCAACCTATACTAAGCAGTTTAGGATAAGCGTAAGGTACAACAAATAGATACAAAAGCAGGCTATGCATCGTAATAGGTGCAAACAATAACAGATAGCAAAATCTAATGCAAGCATGAGAGAATGGAATGGGCGATATCGGGATGATCAAAGGGGGCTTGCCTGGTTGCTCGGCAAGGAGGGGTCGTCGTCGGCGTAGTCGATCACGAAGCGACATCGGTCTCGGGTCTATCGGAGAAGAGGGGAAGAAACAATAAATATAAAGCAAACATAGCATCACAAAGCAGAACGTGGCAATATGATGTGCCGGGAGTGACCTAACGTATGGCTACACGATAAAGGTGAAGGGGGAATTCAACCGGGAATGTTTTCCCGGTTCCGGACCTGTGTCAGACAGATGACCGGAGGGGGAATGTCCCATGTTCAGCATGCTAGGGGCATGTGACAGATGAACGGACCGCGTATTCGGTTTCGTTGGATTTTTCTGAGCAACTTTCATATAGAAAACATTTTCATCCGAGTTACGGTTTAATTTCTATGATTATTTAAAGATTAAAGCATATTCTAGATTTATTTAAATTAACAGAAAAGGAATTATGACATCAGCATGACATAGGTGTGACGTCAGCAATCAACAGTCTGGTTGACTGGTCAAAACTGGCCAGTGGGGCCACTAGGACCCACATGTCAGCCTCTGCTGGCTTAATAGTGGATTAATTAAGCTAACAGGGGCAATTAGGGGAGTGGGCCCCGGCGTCAGTGAGTGTCTTAGGTTAAACTAAACATTTTTTTATTTATAAAACGTTATTAGACTAATATAAAAGAGGGGGCCCACATGTCGCTGGTGGGGCTGCCCGTCACAAGACGGTTGACCAGGTCAACTGGTCAACAAGGGACCAGGGGCCCCACTGGCAGTGACCCAGGGGGTGGCCCTAGGTGTGCCACGTCGGCGGCCGGCGCCGGAGTTGCGCCGACGAGCTCTCCGCGGCGGCGAGTTCGCCGGAGAGGCTCGGATCTCCACTACAGAGCGCCAAATCATGTGTTTTCACCGCGTTGAACGAGTGGAGCAGCGCATCGCGTGGTGCCGCCGGTTGACGCGGAGGTGGCCGAGCAACGCCCGGCGGCGACGGTGGCGGCGGAGCTCTCGGGCTTGAGCGGGTTGGCGTTAGAGAGCGCGAGCGGCAAAGTAAACAACTAGGCGGGTCTCGGCGACGAGGAGCATGCCGAGGCGGTCGGCCGAGCTCAGAAGCGGCTCAGAGCACGACAACGGCAGCAATGGCGGCGGCCGAACCACTTATTGCGGTGGCGGTCGCGCCGCGTGCCAAGCGGCAGAAGAGGAGGGAGGAGAGGCGGAGCTCACCGTGCGGGCGCAAGAGGCCCCATGAGTGAATGGGAGCGCAGAGGGAGGCCGTGGTCGACGGGAACCACCGACAGCCGAGGCGGAAGGGGACGAGGTGGATCCGATGCTGTGGTGCCTTCCGGCTCCAATGGCGGGCACCGGTCGACGGGGAGGAGGACGGCGGACGCCTACGGCATGTTGGAAGGGCGTGTGGAGGACGGTGGCCGCGAGGGCGGCGGCGGCCATGGCGGCCGTGCCGTTCGGATGCGATGGGGAGGGGATCTGGGGGTGCGAGGGAGAGAGCGAAGCGGGCGAGGGGAAAGGACTGGCGCGAGTGGGGTGGCAGAGCAAGTGGAAGGGGAGCCTGAGGCGTCGCCCTTATCCTCTCCCAGCGAGGCCGGCGAGGTGGTCGGGTGGCGCCGAGGCACCCGGTCGGTCGAACAGTGGGAGGTGGGAGACGATAGGGGAGGGGTAGTGGGCCACATGGCCTGTTGGGCTTAGCCCGGAGGGTTAGGCCCAGGGGGGTCAGGGGCCTTTTCTCTCTCTCTCTCTTTTTCCTTTCTTTTGCTCTTTTCTTTTTACAGAAAAAATGCTATGCAATATTTGAGCTGCCAAAAGGAGTTATGAAAAATGTGGGACTTGGCCAAATAAATACATTACCATATTTGGCACCTGCCATAAAAAGTTTGGGAGGAGTTTGAAATGATTTGGATTTTTCACAATTGGAAAAGCATTTAAAAATGCTGATTTGGAACTGCTTTAATTCCCAGGGGAAATTAGCTATCTCAAATGATGTTGAATCACTCATGACATTTAGTCAGTGGATATTTTCAACCCAGCGGACATTTTTGTTTTACTGTTTGGAGGAATAATTTATTTGACTTTATTTTAAAATTGAATTTGAATTGGTTTTGAATCAACGTGAGATTAGCAACAGTAACAGTGATGACATGGCGCCATTAACAGAGATTACTGTAGCACGACACTTGGGGTGTTACACGGACTAATCCCTCCGGTTTATATAGACACTGGAGGGGACTAGGGTTATACAAAGTCGGTTTACAGAGAAAGGAGTCTTCATATCAGGACGCCAAGCTTGCTTTCCATGCCAAGGAGAGTCCTATCCGGACATGGGAGAGAGTCTTCGGTATTGTATCTTCACAGCCCATCAGTCCGGCCCATGTATCATAGTCCGCACGCTCGAGGACCCCTTAATCCAGGACTCCCTCACCGGGGCCATAGGTTTCACTAGTGGCTTCTCTCAAGATAGCATATATTACGATGCGTGAACTAATTACTGCCGAGCAATTGATAGAAAATCACATAGTTATGAGAATATCTAGGCATGATCATGAACATATGCATCACATCCGTGTCAAGTAGACCAAAACGATTCTGCATCTACTACTATTACTCCACACATCGACCGCTATCCAGCATGCATCTAGAGTATTAAGTTCATAACAAAAGAGTAACACATTAAGCAAGATGACATGATGTACAGGGATAAAATCAAGCAATATGATATAAACCCCATCTTTTTATCCTCGATGGAACCAATACAATACGTGCCTTGCTTCCCCTGCTGTCACTGTAAAGGACATCGCAAGATTGAACCCAAAGCTAAGCACTTTTCCCATTGCAAGAAAGATCAATCTAGTAGGCCAAACTAAACCGATAATTCGAATAGACTTGCAAGGATATCAAATCATGCACATAAGAATTCAGAGAAGAATCAAATATTGTTCATAGATAATCTTCATCATAAACCCACAATTCATCGGATATCGGGAAACACATCGCAAAAAGTATTACATCGAATAGATCTCCAAGAACATCGAGGAGAACTTTTTATTGAGAACCAAAGAGAGAGAATAAGCCATCTAGATAATAACTATGACCCGAAGGTCTGTGGTAAACTACTCACACATCATCAGAGAGGCTATTGTGTTGATGTAGAAGCCCTCCGTGATCGAATCCCCCTCCAGCAGATTGCCAGAAAAGGCCCCAAGATGGGATCTCACGGGTACAGAAGGTTGCGGCGGTGGAGAAGTGGTTTCGTGGCCCCCTGGATGTTTTTAGGGTATAAGAGTATATATAGGCGAAAGAAGTAGGTCGGTGGAGCTACGAGGGGCCCACAAGGGTGGGGGCGCGCCTACCCCCCTGGGTGCGCTCTCCTGCCTCGTGGCCGTCTCGTTGCGTCTCTGACTTCCACTCCAAGTCTCCTGGATTGCGTTTGTTCCAAGAAAGATCCTCGCGAAAGTTTTATTTCGTTTGGATTCCGTTTGATATTCCTTTTCTGCGAAACACTGAAATAGGCAAAAAACAGCAACTGGCACTGGGCCTCCGGTTAATAGATTAGTCCCAAAAATAATATAAAAGAGCATATTAAAGCCCATTAAACATCCAAAATGGATAGTATAATAGCATGGAATGATAAAAAATGATAGATACGTTGGAGACGTATCAGCATCCCCAAGCTTAATTCCTGCTCGTCCTCGAGTAGGTAAATGATAAAAACAGAATTTTTGATGTGGAATGCTACCTAACATAATTTCAATGTAATTTTCTTTATTGTGGCATGACTGTTCAGATCCGAAAGATTCAAGACAAAAGTTTAATATTAATATAAAAATAATAATACTTCAAGCATACTAACAAAGCAATCATGTCTTCTCAAAATAACATGGCCAAAGAAAGTTATCCCTACAAAATCATATAGTCTGGCTATGCTCTATCTTCATCACACAAAGTATTTAATCATGCACAACCCCGATGACAAGCCAAGCAATTGTTTCATACTTTTGATGTTCTCAAACCTTTTCAACTTTCACGCAATACATGAGTGTGAGCCATGGACATAGTACTATAGGTGGAATAGAATGGTGGTTGTGGAGAAGACAAAAAGGAGAAGATAGTCTCACATAAAATAGGTGTATCAATGGGCTGTGGAGATGCCCATCAATAGATATCAATGTGACTGAGTAGGGATTGCCATGCAACGGATGCACTAGAGCTATAAGTGTATGGAAGCTCAACAAGAGAAACTAAGTGGGTGTGCATCCAACTCGCTTGCTCACGAAGACCTAGGGCATTTTGAGGAAGCCCATCATTGGAATATACAACCCAAGTTCTATAATGAAAAATTTCCACTAGTATATGAAAGTGAAAAAATAAGAGACTCTCTACCATGAAGATCATGGTGCTACTTTGAAGCACAAGTGTGGAAAAAGGATAGTAACATTGTCCCTTCTCTCTTTTTCTCTCATCATCTTTTTATAGTGGGCTTCTTTGGCCTCTTTATTTTTTTCGTCCATAGTCTCATCCCGACTTATGGGGGAATCATAGTCTCCATCATCCTTTCCTCACATGGGACAATGCTCTAATAATGAAGATCATCACACTTTTATTTACTTACAACTCAAGAATTGCAACTCGATACTTAGAACAAATATGACTCTATGTGAATGCCTCCAGCGGTGTACCGGGATATGCAATGAATCAAGAGTGACATTTATGAATGATGAATGGTGGCCTTGCCACAAATACGATGTCAACTACATGATCATGCAAAGCAATATGACAATGATGGAGCGTGTCATAATAAACGGAACGGTGGAAAGTTGCATGGCAATATATCTCGGAATGGCTATGGAAATGCCATGATAGGTAGGTATGGTGGCTATTTTGAGGAAGGTATATGGTGGGTGTATGATACCGGCGAAAGGTGTGTAGTATTAGAGAGGCTAGCAATGGTGGAAGGGTGAGAGTGCGTATAATCCATGGACTCAACATTAGTCATAAAGAACTCACATACTTATTGAAAAAACTATTATTTATCGAAACAAAGTACTACGCGCATGCTCCTAGGGGGATAGATTGGTAGTAAAATACCATTGCTCGTCCTCGACCGCCACTCATAAGGAAGACAATAAATAAATAAATCATGCTCCGACTTCATCACATAACGGTTCACCATACGTGCATGCTACGGGAATCACAAACTTTAACACAAGTATCTCTCAAATTCACAACTACTCAACTAGCATGACTCTAATATCACCATATTCATATCTCAAAACAATCATAAGGAATCAAACTTCTCATAGTATTCAATGCACTTTATATGATAGTTTTTATTATACCCATCTTGGATGCTCATCATATTAGGACTAATTTTATAGCCAAAGCAAATTGCCATGCTGTTCTAAAAGACTCTCAAAATAATATAAGTGAAGCATGAGAGATCAATAATTTATATAAAATAAAACCACCACCGTGCTCTAAAAAGATATAAGTGAAGCACTAGAGCAAAATTATCTAGCTCAAAAGATATAAGTGAAGCACATAGAGTATTCTAATAAATTCCGATTCATGTGTGTCTCTCCCAAAAGGTGTGTACAGCAAGGATGATTGTGGTAAACTAAAAAGCAAAGACTCAAATCATACAATACGCTACAAGCAAAACACATATCATGTGGTGAATAAAAATATAGCCTCAAGTAAAGTTACCGATAGACGAAGACGAAAGAGGGGATGCCTTCTGGGGAATCCCCAAGCTTAGGCTTTTGGTTGTCCTTGAATTTTACCTTTGGGTGCCTTGGGCGTCCCCAATATTAGGCTCTTGCCACTCCTTATTCCTAAATCCATCAAATTTTTACCCAAAAGCTTGAAAACTTCACAACACAAAACTTAAACAGAAAATCTCATGAGCTCCGTTAGTGTAAGAAAACAAACCACCACTTTAAGGTACTGTAATGAACACATTATTTATTTATATTGGTGTTAAACCTACTGTATTCCAACTTCAGTATGGTTCATACCCCCCGATACTAGCCATAGATCCATCAAAATAAGCAAACAACACACGAAAAACAGAATCTGTCAAAAACAGAACAGTCTGTAGTAATCTGTATCAAACGTATACTTATGGAACCCCAAAAATTCTGAAATAAATTGGTGGACGTGAGTAACTTATCTATTAATCATCTGCAGAAATAATCAACCTTATATCACTCTCCAGTAAAACATGGCAGCTAATCTCGTGAGTGCTAAAGTTTCTGTTTTTTACAGCAAGATTGCAAAGACTTCACCCAAGTCTTCCCAAAGGTTCTACTTGGCACAAACACTAAAATAAAGATAAAACCACATATAATCAGAGGCTAGATGAATTATTTATTACTAAAGAGGAACAAAAAGCAAGGAACAAAAATAAAATTGGGTTGCCTCCCAACAAGCGCTATCGTTTAACACCCCTAGCTAGGCATAAAAACAAGAATAGATCTAGGTATTGCCATCTTTGGTATGCAATCCATATGTTGCTCTCATAATAGATTCATAAAGTAATTTAATTTTCTTTCTAGGAAAGTGTTCCATGCCTTTCCTTAACGGAAATTGGAATCTAATATTTCCTTCTTTCATGTCAATAATTGCACCAATAGTTCTAAGAAAAGGTCTACCAAGAATAATAGGACATGTAGGATTGCAATCTATATCAAGAACAATGAAATCTACGGGTACATAATTACTATTTGCAACAATAAGAACATCATTAATCCTTCCCATAGTTTTCTTAATGGTGGAATCCGCAAGGTGCAAATTTAAAGAACAATCATCAAATTCACGGAAACAATCATCAAATTCACGGAAACCTAACACATCACACACAGTTTTTGGAATCGTGGAAACACTAGCACCCAAATAACATAAAGCATATCATTCATGATCTTTAATCTTAATTTTAATAGTAGGTTCCCACTCATCATAAAGTTTTCTAGGGATAGAAACTTCTAATTCAAGCTTTTCTTCATAAGATTGCATTAAAGCATCAACAATATGTTTAGTAAAAGCTTTATTTTGATCATAAGCATGAGGAGAATTTAACACGGATTGCAACAAGGAAATACAATCTATCAAAGAGCAATTATCATAATTAAATTCCTTGAAATCCAAAATAGTGGGTTCATTGCTATGTAAAGTTTTGACCTCTTCAATCCCACTTTTATTAATTTTAGCATCAAGATCTAAAAACTCCGAATCATTGGGACGCCTTTTAACTAAAGTTGACTCATCTCCAGTCCCATGTTTATAAAGATTCATATTGGAAAACAAATATTTAATAGGAGACACATCAATCGCTTTTAGATCTTCATCATTATTATCATGAAAACTAGAAGAACACGCTTTCACAAAGCAACCTTTTTTAGCATGCACCCTAGCGGTTCTTTCTTTGCACTCATCAATGGAAATTCTCATGGCTTTGAGAGACTCATTGATATCATGCTTGGGTTGAATAGATCTAAGTTTCAAAGAACAATCATAAAATTCACGGAAACCTAACACATCACATAAAGTTTTTGGAATCGTGGAAACGGTAGCACCCAAATCACACAAAGCATGGCACTCATAATATTTAGTTTTAATCTTAGAAGTAGGTTCCCACTCATCATAAAGTTTTCTAGGGATAGGAACTTCTAATTCAAGCTTTTCTTCAAAAGATTGCATCATAGGATCAACGATATGTTTAGTAAAAGCTTTGTTTTGATTATAAGCATGAGGAGAATTCAACATGGATTGCAACAAGGAAATACAATCTATTAAAGAACAATCATCATAATTAAATTCCTTGAAATCCAAAAGAGTGGGTTCATTGCTACTTAAATTTTTGACCTCTCCAATACCACTTTTATCAATTTTTGCATCAAGATCTAAAAACTTCGAATCAATGGGACGCCTTTTAACTAAAGTTGACTCATCTCCAGTCCCATCTTTATCAAGATTTATATTGGAGAACAAAGATTCAATAGGAGTCACATCAATCACTTTAAGATCTTCATCATTATTTTCACGGAAACTAGAAGAACACATTTTTACAAACCAATCTCGTTCAGCACGCATCTTAGCGGTTCTTTCTTTGCACTGATCAATGGAAATTATCATAGCTTTGAGAGACTCACTAATATCATGCTTGGGTGGAATAGATCTAAGTTTCAAAGAATCAACATCAAGAGAAATTATATCCACGTTCCTAGCCAACTCATCAATCTTAGGCAATTTTTCTTCAAGCAAAGCATTGAAATTCTTTTGCGAATTCATAAATTCTTTAACACTAGTCTCAAAATCAGAGGGCATCTTATTAAAATTTCCATAAGAGTTATTGTAGGAATTACCATAATTATTAGAGGAATTACTAGGGAACGGCCTAGAATTAAAGTTTCCTCTATACGCGTTATTACCAAAGTTCTTCCTACCAACAAAATTCATATCCATAGATTCATTATTATTATAAATCAAAGTGGACAAAGGCATATAATTAGGATCAGAAGAAACACTCTTATTAGGAAATAATTTCATAAGTTCATCCATCTTTCCACTCAAAACATTAATCTCCTCTATCGCATTAACCATTTTACTAGTGGATCTTTCGGTATGCCATTGAGAGTAATTAACCATAATATTATCTAGGAGTTTAGTAGCTTCTCCTAAAGTGATTTCCATAAAAGTACCTCCCGCGGCCAAATCTAAAAGACTTCTAGAAGCAAAATTCAATCCCGCATAAATTTTTTGTATAATCATCCATAGATTCAAACCATGTGTAGGGCAATTACGTATCATTAATTTCATCCTCTCCCAAGCTTGTGCAACATGCTCATGATCAAGTTGCTTAAAATTCATAATATCGTTTCTAGGAGAGATGATCTTAGCGGGAGGAAAATACTTAGAGATAAAAGCATCTTTGCACTTATTCCATGAATTGATACTATTTTTAGGCAAAGAAAAGAACCAAATTTTAGTATGATCTCTAAGCAAAAACGGGAAGAGCTTCAATTTAACAATATCACTATCCACATCTTTCTTCTTTTGCATATCGCACAAATCAACAAAGTTGTTTAGATGGGTAGCGGCATCTTCACTAGGAAGGCCAGAAAATTGATCTTTCATGACAAGATTCAACAAAGCAACATTAATTTCACAAGATTCAGCATCGGTAATAAGAGCAATCGGAGTGCTAATAAAATCATTGTTGTTGGTATTGGAAAAGTCACATAATTTACTATTATCTTGAGCCATCATGACAAACAATCAATCCAACACACAATCACACAAGAAGCAAGCGAAAAGAGACGAACGGAAAAGGGCAAATAAAACGGCAAAGGTGAAGTGGGGGAGAGGAAAACGAGAGGCAAATGGCAAATAATGTAATGCGAGGGATAAGAGTTTGTGATGGGTACTTGGTATGTCCTGACTTGAGCGTAGATCTCCCGACAGCGGTGCGAAATCCTTTTGCTACCTCTTGAGCATGCGTTGGTTTTCCTTGAAGAGGAAAGGGTGATGCAGCAAAGTAGCGTAAGTATTTCCCTCAGTTTTGAGAACCAAGGTATCAATCCAGAGGAGACTACACAAAATCACCTAGTACCTGCACAAACAATCAAGAACCTTGCAACCAACGCGATAAAGGGGTTGTCAATCCCTTCACAGCCACTTGCAAAAGTGAGATCTGATAAAGATAATAAGGTAAATATTTTTGCTATTTTTCTTTTATAGATTGGAAAGTAAAGATTGCAAAATAAACGGCGACAAAAATTGGTAAGTTGACGATAAACTAATATGATGTAAAATAGACACGGGGGCCATAGGTTTCACTAGTGGCTTCTCTCAAGATAGCATATATTATGGTGGGTGAACAAATTACTGCCGAGCAATTGATAGAAAAGCCCATAGTTATGAGAATATCTAGGCATGATCTTGAACATACGCATCACGTCCATGTCAAGTAGACCAAAATAATTCTACATCTACTACTATTACTCCACACATCGACCGCTATCCAGCATGCATCTAGAGTATTAAGTTCATAAGAACAGAGAAACACATTAAGCAAGATAACATGATGTAGAGGGATAAACTCAAGCAATATGATATAAACCCCATCTTTTTATCCTCGATGGCAACACTATAATACGTGCCTTGCTGCCTCTGCTGTCACTGGGAAAGGACACCGCAGGATTGAACCCAAAGCTAAGCACTTCTCCAATTGCAAGAAAGATCAATCTAGTAGGCCAAACTAAACCGATAATTCAAAGAGACTTGCAAAGATATCAAATCATGCATATAAGAATTCAGAGAAGAATCAAATATTGTTCATAGATAATCTTGATCATAAACCCATAATTCATCGGATCTCGGCAAACACACCGCAAAAAGTATTACATCGAATATATCTCCAAGAACATCGAGGAGAAACTTTGTATTGAGAACCAAAGAGAGAGAAGAAGCCATCTAGCTAATAACTATGGACCCGAAGGTCTGTGGTAAACTACTCACACATCATTGGAGAGGCTATGGTGTTGATGTAGAAGCCCTCCGTGATCGAATCCCCCTCCGGCAGATCGCCGGAAAAGGCCCCAAGATGGGATCTCACGGGTACAAAAGGTTGCGGCGGTGGAGAAGTGGTTTCGTGGCCCCTGATACATCTCCAACATTTGTATAATTTTTTATTGTTCCATGCTATTATATATTCTGTTTTGGATGTTTAATGGGCTTTATTATACATTTTTATATTATTTTTGGGACTAACCTATTAACCGGAGGCCTAGCCCAAATTGTTGTTTTTTGCCTATTTCAGTGTTTGGCAGAAAAAGGATATCAAACGGAGTCCAAACGGAATGAAACCTTCAGGAACGTGATTTTCGGAACAAACGTGATCCAGAGGACTTGAAGTGGACGTCAAGCAACCGACGAGCAAGCCACGAGGCAGGGGGCGCACTTACCCCCCTGGGCACGCCCTCCACCCTCGTGGGCCCCTCGTTGCTCCACCGACCTATTTCTTCCTCCTATATATACCTACGTACCCCCAAACCATCAGCAACAGAGCCAAAACCCTATTTCCACCGCCGCAACCTTCTGTACCCGTGAGATCCCATCTTGGGGCCTTTTCCGGCGCTCAGCCGGAGGGGGCATTGATCACGGAGGGCTTCTACATCAATACCACAGCCTCTCCAATGATGTGTGAGTAGTTTACCTCGGACCTTCGGGTCCATAGTTATTAGCTAGATGCCTTCTTCTCTCTCTTTGGATCTCAATACAAAGTTCTCCTCGATTCTCTTGGAGATCTATTTGATGTAACTCTTCTTTTGCGGTGTGTTTGTCGAGATCCGATGAATTGTGGGTTTATGATCAAGATTATCTATGAACAATATTTGAATCTCCTCTGAATTATTTTATGTATGATTGGTTATCTTTGCAAGTCTCTTTGAATTGTCAGTTTGGTTTGGCCTACTAGATTTATCTTTCTTGCAATGGGAGAAGTGCTTAGCTTTGGGTTCAATCTTGCGGTGCTCGATCCAGTGATAGTAGGGGAAACGACACATATTGTATTGTTGCCATTGAGGATAAAAAGATGGGGTTTATATCATATTGCATGAGTTTATCCCTCTACATCATGTCATCTTTCTTAAAGCGTTACTCTGTTCTTATGAACATAATACTCTAGATGCATGCTGGCTAGCGGTCGATGTGTGGAGTAATAGTAGTACATGCAGGCAGGAGTCGGTCTACTTGTCACGGACGTGATGCCTATATACATGATCATACCTAGATATTCTCATAACTATTCAATTCTATCAATTGCTCGATAGTAATTCGTTTACCCATCATAATACTTATGCTATCTTGAGAGAAGCCTCTAGTGAAACCTATGGCCCCCGGGTCTATTTTCCATCATATTAATCTTCCGTCAACAAAACTATTTCTATCTTTGTTTATTTTGCTTTCTTTACTTTTAGTCTTTATCATAAAAATACCAAAAAATATTATCTTATCATCTCTTTCAGATCTCACTCTCGTAAGTGACCGTGGAGGGATTGACAACCCCTTTATCGCGTTGGTTGCGAGATTCTTATTTGTTTATGTAGGTGTGTGGGACTCGAGCGTAGTCTCCTACTGGATTGATACCTTGGTTCTTAAAAACTGAGGGAAATACTTACGCTAGTTTACTGCATCACCCTTTCCTCTTCAAGGGAAAATCAACGCAGTGCTCAAGAGGTAGCAAGAAGGATTTCTGACGCCGTTGCCGGGGAGGCTTACGCAAGGTCAAGTCAAGATTTGATTTCCCGTCAACGAGCCATTTCTGGCGCCGTTGCCGGGGAGTCTACGCACAAGTCAAGACATACCAAGTACCCATCACAAACTCTAATCCCTCGCATTACATTATTTGTCATTTCCCTCTCGTTTTCCTCTCCCCCACTTCACCTTTCCCTTTTCTTCGCCCTTCTTCTGTTCGTCTTTTCGTTTGCCTTGATGTCTTACTTGGCTCGTTTGCTCATTTGGTTGGAATAGTTGTGTATTTATTGCTAAACAGAGAACCTAAGATCTATGGATCCTCATCCGCTTGCCAATCTTTTTAAGAGATCCAATTATGATGAACCGATTTCTAGTGATTTGAGTGCACTAGATTATCTTTATGAGGTTTTGCTTGACATTCGTGAATCTGAAAATTATGATGAAGAAATTTATGAAGAGATTTGCAATAGCTCCTTGAAGAAAAAGCATGATTGCAATGATTTTACTATAAATTCTCTTGATGTCAATTGTGCTAATAATTTGCAAAACCCTAAGCTTGGGGATGCTAGTTTTGCTATGTCTACTACTTGTTGGAATGATCATGATTGGGGTGATTCTTCTTATGATCTTGAAAATTTATTTAAGCCCCATGATGAATATGAGATTGATAATAATGTTTGCAATAGTATTGAAAGTGGGTTTGTAAGAGTGTCAACTTTAGATCCCACATATTTGGAGATTGTTCAATCTTATGAAGTTTTTGATAAAAGTGGGTTTGGAGAGGTCATGACTTTAGTTAATGTTAATCCCACTATTTTGGAAGAGTGTCAACTTTGCATGCATGTAGATCTTGTTGAGAATATTTTATGTGATATATATTTTGTTGAATTTGCTTATGATCCCACATATAATTATTATGAGAGAGGAAAATATGATTGTAGAAATTTTCATGTCACTAAATTACCTCTCGTTATGTTGAGATTGCTATTGTCACTTTCTACTTCCTTGCATATTCTAGTTTTTGCTTACCTTGAAAATTTGTTTGCTTATAATATGCCTATGCATAGGAAGTATATTAGACTTAGATGTGTTTGTCACGTGTTTTATGATGCTCTCTTTGCGCTTCAATTCTTGTCTTTCATGTGAGCATCATTAAAATTATCTATGCCTAGCTAAAAGGCTTTGAAGAAAAGCGCTTGTTGGGAGACAACCCAATATTTTTACTTCCTTTTATTCAATAAATATTTGATCTAGCCTCTGGTTAGATGTATTTTTATGTTTTAGTTAGTGTTTGTGCCAAGTTAAACCTATAGGATCTTCTTGGATAATAGTTATTTGATCTTGCTGAAAATTCCAGAAACTTTCTATTGACGAAAACAATTGTTAAAAATCACCAGAACGTGATAAAATACTGATTCCAATTGCATAAGATCAATAAAAAAATTATTTAGGCTGTCCTATTTTGGTAGAATGTTTCGAGTTCCAGAAGTTTGCGTTAGTTACAGATTACTACATACTATTCTGTTTTTGACAGATTCTGTTTTTCGTGTGTTGTTTGCTTATTTTGATGAATCTATGGCTAGTAAAATAGTTTATAAACCATAGAGAAGTTGGAATACAGTAGGTTTAACACCAATATAAATAAATAATGAGTTCAATACAGTACCTTAAAGTGGTGTTTTGTTTTCTTTCGCTAATGGAGCTCACGAGATTTTCTGTTAAGTTTTGTGTTGTGAAGTTTTCAAGTTTTGGGTAAAGATTTGATGGATTATGGAACAAGGAGTGGCAGGAGCCTAAGCTTGGGGATGCCCGAGGCACCCCAAGGTAATCCAAGGACACCAAAAAGCCAAAGCTTGGGGATGCCCCGGAAGGCATCCCCTCTTTCGTCTTCGTCCATCGGTGACTTTACTTGGAGCTATATTTTTATTCACCACATGATAAGTGTTTTTCTTGGAGCGTCTTGTATAATTTGAGTCTTTGCTTTTAGTTTACCAGAATCATCCTCGCTGAATACACTTTTGAGAGAGACACACATGATTCGGAATTTATTAGAATACTCTATGTGCTTCACTTATATCTTTTGAGCTATATAGTTTTTGCTCTAATGCTTCACTTATATCTTTTAGAGCACGGCGGTGGTTGTTTGATAGAAACTATTGTTCTCTCATGCTTCACTTTTATCATTTTGAGAGTACTACAAAGCGGCATGGTAATTTGCTTAAATTATGAAATTAGTCCTAATACGATAGGCATCCAAGATTAGTAAAAACTTTCTTATAAGTGTGTTGAATACTAAGAAATGTTTGATGCTTGATGACTGTTTTGAGATATGGAGGTAGTGATATTAAAGTTGTGCTAGTTGAGTAATTGTGAATTTGAGAAATACTTGTGTTGAAGTTTGCAAGTCCCGTAGCATGCACGTATGGTAAACGTTGTGTAACAAATTTGAAACATGAGGTGTTCTTTCATTGTCCTCCTTATGAGTGGCGGTCGGGGATAAGCGATGGTCTTTTCCTACCAATCTATCCCCCTAGGAGCATGCGTGTAGTTCTTGGTTTTTGATGACTTGTAGACTTTTGCAATAAGTATGTGAGTTCTTTATGACTAATGTTGAGTCCATGGATTATACGCACTCTCATCCTTCCATCATTGCTAGCCTCTTCGGTACTGTGCATTGCCCTTTCTCGCTTTGAGAGTTGGTGAAAACTTCGCCGGTGCATCCAAACCCCGTGATACGATACGCTCTATCACACATAAACCTCCTTATATCTTCCTCAAAACAGCCACCATACCTACCTATTATGGCATTTCCATAGCCATTCCGAGATATATTGCCATGCAACTTTCCACCGTTCCGTTTATCAAGACATGCTTCATCATTGTCATATTGCCTTGCATGATAATGTAGTTGACATCGTATTTGTGGCAAAGCCACCATGCATATTATTTCATACATGTCACTCTTGATTCGTTGCCCATCCCGGTAAACCGCCGGAGGCACTCATATAGAGTCATACTTTGTTCTAGTATCGAGTTGTAATCATTGAGTGGTAAATAAATAGAAGTGTGATGATCATAATTCATAGAGCATCGTCCCCCCCCCCCCAAAAAGTGAAAGGCCAAATAAAAAAAGAAAGGCCCCCAAAAAAAGGGGCACTGCTACTATCCTTTTTTTCCACACTTGTGCTTCAAAGTAGCACCATGATCTTTATGATAGAGAGTCTCTTGTTTTGTCACTTTCATATACTAGTGGGAATTTTTCATTATAGAACTTGGCTTGTATATTCCAACAATGGGCTTCCTTAAATGCCCTAGGTATTCGTGAGCAAGCAAGTTGGATGCACACCCACTTAGTTTCTTTTGTTGAGCTTTCATACATTTATAGCTCTAAGTGCATCCGTTGCATGGCAATACCTACTCCTTGCATTGACATCAATCGATGGGCATCTCCCTAGCTCGTTCATTAGCCGCGTTAATGTGAGACTTTCTCCTTTTTTGTCTTCTCCACATAACCCCCATCATCATATTCTATTCGACCCGTAGTGCTATATCCATTGGTCACGCTCATATATTGCGTGAAAGTTAAAAAAAGTTTGAGATTACTAAAGTATGAAACAATTGCTTGGCTTGTCATCGGGGTTGTGCATGATGAGAGCATTCTTGTGTGATGAAAATGGAGCATGACCAAACTATATGATTTTGTAGGGATGAACTTTCTTTGGCCATGTTATTTTGAGAAGACATAATTGCTTAGTTGGTATGCTTGAAGTATTATTACTTTTATGTCAATATTAAACTTTTATCTTGAATCTTTTGTATCTGAATATTCATACCACAAATAAGAGAATTACATTGAAAATTATGCTAAGTAGCATTCCACATCAAAAATTCTGTTTTTATCATTTACCTACTCGAGGACGAGCAGGAATTAAGCTTGGGGATGCTTGATACGTATCCAATGTACCTATAATTTTTTATTGTTCCATGCTATTATATATTCTGTTTTGGATGTTTAATCGGCTTTATTATACATTTTTATATTTTTTTTGGGACTAACCTATTAACCGGAGGCCCAGCCCAAATTGTTGTTTTTTTTTCCTATTTCAGTGTTTCGCAGAAAAAGAATATCAAACGGAGTCCAAACGGAATGAAACCTTCGGGAATGTGATTTTCAGAACAATCGTGATCCAAAGGACTTGGAGTGGATGCCAAGAAACCGACGAGGAAGCCACGAGGAAGGAGGGCGCGCCTACTCCCCCTGGGCACGCCCTCCACCCTCGTGGGCCCCTCGTTGCTCCACTGACCTACTTCTTCCTCCTATATATACCTACGTACCCCCAAACCATCAACAACGGAGCCAAAACCCTATTTCCACCGCCGCAGCCTTCTGTACCCATGAGATCCCATATTGGGGCCTTTTCCGGTGCTCCACCGGAGGGGGCATTGATCACGGAGGGCTTCTACATCAACACCATAGCCTCTCTGATGATGTGTGAGTAGTTTACCTCACACCTTCGAGTCTATAGTTATTAGCTAGATGGCTTCTTCTCTCTCTTTGGATCTCAATACAAAGTTCTCCTCGATTCTCTTGGAGATCTATTTGATGTAACTCTTCTTTTGCGGTGTGTTTGTCGAGATCCGATGAATTGTGGGTTTATGATCAAGATTATCTATGAACAATATTTGAATCTCCTCTGAATTCTTTTATGTATGATTGGTTATCTTTGCAAGTCTCTTCGAATTATCAGTTTGGTTTGGCCTACTAGATAGATCTTTCTTGCAATGGGAGAAGTGCTTAGCTTTGGGATCAATCTTGCGGTGCTTGGTCCAAGTGACAGTAGGGGAAACGACACGTATTGTATTGTTGCCATCGAGGATAAAAAGATGGGGTTTATATCATATTGCATGAGTTTATCCCTCTACATCATGTCATCTTGCTTAAAGCGTTACTCTGTTCTTATGAACTTAATACTCTAGATGCATCTTTGGATAGCGGTCGATGTGTGGAGTAATAGTAGCGGATGCAGGCAGAGTCGGTCTACTTGTCACGGACGTGATGCCTATATACATGATCATACCTAGATATTCTCATAACTATGCTCAATTCTATCAATTGCTCGACAGTAATTCGTTTACCCACCGTAATACTTACGCTATCTTGAGAGAAGCCACTAGTGAAACCTATGGCCCCCGGGTCTATTTTCCACCATATTAATCTTCCGTCATCAAGCTATTTCTATCTTTGTTTATTTTGCTTTCTTTACTTTTAGTCTTTATCATAAAAATACCGAACATATTATCTTATCATCTCTGTCATATCTCACTCTTGTAAGTGACCGTGAAGGGATTGACAACCCCTTTATCCCGTTGGTTGCGAGGTTCTTATTTGTTTGTGTAGGTGCGTGGGACTCGAGCGTAGTATCCTACTGGATTGATACCTTGGTTCTCAAAAACTGAGGGAAATACTTACGCTACTTTACTGCATCACCCTTTCCTCTTCAAGGGAAAACCAACGCACTACTCAAGAGGTAGCACCCCCTAGATGTTTTCAGGGTATAAGAGTATATATAGGGGAAAGAAGTAGGTCGGTGGAGATACAAGGGGCCCACGAGGGTGGGGGGCATGCCTACCCCCCCTGGGCGCGCCCTCCTGCCTCGTGGCTGCCTCGTTGCGTCTCTGACTTCCACTCCAAGTCTCCTGGATTGCGTTTGTTCCAAGAAAGATCCTCGCGAAGGTTTCGTTCTGTTTGGATTCCGTTCGATATTCCTTTTCTGCGAAACACTGAAATAGGCAAAAAATAGCAACTGGCACTGGGCCTCCGGTTAATAGGTTAGTCCCAAAAATAATATGAAAGAGCATATTAAAGCCCATTAAACATCCAAAACAGATAATATAATAGCATGGAATGATAAAAAATTATAGATACATTGGAGACGTATCAAGGCCCTTTTTGGTAATAAGTAAATAAATTAGCAGAGGCCCTGTCGGGTCAGCTTTATTCCCGTTCGAAGACATCGAGCGAATTGCAGTCCAACAGCAAACTATGTCATCAAATTCAAGTTTCACAGCCAAATATGAGTACAACTAAACAACAAGGTCATCATGTTTTAGTCATCATACAATCACCAAAGACAAATGAACATACATAACAAGTGATGTTCTCACAGCAAAATACTAAACAACACGTTCATCAGGTTTCAGTTGTCATAGCAAACACAATTTCACATAGTAGATAGAAAAACGTCTTCTGACAGGCAAATACGATAAAAGCAATATAATCATCATCTGCAGCAGCAGTGTCAACATCTTCGCCATGTGTATCAGTCTGAATCGTAATTCCCAGAGTGTAATCTTCTTCTTCATCCTCATTGTCCTCGAACGTTGGCTTCTTATTGATCAACTCTTGTATGTCCACATCACAACAGGCAATCTTTTCGCCAGCGTCATTGACGTGATGGTTCTCAAAGATATTAGGAACATCTGTTGAATCTTGTACATCAGGAGCAGTGTAAGAATCATCTTGTTGTGCAACTTGATTAAGCGAATTCCTCTGCTCAAACCTTTGCAATACTCTCCAGTCATCGCTACGTGCAAATGTGTCTTCCAAGAAAAATATTTGTGTTGCTTGATTTGCCAAAATAAAAGGCTCGTTGGTCTGGTAGGCTGCCTTGACATTGATGGATTTGAAATAATCATCAGCTCTAGGTTTTGCGATCCTGGAAAACATGTTATACCAATGACAGCACAACAGAACCACACACCAATGATCCTCGAAACTGGAGATATACTGCAACTGAACAATGTCTGTTATGTTAGAATACATTTCAGTTATCTGTTTGTCGTATATATACGTGCTCATGATGGCACTGTTTTGTGTCTTCCTGCCTTTGTCGCGTGCAAGGGTATTTTAGCACATATCTCCAACAATGCAAGATTCATAATGTCTTACCCGAGTATCAGGACCCATTGCTAGTGCGTAAAGGGAATCATCAACTTCCTACCCATCCTCCCACATCTTCTTAACCTATGGTTAGAAAATAGACAAGCTGATCATCTTAATATATTAAAAAACTGATAGTGCAATTCAAAAGCTTACATGGTTCTTGAATCATTTCGCAAATCCTGCCATAACCAGTTTGTCAATGTTCTTGGATTTTGCAGCAGTAACTCCTTTTTGTAGATGCTGCACAACATAGTGATTGCGTCAAACGTCTAAATATATAAGAACGTGCTGCAAGTTTAGTAGATTACGATGTATAAGCTGCAGTACGTAGCACTTACTTGATATAAGGTAGTATATCAAGACAGTTATTCAACACATAACAAACCATTTTGTTCAAATCTTTAGGTTTGTCCTCTTGTCGACTCTTCCCTGTAACTCGAACAGAATAATCGAGAACATTGAGCCCAGGATTGTCTTCACCCACTCTTTGCTAAGCTGATCAGTTGTTTCAATGTACTTTGAGAAGAATGTCAACACTTCTGTAGCAATGTAGGCCTCTGCAATGGAACCCTCGGGTCTAGCTCTCTTCCTAACATAGCACTTGAAAGTGCCTAGCCGCCTTTCAACAGGGTACATCCAGCCATACTGTACTGGACCTCTAAGTAGTGCCTCATCGGGTAGATGAACAGCCAAATGCACCATCACATCAAAGAAGGCTGGAGGATATATCTTCTCAAGGTCGCATAGGATAGTTGGTATCTTGTCTCTAAGACGCTCCAAAGCATCTACCCTGATATTTCTACTGCAGAGTTCCCTGAAGAATTGTCCCAACTCTGCACCTGCTCTGTATAAGTCAGGGCGGCCCAATCCTATAAGGATAACAAGTAAAACCCTTTGAAGTAGGACATGGCAGTCATGAGTTTCAACCCTTGTACCTTGTTTCCATCTGCACTGACTCTACATTCAGTGTTGGAAGCAAATCCATGTGGGAATCTCACAAGTGACAAGACTTCGCATAATTCTTTTCTTTTTACCTTGTCCAAGACGTACACAGCTGGTGCCATATCCCATGGTTTACCTTCATCTTGCACCTGCAAATCCTGTCTGATACCCAGGTGTGTCAAATCAATCCTATATTTCAAGGTATCTTTCCTCTTGCCTTCAATATTAAGAAGTGTGTCGATAATGCCGTCACATATATTTTTCTCGATGTGCATCACATCAAGATTATGTCGCAGATCCAAATCTTTCCAATACTCCAAGTCCCACAATGTGAACCTGTGGGTAAACAATAATCTCGCTTCTGCCCTACCACGCTTCCTTTTCCTGCTACCATTACGAGGATGGTTTCCTGGTGTAATATGCCTGACCTTCTCTAATTTCACTTGCAACTCATCGGCAGTGAGCCTCTTTGGCGCATCACGGTTTTCATGCTTTGCATTGAACACATGTCTTCGGTATTTTGTAGGACGCGGCTTGTCCTTGGCAAGGAAACAATGGTGTCCAATGTAACAGATCTTGCTAAGTATTGCGTATGAAACCGGATTCCTGTCACAACGTACACATGCATTGTAACCATGTGTCATTCGCCCCTGACATAATGCCCAAAGCCGGATAATCATGGATGCACCAAATTATAACAACACGTAGAAAGAAATCAGCTGGTGGGATGCTATATAGGTCTCGAGTGAGAACACCCCTCCATATCTGTTGAAGTTCCTCCACAAGAGGCTCCATGAATAAATCAAAATCCTTTCCAGGACTTTTTGGACCTGGGATGAGAAAGGCCATCATGACTTTTTGGACCCGGGATGAGAAAGGCCATCATGTAGTTTGATTCTTCGGTGCAGACAGTTGGAGGCATGTTGTAAGGGATAACAAGCACTGGCCACATGCTATATGTGGCGCTCTGGTGGCCAAATGGGTTAAATCCATCTAAAGCTAAGCCAAGTCTAATGTTTCTTGGGTCAACAGCAAACTTTTTGTGTTTCTGATTGAAGCTTTTCCACTCACTACCATGAGACGGATGGCTCATTACATTCTGATCTCTGTACTCCTGGTTCCTAGAATGCCATAGTACATCCTCTCTTGTTTCAGCATCATGAAACAACCTCTGCAATCTTGGTATAATTGGAAAATGTCTCAGAACATTATGAGGAATCCTCTTCACAGAATCGCCATCTTTCCATCTTGATGATTTGCATTTCAGGCATTCACTTAAGTTGGCATAATCCTTCCGGAACAGAACACAATTATTCTTATAAACATGGATCATATCATATCCAATTTGAACTGCACGAAGGAAACTCTTCATTTTACTATAGGTGTGTGGCAGCTCAGACGCATCTGGGAAAGCTTTGCGGAAAGCAGCCAACATTGCATCAAATGATTGGTTGGTCATCCGCTCAGTTATCTTCACCTGAAAAAGGGTGACCATAGCTAAGAATACTGACAGCTTATTTCTCGGGTGACAGCCACGTTGCATTGTTCCAACATGCGGGCCCACCGTTTTTCTTCTGCAGGTGAAAGTTCACGAAATGCACGAGCATTTCCTAGCATTGTTTCAATGTTGGTCAAACTCACTGGCTCCGCCACCACCATCTCCTCCTCCTCTTCCACACGAGCATCGAGCGGATCAAGATGGTGATCTGCTGCTTCCACGTAGTCGATAACATTGGCGTTCACAGCTTCACCATGATGAACCCACCTAGTATATGTGACCGACATCCCATACAAGTGTAGATGATTTTGCATAGTTGACTGGGAGCTTCTAACTGGATTCATACAACTGCTACACGGGTAGAGCACATCTGATTTCGGACCACTGTACTCAGCTCTGATAAAGTTCATGAAGTTTTCAACCCCCTCGACATATGCAGCGGAGAGTCTTCGAGCAGAAGTTATCCATGTCATGTCCATCTGTTAGACATACAAATTAGTTCTTCTACTAGATATTACAGAAAAAACATATATGCTTTTTTATGAAGTCCAGAAAAAAATACCTAGGTCGATGTCTAAAGCTATGGCAAGATATTTGGACGAGCAGATCTAAGTAACGAAATATATTTAAAGCTAATTCAGCAAACAGATTTGAGTGCTAAATTATGGCAGGCTGTTTCAGCAATCAATGAGGCCGAGCACACAGCCATCAAACTATCGAAGGCCATCACAGCAACAAAGATCGAGTATAAAACGGTGTAGAGCTATTTCACCTAACAGATTGGCTACTAGACCATGGCAATCTACGTCACAATAAATATATGGCAGGATATTTTAGCACCTAATCAGGCTTGGCATGCCATCTCAACTAAGCAGATTGAGTGCAGAACAGGGCAAGGAAACTTCTTAAGCAGAGCATATTGACTGTAAACTACTTCAGCAAACAGTGAGATTAACAGCGTCTATCAGCTAACGTTCAGCGCTACACCGATATTCACGGGGCCTCAGTCTAGAATGCGCGTACCATGGGAGAAGCTGACCATCGTGCGTCTCCACACAAACGTCGCCAGCGGTGGCGGCGCTGACCGCCATGCGCCTCCACAAGAACGTCGCCAGCGGTGGCGGCGCGGCGAGAGGACGGCAGTCTACGAGAGTGTACTGTGGGAGCGAGAGGATCGCCGTGCGTCCCCTCGATGAACCGTGGCGCCGATGTATCGGTGCGGCAGGGAGGGCGGCTTTGGCGGAGCGAATGGAGTGGAGGGAGGCGGGGGGAGGGGGGTTTGGGAAATATTATTGGCTAGTTGGCCGAAGGGCGGTTGAATTTGGGATTTGGGGGGAATTTGGGGGAGGGGTTTCAAGGTGGGCGGTGGGAGTTTGGCGCATGGTCGGTTTCTCCAAGTGCAGTCCCACGTGTCAGTGAAGAGGCAAGCCGAAGCGCGTTCCATTTGCGTGAGCCGTGTGCAGGACCGAACGTGTGTGGGGTGCAATGCGACGCGACAGGTGCTTGTGAGTGTACCGCCTTTTTCCTTTTAAAATAGGTGCTTCGCCCTAAAAAACTTGGTGCTTCAGCGATCCATCAATACTACTACTAGTAATCCGGTAATCCCGACTAAAATGGCGCGGCGGGTCTTTTCCCGCGCGATATGCTGGGAGGTTGGCTTAGTTGGGTTTTTTAGGACGAGTAATGCTACACCTACGTAATCCCAGTTACGTAATTGACGTAATGTGAAACGTGTGAGCTTTTGATTACAGATTGGGGGGAGGGAGGGGCCCACTACCATGAAAAATCATGGAGGAGAGAGAGAGGCAATTTACATTAACCCTTTCGTAGGTTCCCCTAGATGTAGAAAGATGTGAAATGCGTGAATGTGTAGTGGAAGTACTATTGGAGTGCCTAAGATAAATTATGTATGTAGACCCTATGTGTTTATTTACTTCGCATGTTAGCTTTGTCTCAGTTCAATAAAAAGCAGAGTTGGTGATGATGGTGTGCCTGCCATCCTGCAATATAGGTCGTCCGATCTATGAAAAATTACCCGCACTCCTCTCCACATTTGCATATAAGGCCTTCCCTCGTTCATCCTTTTCTCCCACAAGATCTTGATGTTCCGTGCAACGCACGTGCATCTTGCTAGTACTCCTACAATATACTATATTATTGTGAAAGTTCATATACACCGGCTAAGATTAATGCAAACATGGCAGATTTTCATTACATTTTGAACTTTTATAGGATAGAAAAATAAAATAAAACCGACCCTAAATCTATTCTACGGCGGCAACCGACGTCCTCCATCTGCGATCTCCATGTACGGGGGCGGGGTTCAAGACGAAGGTGCGGTCTCCGGCGAGGAAGAGAAGAACACGGGAGACGGATCGGCCAGTTGGCACACCATGCCCTGCCGCCTCCCATGCCCTACTCATCCTCGGAGTAGTCCCCGACCTCGGCGGTGCTGGACGTTGGACGGCGGCAAGTAGGACGAGTGGCTGACTATCCTCCCGTCGTCGGCCGCCAGCGTGGCCACCGCTTGTGTGGTGGTGTCCGCGTCCGACTACGCCGCTATTGCGTCGCGAGCGGCGACTTGAGCGAAGGCGGCGACCTCGAGCTTCATCCCCGAAGACAAGCTCTCCCGCAGAGTGTTCGCGCTCGCGTTCATGGCGGATGTGGTGCCAGGTAACAGGACGATGCGCTATAGTGTGGAGGTTAGCTCGGCATAGCCGCTTTAAGTAGCGCATTCCGATGAGGTCAAAGCGTCCGGGCGCGTCATTAAGTCGCCGGAGTTGGTTCCTCGGGCACCGAACCTCTTAACGACGGCATACGGATGGACGGCATGAATGCGGGCAGCTGGCGCCGGCTGGGAGCGCACCGTGCAACGACGCGAGGGACGAGGGTTTTTGGTGTGCCAAGGTAGTCACCTACGGTCGTGGCAACGTTGGAGATGCCCTTTGCTCACATGCGACCCCACATGTCATTGAAAAAGCAAGACGACCCGGCATGGTCTCAGGTCCTGGGGATGTAGTTGGCCGCGCTACACCACTCCGCGAACGCGTCGCGGCGCGCACGCACTTCAGCGCCCCATGCATCCTCGATGAGCCGGGTGTTGATCTGTTGGTCGTGCCATAGCGTTAACGCCACCCTCGGCACACTGAAACCGACCGTGTCCAGCGATGATGAGTGTGTCGCTCACCGCGGTCGCCCTGTCTAGAGGCGGTGCTGGAGCTGCGCCACGTTGCTGGCCCCCACGACCCACATGAACGGTTGCCGGTGGCGAGGAGGTCGTGGGCCAGCTCCCCCATTGGACTAGTCTATGCCACGTCGTCCCGACAGGTGTGCCCCACATGTCTGTTTCCCTGTTTTCCCGGCCATATTCGAGCGTCAGTGCTCCGCGTTGCGCATTAGGCGCAAAACAGGTGGTTTTTGTGCCCTGGTTCTAATGTGGTACAGTACCAAGTTGTTACCCTAGCCCCAAGTGTGGTGGTTTTTGGTACGGTACCACCCTTTTCCTTTTCAAGTAGTGAAGCGTAACACTTGATTAAGTAGTCGGATGGTGTGCTAAATTTAGGTGTCTGACTGTTTGAAAAAATAATTGAGGTGTGCTCGATCCGTGCCTGCATTTAGGGGTCCAACATACCATGTTCCGGGGGTAGTAACTATACTAGTCCCTGTGTACTCCCTCTGTTTTATTTACTCCGCATTTCATCTTTGCTCAAAGTCAAACTTTGTAAACTTTGACAAAGTTTATAGACAAAAATAATAACATATACAATAACAAATCTGTCGGATCACGGGTTCCGGCAAAACCCTCAAGGTTCGAACACTGGGTGTGCACGAAGATCTTCCCATACCGATCCACGTCCTAGCTTTGCTAAGATCTCACGGACTAACTCGACGAACTCGCAACACAAGGGACACAAGATTTATACTGGTTCAGGCCACCATTGTGGTGTAATACCCTACTCCAGTGTGGTGGTGGTGGATTGCCTCTCGGGCTGAGGATGAACAGTACAAGGGGAAGAACAGCCTCCTGAGGCGAGATCTTCTTGTGCTCGGTGGACTTGTGTGGGTGAGGATTACTCAAGATGAGATGCCGGAGGCCCGGTTCGAGTTGCCTCGTACTATGGTGGCTAATCCTATTTATAGAGGCCCTGGTCCTCTCCCCAAATATTGAGCGGGAAGGGAGCCAACAACGGACAATTTGAAAGGGGACAGCTAGTACAGCTTATCCTGACAAAAGCAGTCTTCACCTGCAAAAGGCTCTGGTGGTGACGCCGCCTTGGGCTCCACGGTGACCTCCGTCTTGCCGTCCTGCTGGTCTTGGTCTTGTTGCACCGATATGGAAACCTTTGCTTGACGCCTCGGTACTCCTCGCCCGTGCTTGCTTCTTTAGCACCAAAGAGGAAACAAGGACACTGCGCGCTGGCGCCCGCCTGGTCTCGATCGTCATGGCTCACGTCACAAAAGCCTCGTGAGGTTTGCCTTGCCTTGATCTCTCCGCCCCTCGCGAGCCAACCTGGGGGCCGCTCCCGAGGAGGTCTTGTGTCGTCCGCCTCGCGAGGCTTGGCCCCTCGCGAGGATCTTGAGTGCTTGTTGGTGAAGATGGGTCGTATGGGCCCGCTCGCAGAGCCATGCCGTGGGCCGCAGGCAGGCAAGTCTGGGGATCCCCATTCCCAGAACGCCGATAGTAGCCCCCGGGCCCAAGGCGCGCTCGGGCTTGGCTTCGGGGCGAAGCCAAAGGTCAAGTGCGGAGCGCCGCGGGCCCCAATAGCTTGTGGCCTTGGTCGAAGTGTGGCGGTTGATTGGACGTGGGCGTCTCTGCTTCCCCATGCTGCCTCGGCAACTACCTGACTTGTCAAGTCACTGCGACATGCAAAGAAAAAACCATCATTACCTGTGATCGTGGGGGGCGCTGGTTGGCCTTCTCCTGCTATAAATGGGGAGGGGGCGGAGCGCCCATTGCCCATCTCTTCCCATTCTGCTTGCTTCTCCCCTTTGCTCCATTGCCAGCAGCGACACCAATGGCGCCACCGAGGAGGTTCTCTGCTGCGGAGAAGGGGAAGGCCCCTCACGAGGGGCCCGGCTCCCCGGCGCCCAAGCGTGGACGTGGCCGTCCCATAAGCACATCGCTACCCCCGCCCCCCGTTCCGTGGTGGCACCGTTGCGCGTGCGAGGCGATCGATCGTGGCAGCCACAGCCGATGAAGGAGATGTGCCATGGTTGCACGGCCTCCCCGGCCGCGCTTCCACTCGGTGGAAGTGCTGCCGGAGTTCGTCGTCTGGTCGGAGAACCCGGCCGGCAAATGGCTTCAGCTCCCGCACTTCTTTGCCGGCGAGCTGCCAGCCTCCAGTCCAGGTGGGCTCTGGCTGCAAGAGGACGGTTCCGCAGCAGGGCTTCTTGGGTCGCAGTCGAGGTCTCCGTCGCGAGCAACATAGCTCTGGCCCGCGGCTGGGAGACGTTTTCTCGCGCGCGCGGCCTTGGTAGGCGGTGCACCCTCCATTTCAAGTATGACAGTGATGCGACCCTCTATGTGAGGGTGTTTGGGGAAGACGGTCGCCGCGCCATCGAATTACATGACCCACCCGTCAGGCACCTCACTTCCCAGTGAGGTGGACTGGTCCTCGCCTACTTCAAGAGTCGGGGCATCCGTCCATTCTGCCATGAAATCAGCGAGTGCGGCTCCCTTGATGACCCTGGTAGTGCTGAGCTCCAACTGGAATGCCTGCAACTCGAAGTTCCACTCAGCGAGCTTTCCAGCAGAATTGGGGCTCCTGAGCACTCTCTCCAATGGGTAGGCTGAGATGACCTTGATGGGGTGGCCCTGGAAGTAATGCCGCAACTTATGCGAGGTCACCAAGAGCACGAGTAAGAGCTTCTGAGGCATGGGATATCGTGCCCTTGCGTCCCGCAACACTGTGCTGACGAAATACAACGGGTGCTCGATGAGGGCTGGCGCGTTGGTGAGGCTCGTGTCTTGCGGAAGTTGGGGCGCCTCCTGAGGTAGTGGAACCCCCAATGCTTGATCGCTTGTCGGGGTCTTGGCTGCGTCGTCCTGCCGAGCTTCGCCCTCGGTTGACGCTGCTGCGGCTCTTGCGGCACCTTCTTGATCTTGCGTCATCTCGGCTGGTGGTGTATCTTGGCGCGATGCGCCTTTGGCTTGGCGCTCTTCCCGAACCACCACCAGAGCCACACTGGCGGAGTACGGGGTGGCGGCGAGATAAAGCACTAGGGACTCGAGAGGTTGCGGCGCCACCATCACTGGAGGGCTGGTTAGGTATCTCTTGAGGTCTTGAAACCTCGGTCGGCCTCCGGGGTCCACTCGAACAGGTCCTTCTTCTTCATCAGCTTGAAGAAGGGTAGGGCACGCTCTCCCAGCTTGGAGATGAAGTGCCCCAACGCAGTCACCTGACCAGCCAGTTTCTGCATTTCCTTGAGGGTCTGCGGTGGGCTCATGTCTTCAATGGCCTTGATCTTTTCTGGGCTCGCCTCGATCCCTCTGTGGGACACGAGGAAACCCAGCAGCTTGCCGGAAGGGACACCAAACACGCACTTCTCCGGGTTGAGTCGCAAGTTCACCTGGCGTAGGCTTGCGAAAGTCTCTTCCAGGTCTTGGATCAAGGTTCTCGCCTCCCGAGACTTCACCACAATGTCATTGACGTAGGCCTCTGCGTTTCTCCCGAGCTGCCGCCCTAAGGCGATGTGCATCAACCGCTGAAAGGTCGCGCCTGCGTTACGCTGTCCGAAAGGCATGCAAGTGTAGCAGTACACTCCACACAGGGTCAGAAAGGTTGTCTTCTCTACATCTTCCACCGCCATCTTGATCTGGTGATACCCTGAGAACGCATCCAGGAAGCACAGCAGGTCACACTTGGCGGTGGAGTCGACAATTTGGTCGATGCGTGGGAGCGGGGACGGATCTTGGGGGTAGGCCTTGTTGAGGTTGGTGAAGTCGACGCACATTTGCTCCTTCCCGCCTTTCTTCGGCACAACAACGGGGTTTGCCAACCATTTGGGGTACCGAACCTCACGAATGGCACCCACCGCCTCTAACTTGCGGGTTTCTTGGATGATGAAGGCCCGCTTCCCCGTGGACTGCCGTCTCGCCCGCTGCTTCACAGGGCGTACATTGGGGCACACCCTCAAGTGATGCTGAATCACCTCTCTCGGGACCCCCACCAGCTGCTTGGGTTCCCATGCAAATATCTCCTTGTTTACGTGCAAGAACTTCACCAACGCCTCCTCTTGGCTTGGGTCGAGGTCGGCGCCTATGGTGAAGGTGGCTCCTGAGGACCCGTCCTCATCGACCGGCACCTGCTTAGTTTCTGCCTTGTCTTGGGTGAACAGTTGTTTCTTCTTGGTTGGCGCAGCTCCCTCGGCCTCGGTGTGTGCCGCCGCGGCAGTCCTGAAGGCAAGCTTGAGCACCGTCAGGGCCTCCTTGGCGTCCCCCTCGATGGTGAGGATGCCTTTGCTCCCAGGCATCTTCATGAGGTTGTAGGCCGGATGGGTTGCTGACAAGAACTGGGCCAGAGCTGGGTACCCGAGGATGGCGTTGTAAGGGAGGCCGACGCGGGCGATGTCAAAGTCGACCATCTCGGTGCAGTAGTTGTCGCACGTGCCGAAGGTGACAGGGAGGCGGATCTGTCCCAGGGAGTGGGCGGTGCCGCCGCCGACTCCTGAGGAAGACTTGTTGAGGCGGAGCCGCTCGAGCGGTACATGCAGAAGGCTGAAGGCCTCCACGGAGAGAACGTTGAGGCAGGCACCGCGGTCAATGAGGGTCTTGGTGACGGCCACATTGCAGATGGTAGGCGTGCAAAGCATCGGGAGCATACCCGAGCCGGCGGTGGTGACGGGGTGGTCCCCCGAGTCGAAGGTGAGGTCGGCCTCGGGCGCGGTCCTGCCCGGCGGAGCCCCCGAGCGCCTGGAAACGACGCTGATCTGGCAAAGGAATGGCTTGATGTGACGATCCGAAGGCGGTGCTTGTGAGCCGGCTAGCAGGGTCGCGGCCGCGTGATGCGCCGGTGCCGCGTAGCGCGATTGAAGATGTCGCGCAGCTCCTCCCAAGATGCCACCGTGGATCCGGGGAGGTTGAGCAGCCAGGTGTGCGGCGCGCCAGTGAGGGCCATGGGAAGCCAGTTGGCCATGACCTTGTCGTCACCCCGGGCCTCGAGGACGGCCTCCTCGTATGCCAGCAGGAAAGCTGATGGGTCCGCCACGCCGTCGTAGCGCAGCGGCATCTCCGGCTTGAACTTGGGTGCAGCTGCACCTGCCGCAAGGTGGGGGCCAGGGCTCGGAGCCCCCTGGCCCCGTCGTCGGCGTCGGCCGCCAGAGCCGGGAGCGGGACGCCTGCCATGAGGGTGGAGCGCGGATCAACGGAAGGAAGGCTACGGTGCACCCCTACCTGGCGCGCCAAATGTCGGATCACGGGTTCCGGCAAAACCCTCAAGGTTCGAACACTAGGGTGCGCACGAAGATCTTCCCCTACCGATCCACGTCCTAGCTTTGCTAAGATCTCACGGACTAACTCGATGAACTCACAACACAAGGGACACAAGATTTATACTGGTTCGGGCCAACGTTGTGGTGCAATACCCTACTCCAGTGTGGTGGTGGTGGATTGCCTCTCGGGCTGAGGATGAATAGTACAACGGGAAGAACAGCCTCTTGAGGCGAGGTGTTCTTGTGTTCGGTGGACTTGTGTGGGTGAGTATTACTCAAGATGAGATGCCGGAGGCCCGGTTCGAGTTGCCCCCTACTGTGGTGGCTAATCCTATTTATAGAGGCCCTGGTCCTCTCCCCAAATATTGAGCGGGAAGAGAGCCAACAACGGCCAATTTGAAAGGGGACAACTACTACAGCTTATCCTGACAAAAGCAGTCTTCGTGTGCAAAAGGCTCTGGTGGTGACGCCGCCTTGGGCTCCACGGTGACCTCCGTCGTGCCGTCCTGCTGGTCTTGGTCTTGTTGCACCGATATGGAAACCTTTGCATGACGCCTCGGTACTCCTCGCATGCGCTTGCTTCTTTAGCACCAAAGAGGAAACAAGGACACTACGCGCTGGCGCCCGCCTGGTCTCGGTCGTCATGATTCACGTCACGAAAGCCTCGCGAGGTTTGCCTTGCCTTGATCTCTCCGCCCCTCGCGAGCCAACCTGGGGGCCGCTCCCAAGGAGGTCTTGTGTCGTCCGCCTTGTGAGGCTTGGCCCCTCACGAGGATCTTGAGTGCTTGTTGGTGAAGATGGGTCGTACGAGCCCGCTCGCAGAGCCACACCGTGGGCCGCAGGCAGGCAAGTCTGGGGACCCCCGTTCCCAGAACGCCGACAAAATCAATACCATTAGATTCATTATTGAATATACTTTCACATCATATATATTTGCTATTGTAAATGTTCATATTTCTACTCTTACTAGCAAGATGCCCGTGCGTTACACGTAACATCAAGATGCATTTGTATGACTAGTTTATCTTGTGAGAGGAAAGGATGAACGAGGGAAGGCCTTATTTGCAAATGTGGAGAGGTGTGTGGGTACCTTTTGCAAAATTGCCATAGTTTCCTTCCTATCCGCCAGATATAAATTAGACGGCCTATATTGCAGGATGGCAGGCACACCATCATCACCAACTCTGTTTTTTATAAGAGTCAGTCCGATTTATATTTGACGGATAGGAAGGAAACTATGGCAATTTTGCAAAAAGATACCCACACCCCTCTCCACATTTGCAAATAAGGCCTTCCCTCATTCATCCTTTTCCCCCACAAGATAAACTACTCATACAAATGCATCTTGATGTTCCGTGCAACGCATGAGCATCTTGCTAGTGTAGATAAAAAGCAGAGTTGGTGATCATAGTGTGCCTGCCATTCTGCAATATAGGCCATCCGATCTATATCTAAGGATAGGAAGGGAACTATGACAATTTACCCGCACTCCTCTCCACATTTGCAGATAAGGCCTTCCCTCATTCATCATTTTCTCCCACAAGATCTTGATGTTCCGTACAAGGCACAGGCATCTTGCTAGTTTTCTATAAATTTGGTCAAATTTTATGAAGTTTGACTTCAGTCAAACCTAATATGCAGAGTAAATAAAAATAGAGGAGTATCTTACTCCAGGACCAAGACGGAAGGGAAAACGAGACAACTTATTGTTTATTTGAGTCATTCAAGTATAATCATGTGGCGTTGCTTATTTCTCATTCCTCTCCAACCCTCTTCTCCATTGATCATGCCGCCCTCCGGTCGAGTCCATCCTCCCGCATGCCTCATTTGAACATTCCGCCGAGTATCATTCGCATGTGGGCCTAGACCATGCTTGTATTTCCAATGTTGTAATTTGTTCGACATGCATACATACAAACGGTTCGTTTAAAGTTTTACTTTGCCTCCACTATGTGTCGCTTCCCGTATTAGTTTTGACATACTATTCGGTTCATGCCCCGACACATCTTGACGAGATCGATTGATGTTGAGAGATCAATTGCGTGTCGTGCAAGGAGATAAAGGTTTGGTCTGTTTCTATGATAGAAATGACCAGCAAGGGGGGTCTGTGGGGATCAGAGGGGGTATATTGTATGTTCATAAGCGAAACGAACGTATTGTACCCACCCTACTTTGATCAAACTTAGAGAAAAAAGTATCAACATTCAACAATGCCCAATCAATATTGTTAGATTCGTACATACTCCTAGATTTTTACTCAAATAGAGATGGTTTCCAATTTGTTTTCAACCACGTGAATGTGCTTGTTCCTGCGCATGCTCTTCCTACTAGGATTTTGCCACATATAGCCAGTCCAATAGTAACTTTTTTTAAGCTCCCTGTCCAATAGTACTAGTGGAGTACTGACAACATCTGTAGTAGAGTATGCAGTGCTCATAGTACTCCCTCCTTCCATTTATATAGGGCCTAAGAGCAAGTCTAATAAGGCCTAGTCAGCAGGCTATAAGACTTGTCATGTCACTAAAATCCTACTTGGAGGAGTGAGAAGAGAGGAGAGAGAGTGAAGCTGGCTCTTATTCTACAGCCCAGCTATAGCACATAGATCAAGAAAAAACAGTATGCATGCAATTCTCTTCCAATCATATACCTTGCTCATGCAAATATTAAATTCTTAGAGCCAACCTAATAGCCATTCTAAGAGCCAACTTACATGGCACTTTTGCCTATATGGAGGACATAGATGTGAAAAAGTAAGGGGAGTGAGCTCTCATGCAAGAGCCTAGCTATATACGCATTCCTAGTTAAATACAATAAATATGAAGAAAGAGATAAAGAGGAGATGGAAAAAATACTAATACAATAGCCAACCTTATATTTTTTTGCGGGAAATAGCCAACCTTATAGCCCACACTATTGTATGAGTGCAAATGGATGATGGCTATAGATGACATGGCCGTTCCTTATAGCCATCGGCTGGCTATATTACTAACCATGCTCTAAGCATTTTTCAAAACCGCCTTTGACTATTGACAAGATTAATAGTACATGAGATGTATAATGTGAAAATTATATCATTGGAAGCTCCTTTCACATAGGAATTTGATCGTATGCTTTGTGTAAGTTGCATGTCATATATTATTACTCTAACATTTGGTCAAAGTTAGCCTCGAAAAACACATTAGGCCCTGTATAGTAGATGGAAGGAGGGAGTACTAGTGGAAGTGGATCCTCTAACGTAGGTATCCCTGCCTTACCCTCCCTTTCGGTCACTTACTGGTGGACCCCATGCTTGCTAGGCCCCGCATGTCAGTTACTCGATGGGTTCACCACGTCAGGGGATCCGTAGTATACTCCCTCTGTTTTTATTTACTTCGCATAGAACAGAGGGAGTGGTAGTATAAATGACGCGGGCGGGGAGGGGGAGGGACGTCGGTTTGCTCTCAACTGTGGTCCCACAAGCGAGCGAAAACGCAAGACGAAGCGTGTTCCATTTGGTGAGCAATGTGGAGCGTCTAGCGTGCCTGGGTGCAATGCGAACGCGACAAGAGCGATGTACAATCAAAACCGATTGACAGGTTGTCATCGGAACTACTATTCACACCAGAACCTTCGCTGCTCGGCCTACGCCAGCCACTGCCCCAAAACCACACCTTCTCGCCAGCCCATTCCCCCACCTTTCGATCCCCTAGCCCGCATCAAGCGTCCCCTAGTTCGCCGGAAAGCCATGGTGCACCGCAAGATCACGTACTACAAGATGCTGACGCCGGAGCGCCGCGCAGAAATCGCATCGGCGGTCGGTGCCACAGACCTCCGTTCCCAATCTCGCTTTGCGGCAGGCCAATCCCCGAGTTCTCTAGAGCCAAGCTACGAGGAGGAGGAAGCCGATCCAATGTTCATGGTGGAGGTCGTGGCGCAGAAGGCCCCCGATGGGTATGAGACGATGGACGTCGACTTCGTGCCGGCATCCGGGTCCCCCATGGTGCAGGCGGACCAGCGGTTCAACCTGGCGATACTAAAGGAGGACCGGGAGGCAGAGGCTCAACTCGACGCGGAGCGCACGCATGCCGCTGACATCAAGGCTCTCCTACAGGCGGAACCGGATGTCGTGGATGTGAACCGGGCAGCGGAGGCTCAACTTGAGGCGGAGCGCGCGGATGCCGCTGACATCGAGGCCCTCCTGCAGGTGGAACCGGACATCCTGGACTTGAACTGGGCGGCGGAGGCTCAACTCGACGCAAAGCGTGCGTATGTTGCTTCCATCAAGGCCCTCCTACAGGCAGAACCGGACGTCCTCGACTTGAACCGGGCGGCGGAGGCTCAACTCGACGCGGACCACGCGGATGCCGCTGCCATCGAGGCCCTCCTGTAGGCGGAACCGGATATCCTCGACTTGAACCGGGGGGGTGCTCTTGTCCGTGCAGAGCGCCCGCACACTCTGCGTGAATGAGTAGCTGGAGGCCGGGGACAACCACGGTGCGGAGACACACGTCGGTAGCTACGGCTGGTTCGCGCCGGCAGCCAAAGACGACGAGGCCGTCTCGTTCCGCGAGCAGTGATAGCTTTTCTTTATGTTGTTGTTTTTAGGGATCTTTTGCTGTGTAAAAACATATATTGTTATGCAAGTCTCCTGACTTTCATCATTTGGGTCAGTCTACCATTTCAGGCGGTTGGATGAATATCCTACGTCTTCTTACCCTTCTTCCTCACCTCTTCTTCTTCCTCAATAGACCACCGCACGGGCCGTACAGATCCTCCCCAACATGCGGTTGGATTAACATACCGTATGAACGAAAATTATGTGTCAGCGGTAGGATGGCTGAGTTTAGTTTGTTCACATGCGGTAGCACGTGTCAGTGAGGGTGCGTTCCCTTGGTTGGGTTTGTGGTGTGCAGGAGCGACTGTGTGAGGGTGCGGTGCGACCGCGGCATGCAGGAGCGACTGTGTGAGGTTGCAGTGCGACCGCGACAACCGTGCGCAGGTGTACCTCCTTTTCATTTAGAAAACTTTAGGCAAGCTTGGCAAAAATGTGTGGCGAAGTATGGCAATGCAAGGCCTAGACCCAAACAGGATACAAGTATGTACGTACTAGGAGTACTAGTGTTAAAAAACAAAGGCGGGGTTTTCCTTCGCGGGATTAATTGATACAAATCCTCGTTTGATGTGTCAATTAATGCATATTTTTTTCTCCAAAGCCCAAAGAGCTAACCATCTCACTCCTCATCGCTTGATTAATGCAGCACCATGCAAACCAACCTTCTCACTTCCGCATGCATGCAAGGGTATATTAATTTCCTTGGTTGCTAGTACGAGGCAAACCCCATCAATTTTGCCTCGATTAGTGTTAGTGGCCTTTTGCAAATTGTAATTTTGATATACTGGCCTTGTGTACAAAAAATGGAGGTAGTAACTATTTGACTTCCTTCCCCATTGCGGTGACGTCGATGATATCTCGAACGTTGTGGTTTGGCGAAGTGCGTTCGACGGAGAACACCATTGAGGGAGACCACGGTAAGTCGTTCGCAAGTGCCGCCTGCAAGCCAAGACAACCGCCTTATTTGCATCCAGGAAGTCCGTTGAACCAAAGGACCCGTAAATGTACTAGTACTACTCGTACACAATAGCATCGTCCGTCCAGCTTAGTGCGGTGAGGTGGTTCCTCGAAGAAGACGATGGAGAAGCGGAGTCAGCAAAGAGTGAAATGATGGTTGCTTCGTCCGTGCTTTGTGATTTGACGCCTCACTACTTTGTGATTTGTGATAGAAGGGACAGGGGAGTAGACTCTATGCTCTATACTATATATGCGTCCAAGCACGGGAGAAAGAGGAGAGACGTTGCATTTTTCTATTCCTTCAATCAATCAATCAATCAGGGAGCTTCAGTTCCATCTTTTTGGCTTTGTTAGCACCGTCCACAATGGTTTCCATCGATGCCAAAAGCTATTTTCACATTTGGCTACACATTGTGGATGCCCTTAACCATACCACTTGATTTTGCTCTTGTGTGCTATCTATACAAATCTCAATTATATTGATCTAAAAAATTATAGAATCAAGATTAGTAAAAAGGAGGTGATTTTGCCGCGCAGATGGCGGGGGAGGTTTCTTATTTTTAGAGGACGTTGGCCTGGCGGTTTGCTAACATGCGGTCCCATGTGTCAGTGCTTTACCAAGCCGATCCGCGTCCCACATGAGGAAGAACAACGGCAGAAGCAACACATGGTTAACTTGAAGAAGATGAGGGAGAAGCGGATTCAGCAACGAGTGAAATGATGGTTGCTTCGTCCCTCCAACTTATTTTTTAGCATTATTACTTCATCCCTCCAATTAACTGCGGGAAAGGTGCAGCTTTGTGATTTGACGCCTCATTGCTCATTACTATGCCGGCGCCATAACTGGGGTGCTTCACCCCTGCTGCTCTGCTTGTATTTTGGTATGTACGTGGACCCGGTAGCTTGATGTCCCACATGTCGGCGAAAGGGACTAGAACATTTATGAAAGCGAGCGCTCCACTCTTACGACAGAGGAGGACACGACATGGCGGCCCAATGAACTGTTACTTGTATTGTATGTAGTACTACAGTACTATAGTTTTGCTGTTTCGCACGATCCATCAATACAAACCCGATTAAACAGGAAAGGGCAGGATTTTTCCCACACGGTAGATGATACTGGCCATACATTTCAAAGGCAATTTTAGTGTATGCAAACTGAATATTTAAGTAACAATATGATATCTAGTATAACTAAAAACACATATGATTTATTGTGTTAGAGTGTAGTAGTAGTGCTGTATTGCATAGTTGTTAGATGTAACATGCGAGAATGTGTAGAGATGTAGTTTTGGAGGGCCTACAGAGAGCAAAGCATAATACGGTCACCGGACTTCAGAATATGCTCATTACGGTCACTTTATACGTTTTGCGGTGATTATACAGTCACTTGCTCATTGCTCAGCATCGGATTGCACTCTGTTGACCGGCCAAATAGTCTGTGTGGCACCATGTTGACTAGTTAAATTGACCACATTCCTTATGGGTCCCATCTGTCAGTTCGCATAGGAAAAAGGTCAGATAAACACAAATTTACGCAGGCGCGACAAGACTCCAACCCGTGCGCGGGAACCACCTGGTTGTGTATGTGTCTGTCAGGGCATGATGTGTGTGCATGCACGTGTAGGTTGAGCACTTGAGCGTGAGAGTGTGTGTTGGTCGTGTGGTGTGCGCATGCATGCATGCGTGTGTGTGTGTGAGTGTTGCATGCGTGCGTGGCTGCGTGTGTACGTGTGAGTGTTGCATGTGTGCATGGCTGCATGTGTTCGTGTGAGTGTTGCGTGCATGCAGTTCGTGTGCATGCGTGCGTGTGTGTACAATCACCACACCAGCTCATGTGTGTTAAAACAGACGACTTAGCATACCAATACAAGGCCACCTTGTCTGCTGTGTTCGCGGTCATGACTTCGAACCACCGTCCAATATTTTTTTGTCGTTTGTTTTCATTCTTACTAGCAAGATGCCTGCGCATTACACGTAACATCAAGATGCATTTGTATGACTAGTTTATCTTTTGAGAGAAAAGGATAAACGAGGGAAGGCCTTATTTGCAAATGTGGAGAGGTGTGTGTGTATTACGTATTCGAGAGAGGCATGGATAGAGGGGCCGGCGGGGGGGAGGGGGCGTGGGAGAGATAGCACGACAAATGAGAGAGGTCTGGAGAGAGAGAGACGAATATGATGTCACGGCGAGAGATTCCCTTGAGTGTGTATATGCAAGGGGGAGGGGATAGAGGCACGAGGAGAATATTTTTTTGTGTGGTGTATGTGTTGGTATGTGTGGGTGTGAGAAGATACTTGAGACACAGGGGCGGAGGGTGTGTCACCAAGTGAGGTCCGCTTGGGCGAGGTGAGGCCCTTGGTTGGTTCAAATCCTGCGCCACATTGGTCGGCCCGTGGCGCATTTAGGGAGACCCATGGATGACTAGTCATACAAGACAAAGATAGAAGAATCATGAAGGACTCTGTGTCCACTGACAAAGCCGGCTAGGATTTGTAGCCCTAGGTCCTCGGACTAAGGTAACCCCTTATCTCTGATATTACTATTCATCCAACCTAACTTTAAGGGGCATCCTACATAATGCTCTGCTAGAATCATACCCGTCTATTAGGAAGAGAGGTGTGAGACAATGCGTGAGAGACAGGCCTAAAGATAATGTGCGTACAGGAGACACGTAGGCAGGTCTATGTATATAGAAATGGGTCGATGAGGATTGTGCATGTGTATGCTTGTCAGAGGAAGAGTGCTTGTGATAAAGGTTAGTAAAAACAGTCGTAAATGGTTAGGAGAGGGAGCGAGGGTTATGTCGAGAGCATGTCTGCGAGAAAGACACCTCGGGAGAGAGTGTGTGAGCATGTGTGAGAGACCACCGATGGAGAGTGAAACTACACGTAAAAGACTGATGCACACATTGATTAAATACATAAATTATATCCAAATATTAGGATGGGATCATGACATTTGCAATTCGCATAAGGAACGGTCATTGATCCATCAGATATCTAGATTCTATCGAATTTGAGCATGTCTATGTTATTATTCGACATAATTGATCCACATAGTTAGTATTTTGAACTCCAGACAATGCATCGCTTTAGCAATCGAAGATAAACGTGAGTATAGTTCATGTTGTGTGTGTAAAGCACATTATACATACAAAAGTTACACAATGAACATTATAAATAGCTAGCTATGAACTAGCATACATTTGAATTCAACTTAAGGTGGTTTAAAAAATTCGAATTCAACATGAAGTCCATTCAATTATTTGAATTCGATATCATGGCATTTGTAAATCATACCTAAAGTATGGGGCCACCAATCTTTGCTCTGCTTTTGTACATAATATCATATATAGTCGTGTACAAAATAGATTCAAATTTAGCTCCTCCATTCCAAAATAATCGTAGTTATAGGATTTTCAAGTGTCAAAATTTCAAAAGGAAGTGGATAATTTAATGAGGTTTTCAAACCTGCAAGGTCAAATTTAACGTTGTCTATTTAGGTTAATCCTCAAAGTTCAAGAGTACTCTAAACGTGAATGCTTCTGTTTCAAAATTTCGAACGAAGCGCCAAAAGAGCCTCTACTCGCTCGAAACCACGTGAGACCAATGTTTGGTAGAAGGAAATTACTTTTCTAACTCCGACCCATGAAACCTACCGGCCCGACGTCCAAAGGTCTAAACCGAGGTAGGTTTGTAGCTTCTTTAGGCATACATAACCTCCTCCAAAAACATTCATACACAATGGCACGTAAGCACATATGTGTCTTGGCGAAATCGCTCCCGCCCACTATTTGGGACACAGGTTTACCATCCTACCCCGACCATGATAAGTCCGAAATTTAAGAGGGGGGCAAAGTTTGTACTTTCCCCAAATTTCAAACAAGCGCGTCCAATCTATTCAAAAAAGCCAAAGCAAGCACGTCCCAGACCAAAACATGGTTCTCCTTAGCTCCCCCCCCGATTCCCCATTCGTACTCCGTGGGCGCCAAAATTACCTCTCCACCAGCCGGAACCCCGGCGTCCTCCGTCCGCCACCCCATCCCACCCATCAACCGCCGCCCTCCTCCATCACGCCGAGCCGATACCCGGCGTCGTCGTCCACCGCAACCTCAACATAGCGCCCTCCACGGCTAGTAGTTGAAGCTGAGGCCGAGCTGTCCGTACCCGAGCCAGTTCAACCACCACGTCTTGCGCCTCACCGCTGCCGCTCCAACTTCGCCACCATCCACCGCACCAGAGTATTCCTTCTACGCCGTCCTTCGCCGCCTCGAATCTGCTTCCCCTCTGCCGACATACGGCCACGGAAACACTGTCAACAATTTGGCCATGGGTTCGTCCAAGGCTGCACCCTCCTCCAAAACATTGGTTCCCCCAGCAAAAAGAAGAACATCGCCGCGACATATGAAGGACACAACACTGGCAACCGGAAATGGTACTCCTCTTCCCTTATTCGTGCAAATTTTACTTGTCTGCTTGCACGGTATTCATCCCACAGAAGACACTAGTTGACCGCTTCTTCTTGATACTAGATATTCCTAGTAACTCACAATGCACAAGGTTTCCCCTGCTCATATACTATTTCACCTTAGCTAGAGGTCTGTCGCCCCCTGGATTTCAATTCTTGGTCAGTTGATTCCCAATTAACGAAAGCATTACATGGCATAACAGGTGCTAGTCCGCCTATTACACCGGGGAAGCAGCGCCTCGGTGTTTATCTTAGCGGCATGTGGGGCCTAGAGCTGCTGGCACCCGATCTGGAGGTCGGCCGGGATTAAAGGGATGGCCTGGGGGTGCTGCCAAGCACGACGGTGGTGTGAGGTCGAGGGGAGGGCGGGGCGGCAGAGGCAGGGATCTATGCCGGTGGTCGCTGGCGGTTCGAGAAAGATCGTCAACAGTGACTGGTGGGAGGTATACGAAGGCCATCTGCCCGTTCCTTATAGATCGGACGGTTCATCAAAAAATCGACTGGCCTATTTATTTTCAGTCGACTGTTATTTTGATAGGACCACATGTGATGGTGTGCTGGAGGAGTACCTGCATTTCCCAACCATCCCTGTGCTCATATATTACAAAATCATATGGAGTAGAATCTAATTTAGTTTGCCATGCAATGTTGTAGAGCTATCATATGTCTCCTGTCATTTATTTTTCAGCCACCTGCTATCTGCTACTTTTACAATGCACTAGTTCTGCACACACTTCACCCATACTCTCACTATTTTGTTTTTATGCAAGGGTATTTCAGACCCTGCTGCCGAAGCAGAAAAGAAAAGAGAGAAGTCCCTCCATCATGGTAGGCGGCTAGGCCAGACACGTTTCAGCCTTACAAAGGGTGCACTATCAGCAGATAGAGACGGTAAACGTAGCTCTGGAGTTGATGACCTCGCTCGCGATGAACCACCATCCCAAGTGCTTGCTTTAACTTCGCGGTGTCATATGTGGTTGCATGTTGCATATGGAGTCTAGCTTCTATTTGAAAGGCCAAAGTCGGTCTTTATTAAGATAAGGAAAGATAATTTTTACATGAACCACCATCCAGGGAGCACCAGAAGACAAATAGCTAGTCGTAGCCTTTGGTGAGCCATGACAAGCCCAGCACAGAAAGGCATCACCTGGAAGCCAACTAAAAAGCCACGATGGTGGCAAAGCAGCCCGCCTCCCACCAGGCTCTCGGGTCCTTGACGATCATGCTCACCACTCCAGCCGGATGTCTAGCTTGTACTGCTTCCAATTTGGTTAAATTGCATCTGCTTAGCTTACACATTATACCTTTGAATATGACATGCCTTCCTGTTTTTGGTACATACTAGTATATTTGTCTATTAACCATGTTCTTACATCAAACTAATGTTCTTGTGTATTCCTCATCAATCACTTATGATGAGACAGTCACCCCAGTTGGTTACTTTGAGAAAAGATCCTCTTTTGAAGAATGCAGTGTCAGCCTCCCCACATGATTCTCAAGAAATGGCAAGGCTAGATGAAAATAGTGAACGAAGCTCTGTAGATGATGACTGCATCTCCCCTACACCAGCATCGCAAGTGCTTTCTCTAACTTGGCAGCGTGATATGTGGTTGCATGTTGCATATGGTGTCTAGACTGTAATTCTTCTAATCTGGTTAAATTGCATGTGCTATTCTTCTTAGTTTATACATTATACTTGTTAATGTGACATGCCTTCCTGTTTTTAGTACATAGTACATCTGTCTATTAAGCATGTCCTTACATAAAACTATTGTTTTTTTTGTATCCCGCATGAATCAATATGACGAGACACCTTTAGTATATGCAGTGTAATATTAGTTGCATCTTTCATATGATTTACTAGCACATATGCCCGTGCGTTGCAACGGGTGAATTTGAACTATGTTTAAAAAAAATTGAACTATGTTGAACCACTCATGCTTCGCTATGAAGTGCGTAAATGCTAGATGTCATGAATCAGATTGCCCGGGTGACGAACTGGACCGTAGGAGGAGAGTCTCTAACGTCAAAAGCGGTTGATCAACAGGGTTCTTCGAGACGGGACTCATGGGACATGATAGGTAGCAAGCCAAACTCTTCATAGGTAGCGAGTCGGCTTGCTAATTTTATGGGCACATCCGTTGCAGCTGAACAAGACCATATGAAGGAGGAGTTTGGGCATGGGCACACGAAGAGGGGTTAATAGGTGCAATTACACAAACAATTTAGTCAATGCACATAAGATTTATGGACCTGGAAGAAATTTACTACACCAAAAACATTGCATTGTCTGAAAATAGCTTCTACATACGCCTAAAAAAATGGTAGTTCCGTTTTGAGACCTAAGGAAGACACGGCTCCATTGTCTGGCCGCTTGAGTATGCAGCCAGCCCATCCGTGTTTGAACCTCGACTCTAGCGCGTGGTACTCATGGAGTTTATTTCTGTTAAAAAAATGCCAACATGAGGACGCCCAATAAAAATTACAGTAAATTTTTAATCCCACAAGTTAGCGCACATCCCCATTTAATAAGTGGAAACTCTTGTGAATCATACGTTATACTCTTGCAATTAAATGCCCACAATTCCCTGATTTAATGTCATGCACCTCGAGGCCTTATCCGTTATCACTTTTTGTTCGCTGATTCCTGAGTTTGCTTGTTGCCAGGTAACTCGAGACCGTATTTGAATTGGTAGAAATTGATGTAAATAGCCGAGGTGGGACTATTAAACTGTGGAAACTTTTAATGAAAAAACCTGTGAAAACTTGTGCATTCTCTATTGTAGTCACGTGCAGATGCTTAGCCCAGTTGGTACCCGCAGCTCTAGTTGTACATGATATTGTAAGTTCGACTCCTTAGAAGGAAAATTTATTTTTTTCCTCATTTTGCTACAGGAAGCCCGCTTTCCCACCCCATGGCCCATAATTGGGCTGGAACCAATAATGCTACGCTGAAGCAATTTCATGGGCCCAAACGCAAAATTAGCACCCGTGGGAGACTTCTGGCCCAGGTGACCTATGAAACGATTTTTAGTGGACTACGTGGATTTTTTAATAAATAGTACCACCTCGCTTATATATCTTAAATATAAAATCACCTAAGCGGGACGAAACCAAGAATATCACCTTGCTTTAATAGTAGGTATAGATAGCATGTGCTGCTTCTAATTTGTTGAGATGTCATTTATGATGGGACGCTTTTAACTTGGCAGAGTCATATTGGTTGCATCTTTCATGTGGTGTCTAGCTTGCATTGCTTCTTATTTGTTGAAATGGCTTCTGCTTAGTTTACACAAACAGTTGTGAATATGCCATGTCGTCCTGTTTTTCATACATATTCCATCTTGGTATCATGTGTTTGCCTTACATCAAAGTAGTGATTGTCAGTACCATGCACGAATGAGTTCTAAAGAGTGAATTTTATTGCTTTTTCTTGTCGGTTTTACTTGACAATTCAAAATCAATAAAGCGGAAGGAAAGTAGCAAGGCAGCGGATATAGGTGCTCCTTCCAAATGAAGGGCCTCTACAGATTCTATTCTGCCACCCCCCAAGAAGATTTGCAAGACAACACATGCATTGACACTCAACGTAGGTGTGTTGATGATGAGCAGGTCTCCCCTAGTGCACCATCACAGATGCTCCCTCTAACTTGGCACTGTTATATGTGGTTGCATTTTTATGTATGATGTCTAGCTTGTATTGCTTCTAATTTTGTTGAATTCCATCTGCTTACTTTACACATTATACTTGTGAATAAGACACGTGTTCCTGTTTCTAGAACATGCAATATATGTCTATCACACCATGTTCTTACATCAAAGTACTATTGTTGTGTAACCTGCAACAATCACTTATCATAAGACACGTTTGACTTGGGAGTGTGATATAGGTTACATCTCGCATTCTTTTCTAGCTTGTACTACTTCTAATTGTTGAAATGGCACTTATGACGAGACAGTTTTAACTTGGTAGAGTGATATTCGTTGCATCTTTCATATGGTGTCTAGCCTTCATTGCTTCTAATTTGTTGAAATGCCTTCTCCTTAGTTTACACATCATAAGCTATGAATATGCAATGCTGTGAATATGCAATGGCACTAATGACGAGAGACCTTTAACTTGGTAGTGTGATGTTGTTTGCATCTTCCATATGATTTATTTCTTGTACTGCTTCACATTTGTTTAAATGCCATTTATGACAAGGCACTGTTAACTTGGCAGAGGGATATTTGTAGCATCTTTCATATGGTGTCTACCTTCCATTGCATTGCTTCTAATTTAGTGAAATGTCTTCTGCTCAGTTTACACATCATAGTTCTCGTTATCTCATGTCGTCCCGTTTTTCGTACATATTACATCCTCCTATCATGTGGTTGTCTAACATCAAAGTTCAGTTCGTCTATATCACGCATCAATTTGTTCTGAAAAACTAAATTGTTATTCGTTTTTCTTGTCGGCTTGACTTAACATGGCACAGAGAAAGAGGAAGGAACACAGAATGACAGGGAAAAGGAAGTGGAAGAATCCTGCAGATTCTGCTGGTACTGATGGTGCAATAGAAGGTCAAAGTCCAGCGAAAAATTGTACAAACAGGGTATCCCGTGCTACGCGAGCTGCAGAACAAGCCAAACAGAAACCAATAGCTGCCACCAAACAAGCAGATACAGCCCTAGTTGTTGCAACACCTTCCACAGTACCACCAGCTGAATGAGTTACTCGTTGGTCAACTCCGCTAGCAGCACGTTCCCAAGCTCCCTTGCCACCTGACACTACTTCCGAAGCACTCTTGACACAAGACGAGTTGGCAAGATCAGATGAACTTTGTGAGCTTCAACAGCAAGAAGGTAGTTGCTGGAGTCAAGCTACAGTTGCATGCTTCTTTATATGTAGTCTCATAGTTTGACGTACACTAACACTTCCTAAGTTCGTTGTTGGACTAGCACCTAGGCGCAAGAGGAAACAAACATCAGGGATAATGCTCGATAGGTTAACTAAATCTAGAAGAGGAAGAATGGAGATTCGTTTTGAGGCAGGTTTAAAAAGACCACATGATGCTACAGAGTCAGCCAAGTTAGTATCTCAGAGGCAGCGGTTGCCGTTAGGTGTCATGTATGTATCCTCCCAACATGGATTCAGTACAAGAATGACAAAGATGAAACCCAGTTCAACACCTTCCTCGACCATTTATATGTAAGTATGGTTATGTATGGAAACTAGTAATATCGTCTTGCTCTATCCCATACTTTCTAGGTTGCTGATAACGAGACTCCCATAATTTTCAACAGATGAGGTTCAAGTTGGATAGCCAAGATGATGCAACCGGACAAGCTTGCACCCATGTTTTCAATTCTGCTCTGTGACAGTATCGGTATAACTTGAGGAAAACTCACTTTGAAGGAAAGGCTAACAGTGAACTTGCCCAAACATCTCCAGTGGAAAATATATCGGATGAAGACTGGAGAGGCCTCGTTAAACACTGGTTTGATCCAAAGTATCAGGTACATTATATATATATGTGATCAGATCACATGTTGAAGTCCTATTTATGCATGTGCCTCACAAATCTATCTTCTTGTAGGTGAACTGCTCAAAGAACAAGGCCAAGCTGAAGAAAGTGAAATTCAACGACGACGTGATCTTGTAGCTATATTGCACAATCGCGAGGCTCTTGTAATTAGCTTCTGTTTCACTCTTTTCATTGTACCATATTATCAGATCTATATTGACTTGTTCCAAATGCAGAAGAAAGCCCGCAAAGACCAAAAAGTAACTGAACCAAATGATGTGGAAATCTTCAAGGACTGTCACGCCAGCAAGATGAAGGGCATGACTACACCAGTCAAAGATGTTGTTGCAAGTCCTTAATCCTCGTGCCTTTTAACTACTACTTACTCCGACTTGTGCCTTGAACTGCATGGTTTGCAGTCAATGTTTGTTACTCTTTTCAATTTTATACACAATTGTCTTAGCGTATCATTGCACCTTACAAGGTTTAAAAGAGAGGAGTGATGTTCCTTTGGTCTTGATCCGTAATCTAGTTCCGTGTTGGACTTGCCCACACAATGTTACAATTGCCTGTTTGTCTGTTCTCAGTTGTTTTGTGATATGAATGATGTCATACTATGATTACCGTATTGTAAACTTTGTCTCTTTATCCTTAGTTGTCAATACAATGTTAAGAAATAGACAATACATTAGCCATGATACATGGCCATATGTTTGGAACCTGGTTTTATTATGTACTTTGCAGTAAAATACAACTAATATTTTACATGGGTTCACCAGAATAAGTTCTGTATATAGACCAAAGCTATTTTGTTTGGTTTTGCTGCCTCCTTAATATCTTCTGTTATGGTAATGTAAAAACTCAACTTTTCAGCAAGCTATGGAAAAATGGTGGAACCGCCACCTTCTGAAGGTGGCGAGGCAACTATAATCGCAATGTCACTCCTGCTGCGGTGGGTCAATGATTGTCCACTAACAATTGCCAAAAGCACGTTCTGCGTATCTTGGGTTGGTTGTTAAGGCAATCTCGTCCAAACTGCCTCATGATCAAGATATGCAAGCTCAAAACAATGTTATATCTGCGCTCCAGACACAAGTCCATTCCCTAACATAGACCCTTTGTGAAACAAGGACAGACATTGTTCGATGTCGTCAAGATATGCATGGTTTTGAAACCAGACTATCAGACATTTTCTATGTTGTTCAGGAGCCTAGGAGAAATGAAGGCGAAGGTTATGCTGCTCCATCGGACAATACAGCATGAAAACGTAACAGTCAGGTCAAATGAACTAAGCTTCTGAACTTGTGTTGGTGCATTTATCTGCCAGACTATTACCTTCTATACCAATCGTTTGTTTTATAGTTGTAATTTGTTTTGTTGCGATACAAAATTTGTTCTTAACGGGCAGCCACCGGCTGAAGAAAACAGCAAGCCATTTTTGTATAGTGTAGGGTTTTCCCTATATTTGCACTGGTGGCGATCTTTGATGCCCAGTGGATGTAATCTGTGTAATCGCCTTAATAGCCTAGTGTTAGTTTCGGGCTTATTCATTTCCTAGTCTTTTTTTCCCTGGTTTGCTAGTGGCTGCAACAACCATGGGCCATATACGGACTGTGGTAACCTTGACCCTGCTACAGGCCGTAGGATCCATGGGCCTCCTACGGGCCGTCGATAAATGGGCCTCCAACATGGCTGTCGATAAATGGGCCTCCAACGGGGCTGTAGAATCGGTGGGCCTGGGGTCGTCGGATAAATGGGCCTACATGGGCCGTAAACGGCCGTAATTGGTATCGGCCCAGCACGGTAACAGGCTGTTAACAGGCCGAAGGACAGCAAAGGCTTAATTCTTTCACAGGCATAACGGGTCGTTAATGGGCCAGAATATAGGACGGGCTGGAAATGGCGCAATGGGTTAACATGCCACAAACGGGCCGACTCTGGCCACGGGCCGAATTTGGCCCATTAGGGTAACAGGCCAGTAACGGGTCGGAAATAATCGAGGGTCGGAAAGGAGCCCAAGAACGTATGGGCCGTCTGTAGGCCGAAAGCCAACATGGGCTGGAAACGGCCCATGTGAATCATGGGCCGTTAATGAGTACAAAGAAATTTACTGTTCATTATGGGCTAGAGTCACCGTGGGCCTCTAAAGGGCCTAAAGATACGAAAGGCCTCATATGGGCCGAAAGACGTCGTGGGCCATACATGGGCCGAAAGTGAAACGGGCTGGTGTTATATTCGACCGCCCACATGACGTTGTTGGGCCGATTTCGGGTAGGCCCTAACGGGCCGTGAGTTACCGGGCCGTAAAATGGGCTATTTGCGAAGAGACCGTTAACAGGCTTTTCATGGGCCAGCCCATGAACTTTTGACCAAGTCAAACGGGCCGGCCTTTTTGTAAGCTAAATGGTCCAATGGTGGGCCATTGCATGTGTCGACATATCATAGGCGCCTATCTGACCCACTGACGAGCTGACACGTGTTTCCTCCGGCCAATCAGAATTTTACACGTGGAAAATTCCCATTGGTCCGGGCTGTTAACGGGTTATCGGATCCTAAACCGGACCTGATAGCTTAACGGCGACCCGTTGCGATGGATGCCACGTGTCGGTCACCCCTGACGAAATCACTTCTGTGACGCGCGATTTATCGTCATGGAAGTGGACACTTCCGTGATGATAATTTTGGTAGTGTCATGGAACACTTCTACGACAGCACAGGTATGACTATCTTGATTCTGTCATAAAATCGTCATGGATGTACATGCATTACAGAAAATGTGACCTATTGCGACAAACACGTATCATCACGGAAGTGTATTTTTTGTAGTGATATAATGTGGTGAATAAAAATATAGCCTCAAGTAAAGTTACCGATAGATGAAGACGAAAGAGGGGATGCCTTCCGGGTCATCCCCAAGATTAGGCTCTTGGTTATCCTTGAATATTAACTTGGGGTGCCTTGGGAATCCCCAAGCTTAGGCTCTTGCCACTCCATATTCCATAGTCCATCAAATCCGTACCCAAATTTGAAAACTTCACAACACAAAACTCAATAGAAAACCTCATAAGCTCCGTTAGTATAAGAAAAAAAATCACCACTTTTGGTACTTTTGTGAACTCATTCTTTATTTATATTGGTGTAATATCTACTGTATTACAACTTTTCCACGGTTCATACCCCCGATACTACCCATAGAATCATCAAAATAAACAAACACATAGAAAACAGAATCTGTCAAAAATAGAACAATCTGTAGTAATCTGTAACTCTCGAATACTTCTGTAACTCCATTTTTTTGAAAAATTAGGACAACTTGGGAAATTTGTGTACCAATCTTGTTCAAAAAGAATCAGATTAAAATCACGCTTTTGTAAACAAAAATGAAAATTATTTTCCTGGGCGCAAAAGTTTCTGTTTTTCAGCAAGATCAAAACAACTATCACCGTAAGCCATCCCAAAGGTCTTACTTGGCACAAACACTAATTAAAATACAAAACCACATCTAACCAGATGCTAGATGAATTATTTATTGCAAAACAAAACCTAAAAATCAAAGAACAAAAAAAAAGTGGTTGCCTCCCAACAAGCGCTATTGTTTAACGCCCTTAGCTAGGCATAAAAACACGAATAGATCTAGGTATTGTCATCTTTGGTATGCAATCCATAAGTAGCTCTCATAATAGATTCATATGGCAATTTAATTTTCTTTCTTGTAAAGTGTTCCATGCCCTTCCTTAACAGAAATTGAAATCTAATGTTTCCTTCTTTCATATCAATAGTTGCACCAATCGTTCTAACGAAAGGTCTACCAAGAATAATAGGACATGTAGGATTGCAATCTATATCAAGAACAATGAAATCTAAGGGCACATAATTCCTATTTGAAAAAATAAGAACATCATTAATCCTTCCCATGGGTTTCTTAATAGTGGAATCTACAAGATGCAAATTTAAAGAACAATCATCAAATTCACGGAAACCTAACACATCACATAAAGTTTTTGGAATCGTGGAAACGCTAGCACCCAAATCACACAAAGAATGGCACTCATAATCTTTAATTTTAATCTTAGCAGTAGGTTCCCACTCATCATAAAGTTTTCTAGGGATAGGAACTTCCAATTCAAGCTTTCCTTCAAAAGATTGCATCACAGGATCAACGATATGTTTAGTAAAAGCTTTGTTTTGATTAGAAGCATGAGGAGAATTCAACATGGATTGCAACAAGGAAATACAATCTATTAAAGAAATATCATCATAATTAAATTCCTTGAAATCCAAAAGAGTGGGTTCATTTCTACTTAAAGTTTTGACCTCTCCAATACCACTTTTATCAATTTTTGCATCAAGATCTAAAAACTCCGAATCAATGGGACGCCTTTTAACTAAAGTTGACTCATCTCCAGTCCCATCTTTATCAAGACTTATATTGGAAAACAAAGATTCAATAGGAGTCACATCAATCACTTTAAGATCTTCATCATTATTTTCACGGAAACTAGAAGAACATGTTTTTACAAACCAATCTCGTTTAGCACGCATCTTAGCGGTTCTTTCTTTGCACTCATCAATGGAAATTATCATAGCTTTGAGAGACTCACTAATATCATGCTTGGGTGGAATAGATCTAAGTTCCAAAGAATCAACATCAAGAGAAATTCTATCCATGTTCCTATCCAAATTATCAATCTTGAGCAATTTTTCTTCAATCAAAGCATTAAAATTATTTTGCGAACTCAAAGATTCTTTAACACTATTCTCAAAATCAGAGGGCATATTATTATAATTTCCATAAGAATTGTCGTAGGAATTACCGTAATTATTAGAGGAATTACTAGGAAAAGGCCTAGGATTAAAATTACCTCTATACACGTTATTACCAAAGTTGTTCCTACCAACAAAATTCGCATCCATAGATTAATTATCATTCTCAATCAAAGTAGAAAAAGGCATATCATTAGAATTAATAGAAGAAATCTTGCTAGCAAATAATTTCATAATTTCGTACATCTTTCCACTCAAAACATTAATCTCTTCAATTGCATGCACTTTTTTACTAGTGGAAGATATTTAGGTGTGCCATTGAGAATAATCAACCATAATATTATCTAGGAGTTTAGTAGCCTCTCCTAAAGTAATTTACATAAAAGTACCTCCCGCGGCCGAATCTAAAAGATTTCTAGAAACAAAATTCAATATGGCATAATTTTTTTGTATAATCATCCAAAAATTCAAACCATGAGTAGGGCAATTTTGTATCATCAATTTAATCCTCTCCCAAGATTGTGCAACATGTTCATGATCAAGTTGCTTAAAATTCATAATATTATTCCTAAGGGAGATGATCTTAGCGGGAGGAAAATACTTGGAAATAAAAGCATCTTTACACTTATTCCATGAATCAATACTATTTTTAGGCAAAGATGAAAACCAAGTTTTAGCACGATCTCGAAGTAAGAACGGAAATAGCTTCAATTTAACAATATCATTATCCACATATTTGTTTTCTTTTGCATATCACATAACTCAACTAAACTATTAAGATGGGATGCGGCATCTTCACTAGGAAGGCCGGAAAATTGATCTTTCATAACAAGATTCAGCAAAGCGGCATTAATTTCATAAGATTCCGCACTAGTGGCAGGAGCAATCAGAGTACTAATAAAATCATTATTATTGGTGTTGGAAAAGTCACACAATTTGGTATTCTCTTGAGCCATTGTGACAAAGCAAGCAATCCAACACACGAGCAAACAAAAAGCAAACGAAGAAGACAAGCGGAAGGAGGGCGAAGAAAAGGCAAATATTTTCAAACATTGTTTTAGAAGTGGGGGAGAGGAAAACGAGAGGTGAATGGAAAATAATGTAATTCAAGAGATGAGAGTTTGTGATGGGTAATTTGTATGTCTTGACTTGGCATAGATCTCCCCGGCAACGGCGCCAGAAATTCTTCCTGCTACTTCTAGACCTTGGTTGGGTTTTTCCTTGAAGAGGAAAGGGTGATGCAGCAAAGTAGAGATAAGTATTTCCCTCAGTTGGAGAACCAAGGTATCAATCCAGTAGTAGAAAATGCACAAATCACTGAATACCTGCACAAAAAAATCAAACAACTTGCACCCAACGCGATAAAGGGGTTGTCAATCCCTTCACGGATACTTGCAAAAGTGATATCTGATAGAGATAGATGAAAGTAACAGACGATAAAGTAAATATTTTTAGTATTTTTGGTTTATATATTGGAAAGTAAATGATTGCAAAATAGTAGATCGAAAACTTATGTGATGGAAAATAGACCCCGGGGCCATAGGTTTCACTAGAGGCTTCTCTCAAGATAGCAAATAATACGGTGGGTGAACAAATTGCTGCCGAGCAATTGATGGAAAAGCGCAAAGTTATGACGATATCTAAGGCAATGATCATGAATATAGGCATCACGTCTGTGTCAAGTAGACCGAAATGATTCTGCATCTACTACTACTAGATGACCCGGTTGCGCCAATGGCGCAAGAAGCCAGTTAGAAGTGAGTAAGTAGGAGATGTAGATGTCAATGCAATGTGAATTGTATTACAGATAGTAGAATAACTTAAATCGGTTTTCATATGGAAAAAATACAATGTTCGGAAGAGGGAGTGAGCTAATGTGGATATGATGCCAGATACAATAATAGTGTTTTAAGCACGCAGCAAAGCATGCATCCCAGTTAGAACCATAAGGTGACCAGTTCACGCCAAGAAAAAAAAGGCTCCGTCAGATCATCGGTCACAAGAGATTTGGCCACTATAGTTCCTTTGATGAAAAGTTCCTGTTCAAACAACAATACAAACACATGTAAGATTGGTTGCAATCACGCATACCACCTTTCAGATGCAAATGCTCTATGCATGAGTAACAAAATTATCTGAATTCAAATGGCACTAAAATATTCCGAGAGACCAAAATGTCAGCAATAAAGAGGAAAAAAATAGCAGGTTACCACCGTCAAGATTCAAATGGCATTTACATCACACTACGACATGGTTACCATCCACTGATTTCCATCAAAACCTTTCCCAAGCATATAAATTCTAGTGAATAACCCTTATCTTATACTCCCTCCGTTCCTAAATATAAGTTTTTTTAGACATTTCAAATGGACTACAACATACGGATATGTAGACATATTTTAGAGTGTAGATTCACTCATTTTGCTCCGTATGTAGTCACTTGTTGAAATCTCTAGAAAGACTTATATTTGGGAATGGATGGAGTACATCACTCTAAAACAGTACGAACCAAGGCAATCTTTCAAAATACAAGAGGAAATAAAACATCGATTCTATATAGCAGCACCGAACATGGATAAAAACACAAGTACATGACCAGGTTAAAAAAGATAGGTAGTATGCAGCTAGTGTTACAGCTTAGACAAAAGACATGGGTAGACAAGACAAAAAGATGTTAGTTACATAACTATGTTTGATTGGACAAGCACCAACACAAGACAGTGGTACACTGTTGCTATATAGCCGACCAATTACATATAGCTGAAATACACTGCCAATGGTACCTGGGCGTGGCGTAACTGGATAGTGAGCATGGTAGACAAACCCATGTGTTAATGTGATCTATATAGATACTCACAATCACAGTGCACCGCCCATCAATGTCATAGATGATCTCATCATCCATGCAGCTTCTAATGTTCAGTGGGCCCAAAGTCTTAATTATATTCCAACCATCATGGTGATGTAACCAAGAAATTAGATAGAAGTCTGAACCTGATTTGCTATAAAACTCATTCTTCTATCGGCAATGTTGCGATCTTCCAAGTAAAAAAACTCTTGACTCGACAAACACTAACAGTCAGCCTCTGCTTTACAGTAAAAGAGAAATCGACACAGGAAAACTAAAAAAAACAATAGGCAAATACACCTGAAACATACTTCCTCCGTTCGGAATTACTTGTCGTGAAAATGGATGTATCTCGTCTAGATACATCCATTTTCGTGACAAGTAATTCCGAACGGAGGGAGTACTTGTCTACCCACTGTCAAAAAAAGTATGTGCCTAACCCTATATCCTAATAGTAATGCTACATCATGCAAGTTCATTAGAGCATTGATCATCATTCTTACTGCAGTATTCAACATCAACAATGAGTCTGCACCTACACCTTGACATACTGTTGCAAGCAATCAAACCTTAGCCCAATGCAACAGAGCCATAGCTCCACGAGCATATAAAGCACTGAAACTATAGGTGCAGAAAAAAAGTAGAAGCAGAAATAAAGTATAAAGTAGGTAAAGAAATAATTCAAATGTAAATACAGAAATAAAGTAGAAATAGAAGTAGAAGCAGGAATAAACTGTAGATGCAATAATCAAACAGTAACTTATAAGCTGGAAGAAACCGAGACAGGAAAACTAAAAAACTAATAGGCAACTACACCTGAAAACCACACTTGTCTAACCCACTGTGAAAAAATGAAATGGTGTTGTGGAAGTTAACAAAGTGAGCTGCAGGTATATAACAAATAAATAACTTTCTGTCATGATCACATGATAACAGATACATTATCTGCATAGGCTGGACCGGCAACATTCCACGAATTTTTAAGCAAGGTGAGAAACTAAATCAACCATGTTGAAGAAAAAGAAATCAAACTTGCAATCTACAAAACATCTTTGACACTTATTCATAGGGTAGAAATAAAGTTTTTATTTTTACATCCCTAGGGAACTAATATGGTCAGTACCAAACAGCAACAAGCTCATCAACAGATAATTTGCTTTTCTACATAAGGTAGAAGTAGAACCATGAGAGATTTTCTGCATGAGTTAGAACCAGAAATTCAAGAGGCAACAAATGGCTTTGGATTTACTCTGAATCATTTGAATAAATCACCGAACGGAAACAAAATCTAACCATCATCTACAGGGCCCCTCCAAACAGAACATGTGCGATAGACTGCATAATCTTTTTTTCCTGGAATCAGGATTGCATACTCAACACACTCCAATCTTACAACACTGCAGCAAACAAAACAAATATGTGGTAGGCAAGTCGAGCCCTGGCCCAGTGAGACGGAAGCATACCTCGATGAGAGAAAAATTGCACAGAACACCCACACACTAATGTTCGATAGCCTTATCTCTGTGGTGGTTGCAAACTTGAGTCCTTCTTTGTTGATCCTTTTGTATAGTCTGTAAATCAGAGAATACAAAGACCTCATTGAGAAGTTTAGATAAAATTGCATTGGTACAGGCAATACCTAAGACTACAATCTGCAGAGTGGTAGTAGGTTAGAGATATCGGCACAGTTAATCAAACATTATCAAGCACCGATAGGACCTATATGAATAGAAGAATAACTTTCACAATGAAGAACCGGCGCTTATATTATTGTAAGCCAAATGATCAAATGAAGGAAATCTTAATTAGTAGCAAAAGCAAGCTAAATATTCAAACAGGGTATGGCCGATGTCATGGATCAATGAAATAACTACATACAAAAAGTGAACATGAGATAAATCTTCGCCTAAGATTGAAGAAAGAAAATAGATGAGTTCATCTCTGATCTGCAGTAGCACATCTAGAAGTATCTTCCTCAATATGCAAGTACCCAGAACTGAAAGGGGGCGTCAAAATGAAAATTCAAAATATTTTTCTTATCAATGACTCGAGGCATAAGAGACATATACACTATACACACAACCTAGAGATAGATGTTGAAGATTACCAGAAGTTCAATTGTTTATGGAGCCTGTCCATCTTAGTGGTTGGTTTACTGACAACCGGTATATGAGGTATGTTTATTATTTATGGGACCTACGCATTTGAGTCTCAATGTTGAAAGTGGCCACCGTGCCTTAGTTTAAGCCTTGATATCCCAATTCTGAACATTTTGGCAATTTCTATGACACACTATAACTATATTAAGCACTCACAATTGGTTATTTACTAATTGGTCACCTAAACACCCTTTAATATACTATGACTAATAATGACAGGGGTCATCAAGCTCTTTATGATATTTTCTACTCCCTCCGTTCCTAAATATAAGTCTTTGTAGAGATTTCACTATGAACCACATACGGATGTATATAGATGCATTTTAAGTGTAGATTCATCCATTTTGCTTCGTATGTAGTCCACCTAGTGAAATTCCTACAAAGACTTATATTTAGGAACGGAGGGAGTACTTGAGATTGCAAGTGGCATTAAATGAGTGCGCAAAAGAGAATATAAAAATAAAAAGGCTCAAGGTACTTCTGACAGAGCTCCTCTCAGCATTATTTTGGTATACAACTTCAGCCCTGGATCAACTAATCTAGCATGGTAGCTTTTTGTTCTTAATGAAAGCACATATCTGTAAGAACTGCTAGTTTACAACTAATTTAGCAAACCAAGCCACGAATGGGAGCAAACATCACCTTTGTAAAGAGAGTGGCACAAGGAGCTCTGCATCTCATGCCATCTCCAACCCCAAGGAGCCCTGCAGCTGTCACAACCAATAAAACAATAAAGAGCACACCATATAAGAACACCTCTCATACACAGATCTAGAGTGAGAAGAACGCCATAAGTACATGCACAGACAATCAACAACATGATCCGAGCAAGTAGGAGAAACAAAGAATTGCAAAGCATGCAAGCAGCAGGGAGGAGAAGAAACACAAAAGAAAACATAATCCATCAGGGCACAAGCATTTCATCAAACAGTAGGGCATCAAGAAAACGTGATGCTAATTTTTCCCACCTCAATGCTGAAGGCAAGATCGACTAGGGCCTACCTAGAGCGAGAAACAACAAAACATCCGCAAAGGAGAGAAATCTAAGGAGCAGGACGAAAGAAGAATTTGACGAGGCAAAGAAAGGAAGAGGATGGAAGAAGAACAAACCTCAACCATCGGTGACCGAGATTAACACTGAACTGAACTGGCGCGCGTGTCGGTGTCGCCGCTCTAGATGCAGAGCTGGAGCTCGTCGCCGCCAACGCCGTTGCCCTTGAGGCTGGCCCGGAACGCAGCATGAGGAACACGACCTCGACGCGGGCCTGAACCCGGCCTTGGACTCCACCAGCAGGAGTTGCGTGTCGTGTGGTACGTCGCAGCCCTGGTCCCCCATACTATGTGTCATCCATGACACCTAGAACCAGGAGCACGCTATAAACCGCACCGCACGAACCAAAATCGACAGATCGAAACCGCATCTTCTTCCTCCGAGATCACATCAGGCAGGCGAGTGGACGAACCTCATAGCGCCAAGGGGGATGATGCGGCGGTCGGTGGAGGCCAACTGGGTGAAGTCGACACCAAGAAAGACGGCGTCCACGGGCCCCTCGCCACCGTGGATGGCACGGAGACCGTGTCCGACCGGACGGACATCACCGCTGACAGACAGCTCCCCGCCAGCTCACCGCACAGACGATCTGATTGTCATCTTGTCCTCGTCCTACTTTCTCACGCTCTGTCGGCGGACTGGGGAGGCGAAGCGCAGCGATAGGGAGGCGGCGAGGGATTGAGTGGAAGGAGCTGGGAACGGAGGAGCCGCGTACATTGAACTCGTGAGTAGAGGAGGACCGTGCAGGGCTGACAACCACAGTTCCGACGCTGTAAGTTTTAAAGGAACCCAGCCCCAGCTACCTCTTCTACCGACGGGTGGGGACCCGAATATGTGGGGACCAGCCGCAGCGAGGATGTCACAAGGGGTTAGATCCAGCCGCTAGGAAACGCCATCGGTCAATGAGACATCCTTTTACCCAACAGTTGCGTCCCTGAACTAACAAGTGCGGCCCTTTACCTGAAAGGCAAAGCGAGCAAACTCACCTCCTACCCACACCCAGCCGCTGCAAAACGGGCCCATTCCTCTACAGGGCCACCAACGCAGCTGGGTAGATCACGACCCGGTGAACAAGCTATGTACATAAACCCCCCACCCCGGTCTTGGCAGGAGAGAACACACCAAGCACCACGATCACCCCAGCCACTGCACCGCGGGCCCAAGTGGCAATCGGGACCACCGAAGAACCAGGGTAGACCACGGACGAGTAAATCAGCTGGAATCCACTCCTCATGTCGCTGTCATCACACAGTACCCACCCCACGTCGCCCTCGGCCCGGTCAGAATGCATCGCCCAGCCAATCGCCTCACATGAACGGCTGGCCACTCAGGACTGAGGCAAGCCACGCCAATCAGCGACACCACAAGCGCGCATCACGCCCACTGCACAACAGGCCTACATATGCGCGGATCCAACAGTCATTCAGCCAATTTATCAACCCGTGGGTAAAAAATAGTGAACGGTTGACAAGTTGACAGCAAGGTAAAAACAGCCACAGTAAATTGATCGAGCGGCGCAAAATCACTCGCGAGCGCAAACGCCCCAGGGAGGCGGGTTGCCTAGAGTGATTTATATGTTCAATTACTCCACACATTGACCACTATCCAGCATGCATCTAGAGTATTAAGTTCATAAAGAACGGAGTAACAAATTAAGTAAGATGACATGATGTAGAGGATTAACTCAAGCAATATGATGAGAACCCCATCTTTTTATCCTTGATGGAAACAATACAATACGTGCCTTGCTGACCCTACTGTCACTGGGAAAGGACACCGCACGATTGAACCCAAAGCTAAGCACTTCTCCCATTGCAACAAAAACCAATCTAGTTGGCCAAACCAAACTGACAGTTCGAAGAGAACTACAAAGATATCAAATCATGCATAAAAGAATTTAGAGAGGATTCAAATAATATTCATAGATAAGTTGATCATAAATCAACAATTCATCGGATCTCGGCAAACACACCACAAAAAATTATTACATCAAATAGATCTCCAAGAACATCGAGGAGGACATGGTATTGAGAATCAAAGAGAGAGAAGAATCCATCTAGCTACTAGCTATAGACCCATAGGTCGTGGTAAACTACTCACGCTTCATCGAAATGGCAATAGAGTTGATGTAGAAGCCCTTCGTGATCGAATCCCCCTCCGGCAGAGTGCCGGAAAAGGTCCCTAGATGCGATCTCACGGTACAGAAGGTTGTTGCGGTGGAAAAGGGTTTTCATGGATGCCTCTAGTGGTTTGGGGATATTTGGGAATATATAGGCGAAAGAATTAGGTCTGGAGAGACACGGGGGGCCCACAAGGGTGGGGGCGCGCCCTAACCCCCTGGGCGCGCCCTTCGTCCTTGTGGCCGCCTCGTGGCTCCTCCGACATCATCTCCAAGTCTCATGGTTGTCTTCTGGTCCAAGAAATATCATCGTGAAGGTTTCATTCCGTTTGGACTCCGTTTGGTATTCCTTTTCTGCGAAACTCGAAAATAAGGAAAAAAACAGGAACTGGCACTGGGCTCTAGGTTAATAGGTTAGTGCCAAAAATAATAGAAAATAGCATATTAATGCATATAAAACATCCAAAACAGATAATATAATAGCATGGAACAATAAAAAAATATAGATATGTTGGAGACGTATCAACACCGACCAGGGACTAGGCCCACCTGTCTACTAGGTGGTCTCGACCTGCCATGCCATTCCACCATAAAGATTCACTAGGGGGTGGGAAAATGTCCTTTCAGCCCCCAGTCCGTGAATCACTCGTGGGTGCTCTTCGAGCTGACCCGAATTTAGTATGAACATGTTTAGTGTAGTAGTACAGAATATATTCATGATCACCACCCCGAGGGGATCACGGCCCGATAGTATAGCATGGCAAGCGGATAAGGTTGTATGGCCACTGATGAGACTCTAGCCTACCTATACTAAGCATATAGGATAACGTGTAAGGTATCAATAGTAGTAGCAAGGGCAGGCCATGCAGCAATATATGATCCGCTGATAAAGCAGTAACGATTACACTACTCTAATGCAAGAAGTGGAGGGAAATAATAGGCGATATCGAAATGCTGAAGGGGTTTTTGGTTGCCTGGAAGCTCTGTCGAGAAGGGCGGGTCGTCGTCGACGTGGTCGTACTGGGTGTCACCGATAGTCTCGGGGTCTACCTAAAGAATCGGGCAGAGGGGGAAATAGATAAATAACGGAGCAAACAAATGCAACACAAGGCATGTCATGACAGTATGTGATGATGATATGCACTAATGCATCACTAGGCATTTTAAAAGAAGAGGGAAATTATCTAATAATAATTTTCCAGCTCAAGGTGTTTTTTGGTTTATTGATCCAGGGGAAAAATTTCAATGGTCACTATGTTAGAGGGGTGTGGCAGGTATGTGGATAGCATAAACTGATTGTTATATTTTTCTGAGCAACTTTCATATATAAATTATTTTAATTCGAGTTACGGTTTAATTTATATGATTTTTGAAGTTTAAATGATTTCCTAAATTTTCTTGATTTGATTTAATACAAAAATATATTAAATATAAATGCTATGGGTACATAGAAAGTGTACCTGGTCAATTGCAGCAGAGCCTGACATGGGCCCAGTTGACTGGGTCAACTTCCCAGTCAACAGAGGCTGACTGGTGGGCCCAGCTGCTGACTCAGCAGCTAACTGGGTTGGCTCTATCCTTTTATTTAGTGCCAGGGCCCCACATGTCAGTGACTACACTGATTAACCTAATTAGTCTAAACTAATATAATTAGTTAACACGAGGCCCACGCGTCGATGGGTGAAGTGGGGGGTAGTGGCTAATCCACATGGGGTCCACCTGTCCGTGGCACACCAGAGTTCATATCGCGGTGGCGCGCCGATAGCGAGCCAAACGGAGGCCGCCAGCTCGAGACTCATTGGGAAAATGCTACGTGGCACCGCAAGTGGAGCGGAGGGGCTCGTTGCCCTCCTACAGAGCCCGGGAGCTCGATGTGAGGTTTGGGTGTGAGCTTCGCATGTGGTGGTCATGGTGGCGTTGTAAACGCTGGCGATGAGCTATGGCTTGTGGCGTTACTGAAGACGTGGTGACCCCCATTGTTGTAGGGGCGTGTGCTGGTCTTTCGCCACAACACCGAGAGGGTTCTCCTCGACGACATAATGATCTCCGTCACAATGTTTGGGGCGTTACTTCGACTTCGTGATCATTCACCATGTCATCAAGATGGTAATCCTTGATGGCGCAATGACTCACCTCACAGTCGGGATAGATCTCCTCGACCGAGGTGCATCGCCCAAAAGACGTGATGACTCCCATTGGTGTCGGGGTGCTTCTCTTTGACAGCGAGATGACTCGTCTCGACATCGAGACATTTCTTCCTGGTATCAAGATGATCTTCATTATGATCCGCGGGGTATCTTGGCACAAAGCCAGCTGGACCGCGCACAAGCAACCTATCGTGATGTGATAAGGGGTGGCCTGATCTTCTCAGTGAGCGGATGTTGTCGCTAATGAATTTGTTGGATAACTTGTGACACGCTCTCAAAATCTTTGGTTGTTCTCCCATTGCCAATGCGACGGATCTTCAACCCTATGGATATTCGCAACACCACACACTTGCACATGCAGCCACTGATGGGGATCGATGCAAATGAAGTGGCTCGGGCTTTTCGAACTCGATGTGCCTCAGTTAGGCAATCCATATGACTTCCTTCCCTGCACGATTCCGAATGTGCTCGAGAAACAAGAAGTATGGTGGCAATAGTTAACTGGAGACCTGGCTGGCCGATTACCTCGTTGTCATGAAGATTAGTGGCGGGGATGATTGTGTGGCTGTGTGAAATCTTTCTCTCTACTGATGGTAGCTGGAACTACGTTGGTATTTCCCTGGATAGGGACGGATGATGTAGCACAGCGAGGGTAGGTATTTCCCTTAGTTATGAAACCAAGGTATCGAACCAGCAGGAGAACCAAGAAACACAAAGTAAGCAGCACCTGCACACAAACAACAACACTTCGCAACCCGACGTGTTAAAGGGGTTGTGAATCCCTTCCGGAGTACTGCGCCTCAAGATAGGCAAACGGACGTGAGGTACATTGTAGTAGATTGATAGATCGAACGCCAAATAAAATAAATAGAGATAAAACGCAGCAAGGTGTTTTGTATTTTTTTTGGTTTAATAGATCTGAATAAAAACGCAAAGGAAAAGTAGATCGCAAGGCAAATATATGAGAAAGAAGACTCGGGGTCGTAGGTTTCACTAGTGGCTTCTCTCGAGAAAAATAGCAAACGGTGGGTAAACGAATTACTGTTGGGCAATTGATAGAACTTCAAATAATTATGACGATATCTAGGCAATAATCATTACATAGGCATCACATCCAAGATTAGTAAACCGACTCCTGCCTGCATCTACTACTATTACTCCACACATCGACCGCTATCCAGCATGCATCTAGTGTATTAAGTTCATGGGAAAACGGAGTAATGCAACAAGAATGATGGCATGATGTAGACAAGATCTGTTTATCTATATGGCGGTAGATATAGATCTTGTCTTTTTATCCTTAATAGCAACGATACATACGTTTTGGTTCCCTTTCTGTCACTGGGATCAAGCACCGTAAGATCGAACCCACTACCGGGAACCTCTTCCCATTGCAAGATAAATAGATCAAGTTAGCCAAACAAAACCCAAATATTGGAGAAGAAATATGAGGCTATAAGAGATCATGCATATAAGAGATCAAAGAAACTCAAATAAATTTCATGGATATAAAAAGATATAACTGATCATAAACTCGAAGTTCATCAGATCCCAACAAACACACCGCAAAAGAGTTACATCATATGGATCTTCAAGAGACCATTGTATCGATAATTCAGCGAGAGAGAGAGAGAGAGAGGAAGCCATCTAGCTACTAACTACGGACCTGAAGGTCTACAAAGAACTACTCACACATCATCGGAGAGGCACCAATGGAAGTGGCGAACCCCTCCGTGATGGTGTTTAGATTGGATCTGGTGGTTCTAGACTCTGCGGCGGCTGGATGAATATTTCGTCGACGCTTCTAGGGTTCTGGTATTTTTGGGGTATTTATAGAGCAAAGAGGTTGCCCTGGGGGCACTCAGGGCCCATTGCCTTCCTTCTGGCCCATAAAAAATCATCGTGGAGTTTTGTGGCATTTGGACTTCGTTTGATATTGATTTCCTGCGATGTAAAAAACATGGAAATAAACAGCAACTGGCACTTGGCACTATGTCAATAGGTTAGTACCAAAAAGATATAAAATGATTATAAAACATCCAAGATTGATAATAAAACAACATGGAAAATAAAAAAATATAGATACGTTGAGACATATCATCTACCAGGAGGGATCATCTCGTGCATGTCTTAACAATTTGCAAGAAACCAGTATTTACAGCTGGAGAGAGATGGAGGACGTGTTCTTTACGAATTTTGAAGGCACATACAAACGACCATGTGGCTACTAAGATTTGATGATGTGTGTCTAGTCCCCAAATAATCCATTCAGGTTTATATCCAGAGGTGAATACAGCTTCACAACTCCATGGAAAATGTCATTGAGAATCAAGCAATCCACACTTTCCAACAACGTGGGAGATAGGAGCACCTTTTCCTTAGGATCGATTGCACATATGTAACTTTCATGCGCCAACTTATGGAGATAGCCAATGGGCATGCTAATAGCAAAGAGGAGAACATGATCATGAAGGTTGAGCCACGAAACAGGCCATTCGGGCACAAAAACCAAAATAATCAAAACCGCAAAAATGGCAAGAAAAAATGTTGTTTGTCAGACGGTGAAGACGGAGTCGGCGACGCTGTTTTGGTGGCAGTAGTCAGCGAGGGTAAGAAGATTTGCGGGCAGAACAAGACTGGGTGCCTCACAAGAAGCAAGCCAGCAGTGACATCCTGGACAAGCCCTGCTGCGTCTATAGCAACAAAGTGAATAACCTGGTCAAGCACACCAGCAGACATGAAGGGTCCTAAAGATAATCTGGTCATGGAAATAAAAGCACTCGGCTGATGATAATGCGGAGGACTAAGAACATAAATTCCCAGGGTGAAGGACGTGGTTTTGATTCACGACCCCGGAAACTAACCGAGTGTGAAAGCTGCATAGTCGGGAGATCAATGCCATGGCTCCAGTGACCCCAATCACTTCTGACCGTACTGATCACCCGGCTCATTTTTTGTTTCTAGGTAGACAAGCACTTGTCATTGATCCACTCATCAATGGATATCGACTACGAAATGTCTTGATGGATGGAGGCAGTGGAGTCAACATCTTGTACGCAAGCACGCTGGATAAAATGGGAATTCCCAAGTCGAGGCTCAACGCCACTAGGAGGAACATTCATGGTGTGGTTCACAGATTAAAGACAAGCCATTGGGCCGGTCATCTTTGATGGTGATCACAATTTCCAAAATACCCTCTCTTTTGAGATAGTCGATTTCGAGAGTGAATATCACAACATCTTTGGATGCCCGACTTATGCCAAGTTCATAGTATGCTCCGGTCCTAAGGGTGTCCTCATTGTGGTTGGAGATCGAAAACATGCAGAGGACACTATGAATAAGAATGTGAATATTGTCGATGCAAATCTGGGTGAGACGAGACTTGTGAAGTACAAGTTGTCAATTGATCCGACAGAGATACCCAATAACTAGAATTCAAAACCGACCAAGCCCTCTTCTCAGTTGGCACGGATGACAAAGCCAGTCCAGATTCATTGAATACCCAACAAAGACGACCCATATCGCTATTAATCTGGATGAAAAATAGGAAAGCGCGCTCTTCGACTTCCTTGATGGGAATCGGGACATCTTCATGAGGTAGCCATATGATATGCCTGCAATTCAAAGGAACATGGGTGAGCACAAGCTAAACACAACCAAGCCAGAGAACCCCATCAAGCAAACAATTCGTCATTTCTCTGACCCCTAGCGAGAGGAAATGAGGGAGGAGATCACGTAATTCTTCGCAACCGGGTTCATCAAAGCGATCTCCACTCAGATGGGTCGTCAATCCAATCGTCGTCCGAAAGAAAAGCAATACTATGCATGTATGCATTGACCCCGGCTGAGTTGGTATAAATAAGATGTTGGTCTGAGGGCACTTGGATACACTTTGCTTCCATAGAACACTCAAAATCAATTGTTCAGGTTGAACGAGTAAATGGCCTAATCGTCCAAGGACTGAAGCCATGCTTGGTGCCCCCACTGGAGTGATCGGCTAGAGCCTGGGTTGAAGAACTACCATCATCCTTATGGAGCCCGCAAATAATTGTTAATTGCTCCACTCAGTTCACACCGTTCTTCATGGTGTATGGATCAAAGGCGATCATGTCTTCTGACTTTCTTTAAAATTCGCACCGAGTAATAGCATACACAAAGGCGGAAGCTAAAGAGAGATGCCGAGATTAGCTCGACCTCCTTGAAGAGGGTCGAGAGCTAAGCCTTTCTCGTTCTGCTTTCAACCAGGAAAACATGTGTTGCTATCACGGCCGACGGGTGTGTGGGTTTCAGCATTGGCGATCTTGTTGTCCGCCTGTACCAAGAAACTAGAAACAAAAACAAGTTAACTCACCCATTGGAAGGACCACATATCGTATCTCATGTACTGAGTGACAACACGCACAGACTTTATAACTTCAAGAAGAATAAGGAAATGAAGCGAACATGGAACATGAATCTCCTTCCCCCTTTATATGATTGACTTTTTTCTATGTCCCCTTGTTTAAGGTTTTATTGAACTGTGTCTTTAGTTTCCAAGTCATGCTCGAGAAAGGCTAATTTACCTTTGGGGACCGCAGTACACTCGGGGGTTGTGCCACACTCGAGGGTTGTGTCACACTCAGGGGCTACATTACCTTCGAGAGCTGCAGCTCAGCGAGAATTGCATTTATTTTTTATTGGTGGTTTTTCTTCTTAAGTTTCACCTAGTGGGTGCATTGTCAGTCGACAATGTCCCCGACTCACTTTTCTTTGTTTTTTAACAAAAATTTGTCCAAGTAAGTTGGCTCGGCCCCTAAAGCCCACTCTTCTTCTCCAGCTTAGTCGTAGATCGTCTTCTTGGTTGGCAAGAGTAGGCCAAAGGAAAACCGACCAACCAATGATATGATTGCAAAAGAACCAAAGAGGAACGTGTCAGAAAAATACATAGCAAATTAATTTGACTTTAGCAAAGTACTTAGCAAAATAAACTTAAATATCATTGCCAATCAGACTTGAAGTTTTACACCTAGACTCGGGATACTAGGAAAATGTAATCACTGTTTTTTGAGTCAGAGCTAGTCTGACTCGTCTTCCTCTTCTTATGCTCCATCCTCAATGAGGGTATCATCCATGAAGTTGTCCAGGTCAATAGAAGTGGCTACCTTGTTGGATGCAAACTGGAACTTTGGGAGGTACTCGCCGACATCAACTTCTTCACCCCCTCACCCATAGGGGGTCCCTTCTTGATTTGCATGAGACAGTTGGTGGATGGGAAGTGATCCTGGACGAGATCAAGTGTCGTGCCAGCTCTAACTCACCCAGACGACTCCTTCCACTGCATGATGAGCTCAGGGACCTCCATAAGCTTGATAACCATGGAGATGGCATTAACTGGAGCAAGAACATCAAGCCACAAGGATTGGAAAATACCTTATCCGACTATCTTTGTCTTCTTCGTCAAACCATAGAGGTGCCACAAAAAAGAAAATAAAATAAAAATAAAACAAAGGAGAAAGGAAAATAAAAAGGTGAGGATGAGAGAAGGAGAAACACCCATATCCTAGTGTACACTTGTGGATAACCTACATTGTAGAACTTAGCTTGTGTATTCCAATGATGAGCTTCCTCAAATGCTCGAGGTCTTCATGAGCAAGAAATTTGGATGCACCCCCCCCCCACTTAGTCCATAGGAGAGATTTCACATATTCATAGCTCTTTGTGCACCATAGTTGCATGGTGATCCCTAGTCTTTTCGTTAACCTCGATCATAAGGCCTTCTCCATGGCCTAATGTCAGCTGCGTTGATGCAAGACTTTCTTTATTTTTGACTTCCTAAAACCCCAATATTTTTTTATTTTCCCCTTATGTGCGAGGCATAGGCTTGCAATCGGTGCTGCACTGGTAGTTGAGAGGTTAACTAACGTAGACAGACAATTTTACTATTATAGCTGGTGTGCCCTGGGTTTGTTCTTTATTTTGAAGAGATCGCTAATGCATAATATTCTTTGTCTCTATGACATACATTGCTTTGTTCCTAACATAATTTTGACATTCTCTCTAAACCTTTGGCAATCAGAATCTGAAGTCCACAAAAATATTTCCTATTTCTCGACCTCCATGGCAATGAAACTAAGGGGATAGCATATGTATCACTCCATTGTTGGTTAACTTTTGTGTTCTCATACAATGAATATGGATATCACTTTTGGGGTTTGCTTCAGTGTAAGCTTTAGAGTTGGCAATAATGAGCTTTTGGTAGCCAACCTTCTTACTCAAGTAAGAGCAAGGTTTAAGCATGGGGAGGCTGATGGCACTATATTTTAAGCATTTTAGAGCTCATTTCTTGCATGTTCCCTTCATATATCATGTACCATTGAACCAAATATATGTCCATTATGCATGAATTTTGGTTTTTACTTTTTTCACTATGAGCATTATATAGTAAGTGTTTTTATTAGTTTTTTGTGTGTCTATAGTTTTTTTGGAGCAACCTAGAACCAATCATGATGTAAAGGCCAAGGATGTGTTCGATATGGGGGACTGCCGGCACCCGACTTAGACATTTGGGAGGTCAAAAATATGAATTTTTTTCCTGAAGTGCACTAAATCAACATCTAATACGACTGGCGCATCGACATGGCTCTCACAATTCCAATGAGCCGAAGAACGTAAAAAATGAAGTTTGCATTTGAAAGTTGCACCATTTTACCGAAAGAGTCTAGAGGTGAAGACGGTGTGTGGTACGAGCGTGGCTGCTCGTACCGCCCGACAGGTCCAAAAGTTGCCTCTATGGACGGGATTCTTCACAGATCTCATCCTTGTTTGTTCCCACACAATCCTTGGCTGATAAGGAAGGGTTTGGGAGAGTAGGCTCATCTTGAGTCCTTAGACGCGTCACATGAACGAAGGAGTCCCGGGGAGGCCTCCTATATATTCACCTCCAACCCTAGCGGTCACCACATCCATCTATGTCATCTCTAGTACATCCATACCATCTACATTACTGCTCCAAGACCACATCCATAGAGAGAAAAAGGGCCAAGACAAGAGGAGAAAGAGGAGGCGCCACCACCATGCGCACCGGGCTTCGGGCCGGCGCCATCTCCATCATTGGTGCTGCCACCATCTCCACCGCTGGCGCCGCCTCCATCATCATCGCCACCATGCTCCTCTCCTGCACCAGCTCTGTGTCGGCTCGTAACTTGCCTTCCACCTCTATGATGTTTGAGTAGTTGTTCTTGAGGATTTGGATAAACCTTTGCATGATTATAACTTAATGGTTAAATAAGCGATACAATTAATCCCTTTATTTGCATTGCATTAATTTCCTCATGGTGTTGTGAAGAGCGCTCACTCAACAGTAGCCCCTTGTGGACTTGATTGAATTAATATTGCTATGAATGTGGGATGCGAAGGTTGGTAATGACATTACTTATTGATAACTCACAAGTATAGGGGATGAATATAGTCCTTTCGGTAAGTAAGAGTGTCGAACCTAACGAGGAGTAGAAGGCAATGATCAGCGGTTTTCAGCAAGGTATTTTCTGCAAGCACTGAAAGTAACGGTAACAGATAGTTTTGTAGTAGGATAATTTGTAGAAAGTAACAAGTAACAATGGTAACAAGGTGCAGCCAGGTGGCCAAATCCTTTTTATAACAAAGGACAAGTCAGAACATTATCCTATAATAAGCAAAGTGTTCTCGAGGACATGTGGGAATTGTCATCTAGTCACTTTCATCATGTTTAGTTGATTCGCGCTCGTTACTTTGATAATTTGATATGTTGGTGGACCGGTGCTTGGGTGTTGTTCTTACTTGAACAAGCAACCCACTTATGATTACCCCCTCTCGCAAGCATCCACAACTACGAAAGTAGGATTAAGATAAATCTAACCATAGCATGAAACATATGGATCCAAATCAGCCCCTTGCGGAATAACAAATAAACTAGGGTTTAAGCTTCTGTCACTCTAGCAACCCATCATCTACTTATTACTCCACAATGCCCTTCCTTAGGCCCATGTATGGTGAAGTTTCTTGTAGTCAACATTCACATGACACCACTAAAGGAAGCAATATCATACATATAATCAAAATATCGAACGAATACCCACATCACATGATTACATATAACAACACTTCTCCCATGACATCAAGAACAAAATTAACTACTGACAACTCATATTCATGTTCAAGATCAGAGGGGTATTGAATATGCTTGAGGATCTGAACATTTAATCTTCCACCAAATAAACCAACTAGCGTCAACTACAAAATCTAATCAACACTACTAGCAACCCACACGTACCAATCTAAGGTTTTTGGACAAAGATTGAATACAAGAGATGAACTAGGGTTTGATATGAGATGGTGCTAGTGAAGATGTTGATGAATATTGGTCCTCCCATGATGAGAGGATCGTTGGTGATGTCGATGGCTTCAATTTCCCCCTCCCGGATGGAAGTTTCCCTGGCGGAATCGCTCCGCCGGAGAGCAAAAGTTCACGTGCCCAGGTTTTGCCTCGAGACGGCATCGCTTCATCCCTAAAGTACTCTCCTGATTTTATCTAGGTCAAATGGCTTCATATAGCAGAATATGGGCACCGGAGGCCTGCCATGGGGCCCACGAGCTCACAGGGCGCGCCCAGGGGGGTAGGGCGCCCCCGTGAGGTTGTCGCTCCTTAGTGGCCCCCTCCTGTTATTTATTCCGCCAATATTTTTATATATTCCAAAACAATTCTCAGTAAGTTTTAGGTCATTTGGAGTTGTGCATAATAGATATCTCTGCTGTAGCCTTTTCCGGTCCAGAATTCCAGCTGCCGGCAATCTTCCTCTTCATGTGAAACTTACAAAATAAGAGAGAAAATGCATAAGAATTGCATCCTAAAGTGTAATAACAATCAAAAACATAATAAATAACAGTAGGAAAACATGATGCAAAATGGACGTATCAACTCACCCATGCTTATACCTTGCTTGTCCTCAAGCGAAAGACGAAATCGATAATCATGACCACATGTTTAGAGAGAGAGGTGTCGATAAAAACAAAATACGAACATGAAAGCATCATGATCATTATCATAGAAGCAATATATCATCATAAAACTTCTCATCACTACTGCAGTATGCTTCTAATGTGACACTACAAGCAGAGACCCTTCGACGAAACTCTGTGCGATGCATTAATCACAAACGCTGATGTAATAAAACCGTCAAAAATGATATGAAACATTTGCGATGGCTGAGGCGTCAAACATGATCCAGATTATAGTTGCGTGTGCGATGCATCACATACAATTGATCCATACGAACTGTTTGCGATAATCAAGAACAACATAAATGGGTAGCCAGATCAAGGTGTGTGCGATATACGACATACAGTTCGCTTTGATGGTCCATTTGCGATGACCAAGTTGAACACAAACGATTCGGCGTAACAAGATGTGTGTGATATCCGGCAAACAGGTTGGCAATCAGAATTGTGTGTGGTCATTATAGACAATGCATATTGTAAGGGAACGTAGTAGTTTCAAAAAATTTCCTACGCACACGCAAGATCATGGTGATGCATAGCAACGAGAGGGGAGAGTGTTGTCCACGTACCCTCGTAGACCAAAAGCGGAAGCGTTAGCACAACGCGGTTGATGTAGTCGTACGTCTTCACGATCCGACCGATCAAGTACCGAACGTACGGCACCTCCGAGTTCAGCACACGTTCAGCCCAATGACGTCCCTCGAACTCCGATCCAGCCGAGTGTCGAGGGAGAGTTTCGTCAGCACGACGGCGTGGTGACGATGTTGATGTTCTACCGACGTAGGGCTTCGCCTAAGCACCGCTACAGTATTATCGAGGTGGACTATGGTGGAGGGGGGCACCGCACACGGCTAAGAGATCAATGAAATGATCAATTGTTGTGTCCATGGGGTGCCCCCTGCCCCCGTATATAAAGGAGCAAGGGGGGTGCGGCCGGCCATAGGAGGAGGCGCGCCGGAGGAGTCCTACTCCTACCGGGAGAAGGAGTCCCCCCTTTTCCCTAGTTGGATTAGGATTTGGGGGGGGGGAGGAGGAGAGAGGGGAAAGGAAAGGGGGGGCGCCGCCCCCTCCTTGTCCAATTGTAGCGACCTGACCCAAAATCGGTCAAATCTCTGTGCCTGTACCATCCCAAGATCATGCTGGTACTCACAGTACATCGATAAAGTAATCAAAGTTCAATCACACCTGAATATTATTACACGTTTCTCATATAGAGTCTTTATTACAAGGAATAAATTCGGCTCAAGGCCAACTCATGAGAAATAAACTACTAATCTGCGGAAGCGTAGAAGTAAAGCGAGTCCATCCGACTCAAAGGGCAATCGCCAAGCGGCGAGCGTAGCCTCACTCTGATCGAATATACCTCCGCAACATAAGACGTTGCAGCCATGTAGGTCAGCTTTTGAATAAGCTGGCAAGTCATGAAGAATAACAATAATAAAGTTTCTAACACTATATGCATTTTGGCTGTGGAGCTCTAAGTTTCATCATTTTGCGAAAAGCAAATTTTCTCCTACTACAGTGGACTTGCTTGCAAATTACTACAAATTGTTGGTAGTTATTGAGATGGTTCCACCAACCAATATCTCATTCCCAAATTATTAAGTCATAAACCCCTCAAATTAATTTATTAGTTTTAGTGTTGATATTTCCGAATACTTCCAAGTTCCAGAGGCTCAAATTTGTCCGTAACCGGGGACACGGCTAATCGATTAGATCTTTAACTCTGCAGAGGTTTGCGCACTTTCCCCGCAAGAATCATTCCCTCCTTTTAAAGTCTTTGCACTTCATGGTGTTTGAAGACGGGATGAATGAAACAGGGTCTTCCAAAGAGTTCTTCTGGCTACTGCCGGTACCCATCCAATCCTACCGTTCTTCTACATCTCGTAGTACCGTCCAGCCAGCGTCACTACTAGGGTCAACCCAGCCAGAGCCCATAATGGCTTGCGGCTGCACAGGTAAGCTTCCGGTCATGGGGCATCCATCCTTCTCTTCGTGGCTGGGTGAAGCTTTCCGCAAGATGTCATGGCACTTCTCCATGCATCCCGGCCAACCACTGGGTTCTCCAGGGTGCCCGTCAACCGTCCTCCACCCAGTAGTGAATTTCAAAGTCCATCTTGATCATTGTAGTTCATGGGGTTGTCATCATCATTGACTCTCACATCTTTCTTATGAATTTCACTCAACCAAAACCCGTCTACGAGCATAGCAAAGTAAACTACTTCGTCCCGGGGTCATGGTAATAAGGGGATTGGTTCATCCTACCACATGATACTACTCAAGATTAATAACTTCAAAATTTCAACTACTGCATGCATGGTGGGGTGGTGACAATTCTAATGCACAAAAATATAGGTATAGAAAATAACATGATCAAAACTTGCCTTGCTGATGATCCTCGTAAGCTAAAGATTCGTAGTAGCAAGCTTCGCACTCCGGAAACTCTACCGAGACAAACAAATCACAATAAGCATATAGCAATAGGATCACATAACACAATAGCATAACAAAGTAACACACAAAAACCAACAAAGCAAAACCCAAAGGGAAAACTCAAAGAAAACCAACTCAAAGTTTTCCTACTTTAAACAACAACTAAAAGTAGTTTTATATAATAAAATTTTTTCAACATAACCTAATCATGGTTTTAGGTTAACTTAACAGAAAAGAATTCACTAAGCAACTAGGATCAAAAAGAATTAATTAAAATCTATTATGAAACTCCTATTAGGCCTAATCCCATTTCTATTAAGAAAATAAAATAAAACTTTTATTTATTAAAAATAAAAGTTCATCCTATAAAGTGACAGAAACTATCCTAGAATAATCAATCACATGTTAAAAATAAATTTATTTACTAATTAAATTAATAGGAAAACAGTAGCTAGTTAATTAATTAGGATTAACAAGACTCTGCTTAAAACTATTTATTTATTAATCCTAAAATACCCAATTTAATTTCTATGGTTTGGCAATGTCAAAATAAAGTTGGGACAAAAGAATCATCCAAAAATAATTTTTCTAACTCAAGTTATAGCAGATTTACTATTCTGACTAAAACTAAATTAAAGCAATTTTAATTAATTTTAACATAGCTAAATATATATTCTTCAGAAACTATAGAAAATTTGCAAACCAACAAAAAAGAATCACCTAAAATAATAAACAGAATAAAAGATATGAATTTTTCAAAACAGGAACTATTCTGTTAAAACAGAAAATGAAAATAAAAGAAAAAGGGCCTAATGGGCCTAAACTGTGCACTGAGCGTAATATAACCTAAAAGGGGCCTAGGGTTAAACTAGTCGGGCCGGCTAATAAATAAAACCTAATGAAAATAAACCAAGTAAGCGAACCGGCCGGTCCGGTTTATTTTAAAAGAAATACCCCTTCGGGGGTGTTCTAATCTGGACCGTTGGTTTGAGATCGGACGGGGGAGGCGTTCTCCGGTGACTTACCGGAGCTCGGCGGCGGCGGCGGCGGCGGCGACGAGTGCGTTGATGGCTCCGATCATCGGGGAGGTCGAAGGAGTAGCCGGGCGGGTGCGGGGCGACGAGTGGGGGCTTTTGGTGGAGTCGGGGGAGATCGGGAGTGGCTAGGGCGGCGACGGCGACGAAAATGGCGGCGGCGGGGACTCGGGCTCGGGTGAGAGGAAGAGGGGTCCGCGAGGGCTAGGGGGAATGGGGTGGGGCGAGGGCTTAAATAGGCGGGGGCCTCGGCCTTGCTTCGGGGGGCGATCGGGAGGGGATCGGGATCCCGGATCTCGCGGGATCCGGCGATCGGCGGCGGCGCGGCGAAGACATGGGCGAGGGGTTGAAGAAGGGGGTGGTCCACTGCCGGTGAGAGAGAGAGGGGTGGGCGAGCGGTTGCCGACGAACCGCTTTCGCGCGGGGGGTGGTGCGGTCGGTCATTGGGCCGGCTCGGTGGCCAGTGGGCCCTGGCTGCTGGCCTGGCGCTGGGGCTTCAGTACTGGCTGGGCAGGGGCTGGTGGCGCTGGGGGTTTTCTTTTTTTGAATTTATTTTTTAATAAAACAAAACAGAAATAAAACAGAATCTATAAATATTTTATATAGGGTATATATACCAAAATGATCAGGGAATATTCCTATCATTTGAACATTTTCCAGGCAAAATCCAAACTTTATAAAATCCATTTTTTTCAAATTCAAATAAAATTCAGATTTGAATCCAAAACTTTGGCAATGTTTTCCTCTGATTTGGTTGTTTTGGAGTGTCATGTTTACTCCTCTCATACTTTTGATCAAGTATTTATCAGGCATAGTTTTTGAAATGATTCCCACTTGCCAAAGTTTGAATTCAAATTCAAAACTCCAAATCCTCTGAAACTTCAAAAGACATTCAAATTCAAACAGGATGCATAGGATGCTTAGCTATAATTGTAAAACATTCCAAATAGGAAATTTGGGATGTTACAAACCTACCACCTTAAGATGAATCTCACCCTCGAGATTCGGGTTGGCTAACAAATAGGTGCGGGTGGTCTCAAGAAGGTCTTCTTGGCGCTCCCGTGGCTTCTTCCTCGGTGTGGTGACTCCACAACACCTTGCAAAATTTGATGACCTTGCTGCGGGTGACTCTGCTTTCAGATCTCGAGAATTCGGACGGGTTTCTCCTTGTAAGTCAGATCACTGTCAAGCTGTATGGCCTCTAGGGCCACTGTGTCTCTCCAACGGAACATCGGCCATGTCGGCATGACACTTCTTCACCGAGAAACATGGAAGACATCATGGACTCCGGACAATCCTTCCGGTAATTCCAACTTGTAAGCAACTTCTCCACGACGTTCGAGGATTTTGTAGGGGCCAATGAATCGGGGTGCTAACTTTCCTTTGACACCAAACCTCTTGATTCCACGAAGTGGAGACACACGAAGATATGCTCGGTCTCCCGCTTCGTAAGTCACTTCCTTGCGCTTACTGTCGGCATAACTCTTCTGTCTCGACTGTGCTATCTTGAGCCTGTCTCGAATCAGCTTGACTTTCTCTTCGGAATCCTTGATAAGATCGGAACCGAAAAGTGATCGATCTCCAAACTATCCCACAACAATGGTGTTCGCACCTCCTTCCGTATAGAGCTTGAAGGGCCATCTTGATGGATTGATAACTGTTGTTGTATGAGAACTCTGCGTATGGCAAATTATCATCCCAGCTAGACCCATAGTCTAGCACACAAGCTCTCAACATGTCCTCCGAATCTGGTTGACTCTCTCGGTCATCCATCATCTGCGGATGAAAAGTTGTCTTGAATTCAGCCTCGTACCCAAAGTTTCATGCAACCGCTTCCAAAACTTTGAGGTAAACTGCGTTCCTCTATCGACACGATGTTCCTCGGAACTCCATGCGGACATACGATCCTGGTCATGTATATCTTGGCCAACTTAGCACTGGTATAGGTAGTCTTCACGGGAATGAAGTGAGCTACCTTGGTCAAACGATCAACCACTACCCAGATAGAATCATAACCTGAACGGGTCCTGGGTAATCCTGTGATGAAATCCATTCCAAGTTCCTCCCATTTCCAATCGGGAATCGGCAAAGGTTGAAGTAACCTGCTGGCTTCGATGTTCTGCCTTTACTCGTTGACAAACATCGCATACGGCGACGTACTCGGCAATATCCTTCTTCATACCGCCCACCGAAACTTTCCTTCAAATCCGGTACATCTTGGTGTTGCCGGGTGAATCGAGTACGGTGAATCATGAGCCTCTGAAGAATTAGCTTCCTGAGTTCGGGATCATTGGGCACATAGATACGATCCTCGAACCATATAGTTCAGTGTTCATCCTTACGAAATCCTTTAGCTTTTCCTTCATCCATCTTTTGCTTTATCTCATCAATTTCCTTGTCCGACTTCTGGGCTTCACGAATCCTTTCGGTCAAAGTGGACTGAACTTCCAGAGTTGCAACGAATCCTCTCGAACTATCTCCATCGGAGATCTCGAGGTCATCGACTAACTCCTGGGTAATCCTCCTGCTGTAAGAGTATTCACATAACTCTTACGGCTCAAAGCATCTGCTACAACATTAGCTTTACCTGGGTGGTAATGCAATCTCATGTCATAATCCTTTATCAACTCTAGCCATCTCCTCTGCCTGAGGTTCAATTCCTTCTGCGTGAAAATATACTTCAAGCTCTTGTGATCTGTGTAAACATCACAACGGTTTTCGATAAGGAAATGTCTCCAGGTCTTGAGTGCATGCACTACGGCTGCTAACTCCAAATCATGAGTGGCATAATCCATCTCGTGAGGTCGTAGCTGTCTGAAGGCATACGCTACAACTTTTCCTTCCTACATTAGTACTCCTCCGAGTCCTTGACGAGAAGCGTCACAATAAACCTGGTATTCCTTATGTATGTCTGGCAAAATCAACACTGGGGCTGTGACCAACCGTTTCTTCAATTCCTGAAAACTGGCTTCACATTCCTCGGTCCAAACATACTTGGCCTCCTTCTTCAACAGCTCACCATGGGCTTGGCAATCTTCGAAAGTTCTCAATAAACCTCCGATAATATCCTGCGAGTCCGAGAAAATCTGCGGATCTCCTTGATCGAGGTGGGTGATCGCCAATCGGTGATCGATTCAACCTTGGCGGGATCACTGCTATTCCTTCTCCTGAAATAACATGTCCGAGGAATCCAACTTCCTTCAGCCAAAATTCACATTTGCTGAACTTGGCATACAACTGATGTTCTCAAGTTTCTCGAACTAGACGCAAATGTTCCTTATGCTCTTCCTCGCTCTTGGAGAAAATCAATATATCATCGATGAACACCACGACAAACTTATCCAGTATTCCATAAATACCTTGTTCATCAAATTCATGAAGTACGCAGGAGCATTAGTCAATCCAAATGACATGACGGTATACTCATATAAACCATACCGTAGTGAATGATGTTTTGGGTATATCCTTTTCACGGATCTTCAATCGATGATACCCGATCAAGATCGATCTTAGAGAATACCTTGGCTCCTACTAGCTGATCAAACAAGTCATTAATCATCGGCAGAGGGTATTTGTTCTTGATGGTCACTTGCTCAACGCACGATAATCCACAACCATCCTCAAGCTTCCATCCTTCTTCTCTACCAAAAGAACTGGGGCTCCCCAAGGTGATGAGCTTGGACGAATATATCCTTTCTCCAATAACTCATTAATTTGATCCTTGATCTCTTTCAACTCATTTGGTGGCATCCGATAAGGTCTCTTGGATATTGGGGCTGTGCCGGGCAATAACTCGATCAGAAATTCAATGTCCCTGTCCGGTGGCATTCCTGGTAATTCCTCCGGAAACACATCGGGAAAGTCTTGCACTACTGGCACTTCCTCCTGAACAACTCCCGTGAGGGAATGCACCTGATTCTTCATCCGCTATGCTCGGCTACATACTTGATCCTCTTACGCTCCGGGTGGTGAGCGAGAATAGACTTCCGGCACATGCCTATGTTCCTTCAAACTTTGTCAACCAATCCATGCCTAGGATTACATCCAAGGTCTGGGTTTCCAACACTATGAGGTCTGCGGGAAATTTATGGTTCCCGATGTTGAGGGTTGCATGACAGCCTAAGCCTGCCATCATTTCTCCTCCTGCGAACCCGACGCGAAGGGGCTTCTAAGGGTTTTAGTGGGCAACCCGTACTTTTCCACAACTACCCTTGATATGAATGAATCGTTGCACCGAATCAAAGAGTACCAATACTGAACGTGAATTCAATAAAACTTACCAACCACGATTATCGGCTGATCATAGACGTCCTCCACGTCGATGTGGTTCACCCGAGCACGAGGAACGGGTTGGGCTTCTTCACGAGCCTCCATTGCCATTTCCATTCCTCTGCTTGGCCTCCGGCAGTCGGTGGCATAGTGCCTGTCTTCGGCACTTGAAGCGGTGATGTGGCTCAGATCCTTGAGCCGAGGCAGAACGATGCTGATTGCCATTACGTTTCCATTGCCATTGCCATGGCCTGACTTGTTGTCCCGGCTGCGGTTGTTCCCATTTCCTCCATGGTTATGACCTCCATGGTTATGATGGGTGTGCCCTCCCGAGTATGGTGCATAACGGGCTTCGATGAGCTCCCGAGTTGTGCTTCCCAGGCTGTACTTCCGCTTGCGACTTTCAATCTGCTGCTGCTTGCCTTCAAGTATGGTGGCCTTGTCTACCAGCTCCGGTAGTTGTTGAAGGTAGCCACAATAAGCTGCATGCTCAGTTCATCATTGAGTCCTCAAGGAACTTCTCCTGCTTTATGGCATCTGTGGCCACATCATCCGGGGCATAGCGAGCGAGCTTGCTGAATTCATCCACATCTTGTGCCACAAGACGGTTCCCTCGGGCGTAAGTTGCGGAACTCACGCTTCTTGCACTCATGGCTCCAGATGAGACATGGCGGTCGGAAGGCCTCTTCGGAATTGATCCCATGTGATGGCACCAATGGGATAAGTGGCGGTGTAGTTCTCCCACCAAGAAGCTGCAGGTCCATCAAGTTGATCTTGCAAAGCGCACCTTCTCTGCATCAGTGCATCCAATGTGATTAGCTCTCTTCCGACTTTATGGAGCCAATCATCAGCCACAATCGGCTCGGTGCTACTAGAGAACACTCATGGATTCAGCCTCGTGAATCGAGTCAAATTGTCCACGAGGGGTGGTGGCGGTGGATTGTTGGTGTTGTTGTTCGATTCGGATGAGTAGCTGCATGAGTGCATTCTGCTGCTGGAGCAGCTGGGTGAGCTCCGGCGGAAAACCAGTGTCACGCTCGGAGGCATCTGGTGTTTTGGAGTGGATGAGACAATTAGAATAGAACAATGGTCTATGAGAAATAACACTACCCATATGAATGCACAATCATAACACACCAATCATTTATTCATTCCACTCAAACATGGTTCAATCTCGATTACAAAAGCTCATGACTAATCGAATTATCGGCCTAACAGATCGATGAAAAAGTAAAAATAACATGGTGGTCGACTAAAAAGTCTTCATCAATAATCCTTGCATCCTCTGTTGTGGTGTCCTCTGTTGTGGCGCCTCCTCTTGTGGCTTCCTTCAGTGGAACTCCCTTCATAGTCCTGATCATTACTCACGAGGGGTCCTTCATCTCCACTCGGAAAAAGGTCCTCTCCAAGTCCATCTTTTCCTCTATCGCGCAAGCTTCATCTTCGGTCGTCGATTGTCTCCATGAAGTCCGCGACTTCTTCCTCATGGTTAAGGAAGTCTGCGCGTGCCTTCTCCTCCAGCCCAGCCACGGAACAAAAGTCTCCTGTGTGCCTTCGAGTTACGGCGATCCGAATCTCCGCTTCCGAGAAGACACTCCAAGTCCTGGATATAAGAGAGAGTGGAGTCGCCCTCGACGGTGCGGATGATATCTCCGTTCCTTGCCTGCGAGAAACCATGGCGAGGTCCGAGGGATCGAGCTCGCCTCAGATCCTCTCGGAGATGTCCAAGTGCTCGATAGATCGCCACGTCCCTTCCGATGATCCAGTTGAACTCGGTGAACTCAAAGTCAATAGGCTCCATGTGTCCTCCGAAGGTTCTCCCTGGGATATGCACTTCAATCCTGTAGCGGGTGTCCGCCGGAAGTGCATTGGTTGGCTTCCCGTGATCGAGGGTAGAGCAATCTTCAGCTTCTTCACCATCTGGACCAGCTTCATGCCAAGGGCATCGTCTCATCGGTGGCAAAACTCCGTAGCAAACTGGGTGAACTCGACGCCATCTAGAATGTTGAAAATCGGAGAGGAGTTAGAAATGAGCAGGGAGAATTACGGAATGATAAGGATAAAAGTAAATGGTCTCTTCCTATGGCTTTCCGATCCTAGGGGTTACGATCCTACGGTCAGCGTGTGCTCGATACCATCTCTCATGGCGACCGACCCAAAATCGGTCAAATCTACGTACTGTACCATCCCAAGATCATCTTTGGTACTCACAAAGACATCGATAAAGTAATCAAAGTTCAATCACACCTGAATATTATTACACGTTTCTCATATAGAGTATTTATTACAAGGGAATAAATTTGGCTCAAGGCCAACTCATGAGAAATAAACTACTAATGCTGCGGAAGCGTAGAAGTAAAGCGAGTCCATCCGACTCCAAAGGGCAATCGCCAAGCGCGGAGCGTAGCCTCACTCCTGATCGGAATATACCTCTGCAACATAAGACGTTGCAGCCATGTAGGTCAGCTTTTTGAATAAGCTGGCAAGTCATGAAGAATAACAATAATAAAGTTTCTAACACTATATGCATTTTGGCTGTGGAGCTCTAAGTTTCATCATTTTGCGAAAAGCAAATTTTCTCCTACTACAGTGGACTTGCTTGCAAATTACTATAAATTGTTGGTAGTTATTGAGATGGTTCCGCCAACCAATATCTCATTCCCAAATTATTAAGTCATAAACCCCTCAAATTAATTTATTAGTTTTAGTGTTGAGATTTCCGAATACTTCCAAGTTCCAGAGGCTCAAATTTTTCCGTAACCGGGGACACGGCTAATCGATTAGATCTTTAACTCTGCAGAGGTTTGCGACTTTCCCGCAAGAATCATTCCTCCTTTTAAAGTCTTCGCACTTCATGGTGTTTGAAGACGGATGAATGAAACAGGTCTTCCAAAGAGTTCTTCTGCTACTGCGGTACCCATCCAATCCTACCGTTCTTCTACATCTCGTAGTACCGCCCAGCCAGCGTCACTACTAGGGTCAACCCAGCCAGAGCCCATAATGGCTTGTGGCTGCACAGGTAAGCTTCCGGTCATGGGGCATCCATCCTTCTCTTCGTGGCTGGGTGAAGCTTTCCGCAAGATGTCATGGCACTTCTCCATGCATCCCGCCAACCACTGGGTTCTCCAGGGTGCCCACAACCGCCCTCCACCCAAAGAGTGAATTTCAAAGTCCATCTTGATCATTGTAGTTCATGGGGTTGTCATCATCATTGACTCTCACATCTTGCTTATGAATTTCACTCAACCAAAACCCGTCTATGAGCATAGCAAAGTAAACTACTTCGTCCCGGGGTCATGGTAATAAGGGGATTGGTTCATCCTACCACATGATACTACTCAAGATTAATAACTTCAAAATTTCAACTACTGCATGCATGGTGGGGTGGTGACAATTCTAATGCACAAAAATATAGGTATAGAAAATAACATGATCAAAACTTGCCTTGCTGATGATCCTCGTAAGCTAAAGATTCGTAGTAGCAAGCTTCGCACTCCGGAAACTCTACCGAGACAAATAAATCACAATAAGCATATAGCAATAGGATCACATAACACAATAGCATAACAAAGTAACACAGATAAACCAACAAAGCAAAACCCAAAGGGAAAACTCAAAGAAAACCAACTCAAAGTTTTCCTACTTTAAACAACAACTAAAAGTAGTTTTATATAATAAAATTTTTTCAACATAACCTAATCATGGTTTTAGGTTAACTTAACAGAAAAGAATTCACTAAGCAACTAGGATCAAAAAGAATTAATTAAAATCTATTATGAAACTCCTATTAGGCCTAATCCCATTTCTATTAAGAAAAATAAAATAAAACTTTTATTTATTAAAAATAAAAGTTCATCCTATAAAGTGACAGAAACTATCCTAGAATAATCAATCACATGTTAAAAATAAATTTATTTACTAATTAAATTAATAGGAAAACAGTAGCTAGTTAATTAATTAGGATTAACAAGACTCTGCTTAAAACTATTTATTTATTAATCCTAAAATACCCAATTTAATTTCTATGGTTTGGCAATGTCAAAATAAAGTTGGGACAAAAGAATCATCCAAAATAATTTTTCTAACTCAAGTTATAGCAGATTTACTATTCTGACTAAAACTTAATTAAAGCAATTTTAATTAATTTTAACATAGCTAAATATATATTCTACAGAAACTATAGAAAATTTTCAAACCAACAAAAAAAGAATCACCTAAAAATAATAAACAGAATAAAAGATATGAATTTTTCAAAACAGGAACTATTCTGTTAAAACAGAAAATGAAAATAAAAGAAAAAGGGCCTAATGGGCCTAAACTGTGCACTGAGCGTAATATAACCTAAAAGGGGCCTAGGGTTAAACTAGTCGGGCTGGGCTAATAAATAAAAACCCTAATGAAAATAAATCAGAAAGCGAACCGGGCCGGGCAGTTTATTTTAAAAGAAATACCCCTTCGGGGGTGTTCTAATCTGGACCGTTGGTTTGAGATCGGACGGGGGAGGCGTTCTCCGGTGACTTACCGGAGCTCGGCGGCGGCGGCGAAGTGCGTTGATGGCTCCGGTCGTCGGGGAGGTCGACGGAGTAGCCAAGGCGGGTGCGGAGGCGACAGTGGGGCTATTGGTGGAGTCGGGGAGATCGGGAGTGGCTAGGCGGCGGCGGCAAAAATGGCGGCGGGGGGACTCGGGCTCCGTGAGCTCTGGTGAGAGGAAGAGGGGTCCCATGAGGGCTAGGGGGATGGGTTGCGGGCGAGGGCTTAAATAGGCGGGGCCTCGGCCTTGCTTCGAGGATCGGGATCCGGATCTCGGGATCCGGCGATCGAGGCGGCGCCAAGACGTGGGCGAGGTTGAAGAAGGGGGGGTCCACCTCGGTGAGAGAGAGGGGGGGGCGCGGCGGTTGGCCGACGCGAACTGCTTTCAGCGAGGGGGTGGTGCGGTCGGTCATTGGGCAGCTCGGTGGCCAGTGGGCTGCCCACGCTGGCGTGGGGGGCTTTCATTTGGGCTGGGCAGGGGTTGGCTGGCGCTGGGGTTTTCTTTTTTTTGAATTTATTTTTAATAAAACAAAACAGAAATAAAACAGAATCTATAAATATTTTATATAGGGTATATATACCAAAATGATCAGGGGAATATTCCCTATCATTTGAACATTTTTCCAGAGGCAAAATCCAAACTTTATAAAAATCCATTTTTTCAAATTCAAATAAAATTCAGATTTGAATCCAAAACTTTGGCAATGTTTTTCCTCTGATTTGGTTGTTTTGGAGTGTCATGTTTACTCCTCTCATACTTTTGATCAAGTATTTATCAGGCATAGTTTTTGAAATGATTCCCACTTGCCAAAGTTTGAATTCAAATTCAAAACTCCAAATCCTCTGAAACTTCAAAAGACATTCAAATTCAAACAGGATGCATAGGATGCTTAGCTATAATTGTAAAACATTCCAAATAGGAAATTTGGGATGTTACACCAATTCGGACTTGGGGGGGAGGGGCGCGCGGCTGCCCCTTGGCCGCCTCTCCTCTTCCTCCACTTAGGCCCATAAGGCCTAATAGCCTCCGGGGGGTTCCGGTAACCCCTACGGTACTCCGGTAAAATCACTATTTCACCCGGAACACTTCCGATATCCAAACATAGGCTTCCAATATATCAATCTCCATGTCTTGACCATTTCGAGACTCCTCGTCATGTCCGTGATCACATCTGGGACTCCGAACAACCTTCGGTACATCAAAACATATAAACTCATAATATAATCACATCGTAACGTTAAGCGTGCGGACCCTACGGGTTCGAGAACTATGTAGACATGACCGAGACACGCCTCCGTCAATAACCAATAGCGGAACCTGGATGCTCATATTGGCTCCTACATATTCTACGAAGATCTTTATCGGTCGACCGCATAACAACATATGTTGTTCCCTTTGTCATCGGTATGTTACTTGCCCGAGATTCGATCGTCGGTATCTCAATACCTTGTTCAATCTCGTTACGCAAGTCTCTTTACTCGTTCCGTAATACATCATCCCGCAACTAACTCATTGGTTGCAATGCTTGCAAGGCTTAAGTGATGTGTATTACCGAGAGGGCCGAGATACCTCTCGACAATCGGAGTGACAAATCCTAATCTCAAATACGCCAACCCAACATGTACCTTCGAGAGACACCTGAGAGCACCTTTATAATCACCCAGATTACGCTGTGACGCTTTGGTAGCACACAAAGTGTTCCTCCGTAAACGGAGTTGCATAATCTCATAGTCATAGGAACATGTATAAGTCATGAAGAAAGCAATAGCAACATACTAAACGATCGTGTGCTAAGCTAACGGAATGGGTCATGTCAATCACATCATTCTCCTAATGATGTGATCCCGTTAATCAAATGAAAACTCATGTCTATGGTTAGGAAACATAACCATCTTTGATCAACGAGCTAGTCAAGTAGAGGCATACTAGTGACACTCTGTTTGTCTATGTATTCACACATGTATTATGTTTCCGGTTAATACAATTCTAGCATGAATACTAAACATTTATCATGATATAAGGAAATAAATAATAGCTTTATTATTGCCTCTAGGGCATATTTCCTTCAGTCTCCCACTTGCACTAGAGTCAATAATCTAGATTACACTGTAATGATTCTAACACCCATGGAGCCTTGGTGCTGATCATGTTTTGCTCGTGGAAGAGGCTTAGTCAATCGGTCTACAACATTCAGATCCGTATGTATCTTGCAAATTTATATGTCTCTCACTTGGACTAAATCCCGGATGGAATTGAAGCGTCTTTTGATGTGCTTGGTTCTCTTGTGAAATCTGGATTCCTTCGCCAAGGCAATTGCACCAGTATTTTCACAAAAGATTTTCATTGGACCCGATGCATTAGGTATGACACCTAGATCGGATATGAACTCATTCATCCAGACTCCTTCATTTGCTGCTTCCGAAGCAGCTATGTACTCCGCTTCACATGTAGATCCCGCCACGACGCTTTGTTTAGAACTGCACCAACTGACAACTCCATCGTTCAATGTAAACACGTATCCGGTTTGCGATTTAGAATCGTCCGGATCAGTGTCAAAGCTTGCATCAACGTAACCATTTACAATGAGCTCTTTGTCACCTCCATATACGAGAAACATATCCTTAGCCCTTTTCAGGTACTTCAGGATGTTCTTGACCGCTGTCCAGTGATCCACTCCTGGATTACTTTGGTACCTCCCTGCTAGATTTATAGCAAGGCACACATCAGGTATGGTACACAGCATTGCATACATGATAGAGCCTATGGCTGAAGCATAGGAACATCTTTCATTTTCTCTCTATCTTCTGCAGTGGTCAGGCATTGAGTCTTACTCAACTTCACACCTTGTAACACAGGCAAGAACCCTTTCTTTGCTTGATCCATTTTGAACTTCTTCAAAACCTTTTCAAGGTATGTGCTTTGTGAAAGTCCAATTAAGCGTCTTGATCTATCTCTATAGATCTTAATGCCCAATATGTAAGCAGCTTCACCGAGGTCTTTCATTGAAAAACTCTTATTCAAGTATCCCTTTATGCTATCGAGAAATTCTACATCATTTCCAATCAGTAATATGTCATCCACATATAATATTAGAAATGCTACAGAGCTCCCACTCACTTTCTTGTAAATACAAGGCTTCTCCAAAAGTCAGTACAAAACCAAATGCTTTGATCACACTATCAAAGCGTTTATTCCAACTCCGAGAGGCTTGCACCAGTCCATAAATGGATCGCTGGAGATTGCACACTTTGTTAGCTCCCTTTGGATCGACAAAACCTTCCGGTTGCATCATATACAACTCTTCTTCCAGAAATCCATTCAGGAATGCAGTTTTGACATCCATCTGCCAAATTTCATAATCATAAAATGCGGCAATTGCTAACATGATTCGGACAGACTTAAGCATCGCTACGGGTGAGAAGGTCTCATCGTAGTCAATCCCTTGAACTTGTCGAAAACCTTTCGCAACAAGTCGAGCTTTGTAGACAGTAACATTACTGTCAGCGTCAGTCTTCCTCTTGAAGATCCATTTATTCTCAATTGCTTGCCGATCATCAGGCAAGTCAACCAAAGTCCACACTTTGTTCTCATACATGGATCCCATCTCAGATTTCATGGCTTCAAGCCATTTTGCAGAATCTGGGCTCACCATCGCTTCTTCATAGTTTGTAGGTTCATCATGATCTAGTAGCATGATTTCCAGAATAGCTTTACCGTACCACTCTGGTGCGGATCTTACTCTGGTTGATCTACGAGGTTCAGTAGCAACTTGATCTGAAGTTCCATGATCATCATCATTAACTTCCTCACTAATTGGTGTAGGTGTCATAGAAACCGGTTTCTATGATGTACTACTTTCCAATAAGGGAGCAGGTATAGTTACCTCATCAAGTTCTACTTTCCTCCCACTCACTTCTTTCGAGAGAAACTCCTTCTCTAGAAAGGATCCATTCTTAGCAACGAATGTCTTGCCTTCGGATCTGTGATAGAAGGTGTACCCAACAGTCTCCTTTGGGTATCCTATGAAGACACATTTCTCCGATTTGGGTTCGAGCTTATCAGGTTGAAGCTTTTTTCACATAAGCATCGCAGCCCCAAACTTTAAGAAACCACAACTTTGGTTTCTTGCCAAACCATAGTTCGCAAGGCGTCGTCTCAGCGGATTTTGATGGTGCCCTATTTAACGTGAATGCGTCCGTCTCTAAAGCATAACCCCAAAATGATAGCGGTAAATCAGTAAGAGACATCATAGATCGCACCATATCTAGTAAAGTACGATTACGACGTTCGGACACACCATTACGCTGTGGTGTTCCGGGTGGCGTGAGTTGCGAAACTATTCCGTATTGTTTCAAATGTACACCAAACTCGTAACTCAAATATTCTCCTCCATGATTAGATCGTAGAAACTTTATTTTCTTGTTACGATGATTTTCAACTTCACTCTGAAATTCTTTGAACTTTTCAAACGTTTCAGACTTATGTTTCATTAAGTAGATATACCCATATCTGCTTAAGTCATCTGTGAAGGTGAGAAAATAACGATATCCGCCACGAGCCTCAACATTCATCGGACCACATACATCCAGATGTATGATTTCCAACAAATCTGTTGCTCTCTCCATAGTACCGAGAACAACATTTTAGTCATCTTGCCCATGAGGCACGGTTCGCAAGTACCAAGTGATTCATAATCAAGTGGGTCCAAAAGTCCATCAAGATGGAGTTTCTTCATGCGCTTTACAAATGATATGACCTAAACGGCAAATACCACAAATAAGTTGCACTATCATTATCAACTCTGCATCTTTTGGCTTCAACATTATGAATATGTGTGTCACTACTATCAAGATTCAATAAGAATAGACCACTCTTTAAGGGTGCATGACCATAAAAGATATTACTCATATAAATAGAACAACCATTATTCTCTGATTTAAATGAATAACCGTCTCGCATCAAACAAGATCCAGATATAATGTTCATGCTCAATGTTGGCACCAAATAACAATTATTTAGGTCTAATACTAATCCCGAAGGTAGATGTAGAGGTAGCGTGCCGACCGCGATCACATCAACTTTGGAACCATTTCTCACGCGCATCGTCACCTCGTCCTTAGCCAATCTTCGCAATTAGTAGCCCTGCTTTGAGTTGCAAATATTAGCAATGTAACCAAGATCAAATACCAGTGCTATCATGAGCATTGGTAAGGTACACATCAATAACATGTATATCACATATACCTTTGTTCACCTTGCCATCCTTCTTATCCGCCAAATACTTGGGGCAGTTCCGCTTCTAGTGACCAATCCTTGCGGTAGAAGCACTCAGTTTCAGTGCTTAGGTCCGGACTTGGGTTTCTTCTCCCGAGCAGCAACTTGCTTGCTGTTCTTCTTGAAGTTCCCCTTCTTCTTCCCTTTGCCCTTTTTCTTGAAACTAGTGGTCTTGTTGACCATCAACACTTGATGCTCCTTCTTGATTTCTACCTCTGCAGCTTTTAGCATCGCGAAGAGCTCGGGAATTGTCTTCTCCATCCCTTGCATATTATAGTTCATCACGAAGCTCTTGTAGCTTGGTGGCAGTGATTGGAGAATTCTGTAAATGACGCTATCATCCGGAAGATTAACTCCCAGTTGAATCAAGTGATTATTATACCCAGACATCTTGAGTATATGCTCACTGACAGAACTATTCTCCTCCATCTTGCAGCTATAGAACTTTTTGGAGACTTCATATCTCTCAATCCGGGCATTTGCTTGAAATATTAACTTCAACTCCTGGAACATCTCATATGCTCCATGACGTTCAAAATGTCGTTGAAGACCCGGTTCTAAGACGTAAAGCATGTCACACTGAACTATCGAGTAGTCATCAGTTTTGCTCTGCCAGACGTTAATAACATCTGGCATTGCTCCTCCAGCAGGCCTGGCACCCAGCGGTGCTTCCAGGACGTAATTCTTCTGTGCAGCAATGAGGATAATCCTCAAGTTACGGACCCAGTCCGTGTAATTGCTACCATCATCTTTCAACTTTGCTTTCCCAAGGAACGCATTAAAATTCAACGGAACAACAGCACGGTCCATCTATCTACAATCAACATAGACAAGCAAGATACTATCAGGTACTAAGTTCATGATAAATTTAAGTTCAATTAATCATATTACTTAAGAACTCCCACTTAAATAGACATCCCTCTAATTCTCTAAGTGATCACATGATCCAAATCAACTAAACCATGTCTGATCATCACGTGAGATGGAGTAGTTTCAATGGTGAACATCACTATGTTGATCATATCTAATATATGATTCACGCTCGACCTTTCGGTCTCCGTGTTTCGAGGCCATATCTGTTATATGCTAGGCTCGTCAAGTTTAACCTGAGTATTCCGCATGTGCAACTGTTTTGCACCCGTTGTATTTGAACATAGAGCCTATCACACCCGATCATCACGTGGTGTCTCAGCATGAAGAACTTTCGCAATGGTGCATACTCAAGGAGAACACTTATACTTTGATAATTTAGTGAGGGATCATCTTATAATGCTACCGTCAATCAAAGAAATATAAGATGCATAAAAGATAAACATCACATGCAATCAATATAAGTGATATGATATGGCCATCATCATCTTGTGCTTGTGATCTCCATCTCTGAAGCACCTCCATGATCACCATCGTCACCGGCGCGACACCTTGATCTCCATCGTAGCATCGTTGTCGTCTCGCCAATCTTATGCTTCTACGACTATCGCTGCCGCTTAGTGATAAAGTAAAGCATTACAGGGCGATTGCATTGCATACAATAAAGCGACAACCATATGGCTCCTGCCAGTTGCCGATTACTCGGTTACAAAACATGATCATCTCATACAATAAAATTTAGCATCAAGTCTTGACCATATCACATCACAACATGCCCTGCAAAAACAAGTTAGACATCCTCTACTTTGTTGTTGCAAGTTTTACGTGGCTGCTACGGGCTTAGCAAGAACCGTTCTTACCTACGCATCAAAACCACAACGATAGTTTGTCAAGTTGGTGTTGTTTTAACCTTCGCAAGGACTGGGCGTAGCCACACTCGGTTCAACTAAAGTTAGAGAAACTGACACCCGCCAGCCACCTGTGTGCAAAGCACGTCGGTAGAACCAGTCTCACGTAAGCGTACGCGTAATGTCGGTCCGGGCCGCTTCATCCAACAATACTGCGGAACCAAAGTATGACATGCTGGTAAGCAGTATGACTTATATCGCCCACAACTCACTTGTGTTCTACTCATGCATATAACATCAACGCATAAAACCAGGCTCGGATGCCACTGTTGGGGAACGTAATAATTTCAAAAAAATTCCTACGCGCACGCAAGATCATGGTGATGCATAGCAACGAGAGGGGAGAGTGTTTTCCACGCACTGTGAGACCGAAGAGGAAGCGTTAGCACAACACAGTTGATGTAGTCGTACGTCTTCACGATCCGACCGATCAAGCACCGAACGTACGGCACCTCCGAGTTCAGCACACGTTCAGCCCGATGACATCCCTCGAACTCCGATCCAGCCGAGTGTCGAGGGAGAGTTTCATCAGCACAACGGCGTGGTGACGATGTTGATGTTCTACCGACGTAGGGCTTCGCCTAAGCACCGCTACAGTATTATCGAGGTGGACTATGGTGGAGGGGGGCACCGCACACGGCTAAGAGATCAATGAAATGATGGTTGTTTCCATGGGGTGCCCCCCTGCCCCCGTATATAAAGGAGCAGGGGGGTGCGGCCAGCCATAGGAGGAGGCGCGCCGGAGGAGTCCTACTCCTACCGGGAGTAGGACTCCCCCCTTTTCCCTAGTTGGATTAGGACTTGGGGGGAAGGAGGAGAGAGGGAAGGAAAGGGGGCGCCGCCTCCTGTCCATTCGGACTTGGGGGAAGGGCGCGCGAACGCCCCTTGTTCGCCTCTCTTTCCTCCACTTGGGCCCATAAGGCCCAATAGCCTCCAAGGGTTCCGTAACCCTCCGGTACTCGATAAAATCACTATTTCACCCGAACACTTCCGATATCCAAACATAGGCTTCCAATATATCAATCTTCATGTCTCGACCATTTCGAGACTCCTCGTCATGTCCGTGATCACATCCGGACTCAACAACCTTCGTACATCAAAACATATAAACTCATAATATAACTGCCATCGTAACGTTAAGCGTGCGGACCCTACGGGTTCGAGAACTATGTAGACATGATCAGACACGCCTCCGTCAATAACCAATAGCGGAACCTGGATGCTCATATTGGCTCCTACATATTCTACGAAGATCTTTATCGGTCGACCGCATAACAACATATGTTGTTCCCTTTGTCATCGGTATGTTACTTGCCCGAGATTCGATCGTCGGTATCTCAATACCTCGCTCAATCTCGCTACCGCAAGTCTCTTTACTCGCTCCGTAATACATCATCCATAACTAACTCATTGGTTGCAATGCTTGCAAGGCTTAAGTGATGTGTATTACCGAGAGGGCCCAGAGATACCTCTCCGACAATCGAAGTGACAAATCCTAATCTCAAAATACGCCAACCCAACATGTACCTTCGGAGACACCTGTAGAGCACCTTTATAATCACCCATTTACGTTGTGATGTTTTGTAACACCCGGATAATTAAGCTACAGTAATCACCACGGTTACTGTGACTAAACTCGCGTTGATTCGAACCCGGTCTAAATCAAATTCAAAACAAAAGCAAACGATAAAAGTTTTCAAAAACTAAAACTAAAATGTTCGGGGGTTGTCAAAAATAACAAAGCTAATTAAGGTAGGGTGCACAAATTTTTGTAAAGTGTTTTGGTATTTTAAATAAACTAAAACAGAAAAGAAGAAAATAAAAAAAAAGAAAAATTAAAACAAAAGGAGTGGGGGAAGGAAACCCCACTGGCCCAACTGGGCCAGCCCCTCCCCACCTGGCCCAGCCAGCCCCCGACCCCCACCCGCCCAGCCCTTCTCCACAGGCTGCCCAGCCACCGACCACCTTATCCCCCTCCTCCCGGTCGGCTAACCCTAGCCGCCCCACCACTCATTCCCCGATCCCTTTCTCCTCCCCCGCCTGATCTAGATCGGGCCGATCCCCGTCCCCCTCATCATGGCGACCCCCGCCGCCCGACCGCGTCGCCCTCTCCCCTCGCCGCCGCCTGACCCCCTCCCACCGCCGCCCCACGCTGCTGCCCTCGCCGCTGGGGTCGCCCCGACCCCCACGCCGCCTCACCGGATCTCCCAGGCACCGTCGGCCGCCTCCCCCCCGCCTCCTCGTGCCGCCACCGAGCTCCACCGAGCCCGCCTCCTAGACCTCACAGTACCCCAGTGAGCTCCGCCTCACCTCCTCGCTCCCCTCTCCCTCCCGAACGCCACTGTCGCCTGGGCCTCCCGTCGCCGGCTCGGCCGCCCCCACCTCATGGTCACGCCACCCCGCCCGCCTCTCCTCCTCGCCTGAGCGGGCGCTCCCCTCTCGCCAGTGCTCACCGCCTGGTCTCCGCCAGGCCCCCCTCTCTCTGCCGACGGGCGCCGCCACCACCGACTCCCACGCCTCCCGTCAGACGCCGGGCGACGCTTGGCCGACGCCGACGCCCATGGCCGTGTCCGCATCCCCCGCCCTACCTCTGCTCGCCTCACGACCGGGCCTCGCCCAACCTCGCCACCGCCAAAACCCCACTGGGACCGCCTCGCCGGCTCCTTGTCGGCCACGGCCTCGGCCGCCCCTCCACCACGCCGGCTGGGATCGGTGGCGCCCACGCCTGCCCCCTGGATTTGCGCCTCGACGGGCCACGCCAAGCACGCCTCAAGACGCCTGCTGGCCCCTGGGGCCTATGACATGGGGGCCCCACCCCTCTAGACGTTTTTTTTTAAATAAAAATAAAAATAAAAAGAAAAGGAAAATGAAAAATTAAATAAATATAAATAAAAATGAATAAAAAAGAATTAATTAATTAATTAATTAATTAATTAATTAAGTAATTAATTAATCTAATTAATCCTGATTAATTAAACCTAATAACTAATTAACCTAATTAACTACATTAATTAAACTTAATTAGGTTAATTAGTTAACAGAGTATGACTAACGGGACCCACATGTCGGGTTGACTTAGTCAACCCTGTTGATCGCCGACGTCAAGATGACATCATGCCGACGCTATAAATACATTTTCAATTAATTAATTAATTAATTAAATTCCGAAATTATTAAAATCTTTTAAAATTCATATCTTTTAATCCGTAACTTCGGATTAAAATATTTTCAACATGAAAGTTACTCGTAACGACGAGACGAATCCGGATACGCAGACGCTCGTCCGCCACACACCCCTAACCTATCGAACCTGCAACTTTTCCCTTCGCCCTTCCGCTCGAAAACCCAAAACACCGGAATACTTTCCTGATGTTTTCCCCTAACCAAGACCCCATCATACCACGTTAGGGCACGCCTAGCATCGCTTCTTGGCATGTCATGCATCGTTATGCATCTGCTTACTTGGTATTCATTGTTTCTTCCCCTCTTCTCTCCGAGACTACGAGACCGACGCTGCACGACCAGTTCGACTACGGTGTTGACGACCCTCTCTCTTGCCGAGCAACCAGCAAGCCCCCTTGATCACCAGATATCGCCTACTCTTATCTACATCGCTTGCATTAGAGTAGTATAGCATATTACTGCTTTGAGATACTCCTATACCGCTGCATAGCTTTGTCCTTGTTACTTCATTGTTACCTTACCCGCAAACCTATATGCTTAGTATAGGATGCTAGTACTTTCATCTGTGGCCCTACTTTCTTGTCCGTCTGCCGTGCTATATTATCGGGCCGTGGTCACTCGGGAGGTGATCACGGTATATACTATCTACTTATACATGATACATGGTGAGACTAAAGTCGGGTCGGCTGATGGGGCACCCGCGAGTGGATCATTGAGGCGGAGTGGCAGGGCAGGTTGAGACCGCCTAGGAGAGAGGTGGGCCTGGCCCTGTTCGGCGTTCATGGGTTGCTTAACACGCTTAACGAGGTCTTGGTATTTGATCTGAGTTGGCTACGAGCTTATACGCACTAACCATCTACGCGGGAGTAGTTATGGGTATCCCGTCGTGGTATCACCAAGCACTTCAGACGTCACGACGGAGCGGCGCGCCGGATTGGATCGAACGCCATTAGGCTAGGTCTGCTTCCGGCCGCCTCGCAACGCAGTGTGTGCTCGGCGATGGGCCTGCACCCTCGCGCTTAGGTTTAGACCGCGTGCTTGGCCTCTCTCACAGTGCCTAGGTGGGGCTGCGGCGTGTTGATCTTCCGCGGCGGGCATGACCCAGAAAGTGTGTCCACCAAATGGGATCAAGCGTCTTTGGGTAAGATGGTGCACCCTGCAGGAAGTTAATCTATTCGGATAGCCGTGATCTTCTGTAACAGGGCGACTTGGAGTTGTACCTTGAGCTTATGACAACTAGAACCGGATACTGGATAAAACACACCCTTCCAAGTGCCGATACAACCGTGGTCGCCTCGCTCTCGTGGATATGAGCAGGGATCGCCGGGTAGGATTATTGCTATGTGATGTTACTTGGAGGACTTCAGATTGTCCCTCCTACCTGCTGCAAAGACAGTGCCTGAAGCGTAGTCTTCGTTAAGACTAGCTATCCCCTCTTATTCCGGCATTCTGCGCTTCAGTCCACCGATATGGCCTTTACACATATATCCATGCATATGTAGTGTAGCTCCTTGCTTTAAGTAGTACTTTGTATGAGTACTCACGGTTGCCTTGTTCCCCTTTTCCCCTATCTCTACTCGATTGCTGCAACTGCACGATGGAGCCCAGAGCAGACGCCACCGCCTATGACGACTACTACTCGGAGGTGCCTACTACTACGTGCAGCCCACCGACGGCGACTGTGAGTAACTTAGGAGGATCCTGTGCGGAGGCCTGCTCCTCTTCGATCTGATCCCGCTTTGTGCTAGCCATCTTATGGCAACTTGTTTAACTTATGTATGTACTCAGATATTGTTACTTCCACGACTCGCCTATGATCGAGCACTTGTATTCGAGCCCTCGAGGCCCCGGCTTGTATTATGATGCTTGTATGACTTATTTTATTTGTAGAGTTGTGTTGTGATATCTTCCGTGAGTCCTCGATCTTGATCGCATACATTTGCGTGCATGATTAGTGTACGATTAAATCGGGGCGTCACAAGTTGGTATCGAGCCGATCGCTGTAGGAATCCCCTTCCACACTCCTTGGCGAAGTCGAGTCTAGACATTGCAAAACTTTTACTAACTTGGCTGTTTGCCTTACGGGCCCACGCCGCCATCGGGTGGTACTAGGATCTTTTACTCCTCGACCTTTACTCGGGACTCAACTCTCTTCTACTCGGGTTAAACGATTTTACTAACTAACACTAGGATCCCGTGACCACTTTCACCCCAAAGTTGGATATAGCCTTAGTTGTTCTTGGAATTGTATTTGAGAAATTTCCACACCGCCATTTGACTCCTTTGAAACGCCTTTGTTTTCAGATGGAACCCACGAGGCAGGTCGTGCGCCACACGACGGCCATTGGTGCCTCGGGATCACTCGCGTGCTAGCAGAGATGATGACCTATCCGGGTTATCGCCGCACCCCGAGTACACCGCCTATGAGGAGTACCAGACTATAACCAGAGCAAGATGCCGCCATCGCCCACCTCTACTCTCGGAGTACGAGTCCACTCATGTCTGCACACCGCACATGGTGTTGGAGTGACTATCGATATGGCAGTCCACGATGTCTGCTTATGCTGCTCGACACGCCTTCGTCTGAGTATCGAGAGTTGGACACCTCCCCTTCGTGCACATTGCTATCGCGTCGATGTTGGTGAGGAGGGTTACTACACCGCTGCCTACTCCACTTTCACCAGAGAGCCTTCCACCATCGTAACTTTGTTCGCATGTCGATGGGCTGGATCGAGCTAACCGAGCTCTTCGCCACGAGTTGTACATCACCCGTCAAGCACCTTTACCGTGCTCGACGCTATGCACCCCTATGTCCGATCCGGAGAGCTGCTGCTCGCGATCTACCCAGCCAGACCGTGATGCCCTGTGGTGTCGGTTGGCGATGTGGGAGGCTACTCTCCGCACTTGGTCCTCTTCGCCACACCGACGCCGGATTCAGCACCAGAGTATCCAGGCCCCTGTGTCACCGACGGGAGGACTATCCGCTGCAAAGACTACCAGCTTTCAGGCTACAGCTACCTCCGCAGATCTGCGCGTGGGACCGATGTAGACTTGCTTGTTAGTGTTAGATGCATTCGCCGCGAGCCTACGTGCCGCCTATGATGACTTAGTCTATGTACTGAACTCTATGTACCGAACTCTATGCATGATCCCTTTTGTAAGATATGCCAACTACTATGTAGTTTCTAACGTCTGTTTTCATTATGCATGTTTCATCATGAATACTTCTTGTCCTTTGCATGAATTTCTCAAATCTGAACTACCCTCATTATATAATAGCAGGATGGTTAGGCCAGCTGGTCGTGGTCGTGGTGCCAACTTCCCACCACCACCGAGTACATGGCTGGTATGATCCAACAGCTTGAGATGAATCGCCAGCCATGGAAAACATGATGGCTCAGCTTCGCCCCCCAATATGAACCGCACCCAAACGGAACAACTCGCAGGATTTCATACGCTCAACCCCAGCGTGTACCGCAGCTCAACCCAGCCATCGGATGTCGATGATCGCCCGTGACATCACCTATGAGATGGAGTCTGCTGATGTAGCCCCGCCAGCTATGTCACTTTTGCTTCCTTCTTCCGAAGGGACCCGCAGCTCAATGGTGGGACAGCCACAGCGTATTTCGCCAGCTTGGAACACTCATCACCGCCGACTTCCAAGCTGCCTTCCGTGCCCGCTTCATCCCTCAAGGGGTCATGGACCGAAGAAGCGTGAGTTCCGCAACGTCACCCAAGGCAACAAGATGTTGAAGCTTATCAACAGAGTTCTTGGACTTGTCTCGCTATGTCAAGAGGATATTGCAACCGATGCACGCAGACAGAGAAGTTCCGTGACGGCCTTCAAGTCGACATCAAGCTCGCACTTCGGTGCACGACTTTGCTGATTTCGCCACCTTGGTGAACAAGGCTATCAATGTCGAAACTGGTCCGCAGGAATACCAGAGCTCTAACAGCGAACTGCGACACGGGCTCATCTTCGGGCCCGCCCTCGCAAAAGCGCAAGATATGGATTCCCAACAAGATGTACCAGCCGAATGCACTGCTCCAAGGCAGAACTATGCTGCACCTCGCCCCGCCTACAACTAAGCAGCCAAGCTTCCAGCTCCACCACCCCAAGCTCCTGCTCCCACCCCCAATAATGGTTTGTGCTTCAAAGCGGACAACCGTGGCACCGTGCTAGAGAATGCAACAGAACCGAATCACCGGCCTTCCAAAGAGCTGGCCGTGGAAACACCTGCACCGCAACAACACCGCCAAGTCTTATGGGCAAGCTCAGGCCAACCACGTTGATCTCGAACGAAGCTCAAGACCAGCCTGCCATCGTGATGGGTACACTTCGTAAATTCAGCACCAAGATGCGTTTATTTGATACAGGGCATCGCATTCATTCATGTCTCAAGATTTTGCATTCATGCATGGTATTAAAAGTGAAGACATGAATGCTTCACTATTAGTACACACCCTGCGGGCCAATGTCGAACCTCCATGATTTGCAACGACGCCCCGCTGAAATCGAAGGACTGGAATTCCTTGTCTCTCCCATCGTCTCAAGTCTTGTAGCATTGACCTCATTCTGGAATGAATTGGTTAAAGGCGATACCGCTTCCATAGTTTGCGCCACGAAGACCGCCCATCCGCTACACCCTTCGATGAAATAGTCACTTACCAAGCCCATCTGGTGCAAAATGCCGAGGCAAGGCTCTATGCATTGAATGCATTGAACGCCGCACCACTCGAGGGTATTGAAAACATTCCGCTGCTTGCGATTTCCAAGACGCTCTTTCTGAAGAACTTCCAGGATTCCCCGCTAGAGTTGTCGAATTCGTCATCGACTTGAAACCGTGCACCACTCCTATAGCCAAGCGACCCTACAAGATGTCACCGCATGAACTCCTTGAGCTCAAGGAGGAAATCGACAAATCTCTTCAAAGTGGTTTCATTCGCCCAAGTTGCTCTCCTTGGGGAGCACCTTCTCTCTTGTCAAGAAGAAGGATGGGACAAACCGATTGGTCCAAGACTACCGTCCCATAAATCAAGCTACCATTCGAATAAGTATCCTCTTCCTCGGATCAATGATCTTTATGATCAACTGGCTGGTTCGCTGGTGTTCTCAAACTCGACTTGAGGTTGGGTTACCACCAGATCCGTGTTCGCGAGGAGGATATCCCCAAGACCGCATTCGTGACTCGTTATGGTTCATACGAGTACACCGTCATGTCTTTCGGCTTGACCAATGCTCCAGCCACCTTCTCTCGCCTGATGAACTATATATTCATGGATTACCTCGACAAGTTCGTCGTGGTTTATCCGGATGATATCCTAATATTTTCCAAGAATGAAGAAGAACATGTCAACATCTTCGCCTTGTGCCGGAAAAGCTACGAGAGCATCAACTCTATGCCAAGTTCTCCAAATGTGAATTCGGCTTCCCGAAGTAACCTATCTTGGGCATGTCATCTCTAAGGATGGTATTGCCGTCAACCCCGAAAGAGTTCAGCTATTCTCGATTGACTCCTCCAAGAACGTTATAAGTCGAAGTTTTCTCGGTCTCGCCACTATTGCCGCCGATTCGTCGAGAACTTCTCCAAGATTGCCAGCCTCGACTAACTTTGTTGCATAAGGCGCAAATTCCAATGGATGATAAGTGTCGGGAAAGTTTCCGCACTCAAAGACAAGTTGACTTCTGCCCCAAAGCTAGCTCCTCCCGATACTAAGAAGGACTTCATTATTTATCGCGACGCTTCTCGTCAAGGTTTAGGCGGTGTCCTAATGCAAGAGCGCAAAGTGGTTGCTTATGCCTCTCGACAGATTGCCCTCACGAAGAGAACTATCCAGTTCACGACCTCGAACTTGTTGTTGTCATTCATGCGCTAAAGCATGGCGACATTACCTTCTCGGTAATCGCTATGAGATCTTCACCGATCACCAAAGTCTGAAGTATCTGCTTACTCAGCTGCACTGAACCTCCGCTGCCAGAGATGGATGGAGATTGTTGCGACTTTGATTTGGGTATTTCCTATACGCCGTGCAAGGCTAATGTAATGGCTGATGCCTTGAGCCGCAAGTCTTATCAAGCAACCACCTTCAGTTCACAAAGTTCAGCCCCACTTGTTGAAGAATTCAGAAAGCTGAACCTCCATATTGTTCCTCCGGTGCACTCGCTCCCCTCCTCCGGAGTTCCGCAAGATGAATCTCCGTGTTGTTCCCAGTGGTTCCCTCTATACCTCGGCTGTTGAACCCGATCTCGTGGGCACCATAAAGACAATGCAAGGATTTGACTCAAGTCTACAAGATTAAGCAAGACATCAAAAGGAAATCCTCATCCTTCACTATTGCTGATGATGGCGCCTTGTACTTCAAATGCCGCCTAGTGGTGCCGTGTAAGAAGGAAAACCTGAATATGACTCAGAAGGTTATGAAAGAAGGTTATGAAAGAAGCTCATGATACGCCTCTATGTATCCATCCCGTAGTACAAAGATGTATCAAGACATTCGCCGAGATTCTCGTGGTCTAATATGAAGCAAGACATTGCTTGCTATGTTGTTTGAGTGTGACGCTTGCCGTCAGATCAAAGCGTAACACCAAAGGCCTGCTGGAACTCGCAACCTATCTCTATTCCTGAATGGAAATGGGACCATGTTGAAATGGACTTCACATCGGATTTCCCAAATCGCAGAAAGGTAATGATGCAATTTTGTCGCCATTGACCGCTTTCTAAAGTTGCACATTTTCGGCGGTCAAATAAACGATCACCGCTAGCCAGCTTGCAACTCTCTATATGTCCAGAATTGTTTCACTTCACGGTATCCCACCGTTATCGCCTCGGACCGTGGCAGCTTATTCACTTCAAGATTCGGGCAAGTTTTCAAGAAGCTATGGGGACTCATTTATCTTTCAAGATCTGCGTTTCATCCGCAGATCTCAAGGGCAAGTTGAACGTGTCAATCAAATTCTCAAGACATGCTTCGAGCTTGTGTCGCTTCCTTCGCAAGAAATGGGAGGAATCTCTCCCGTATGCTGAGTTCTCTTATAATAATAGCTATCAAGCTAGTCTGAAGATGGCCCCCTTCGAAGTGTTATATGGACGAAAGTGCCGAACCCCTCTGAACTGGTCAAAAACTGGGGAACGTCCACTCTTCGGTCCGGATATTATCCAACATGCCAAGAACAAGTCCGCATTATTCGCGAGAATCTCAAGACCGCTCACCACGCTAAAAGAGTAATTATGACCGCTATCATAAAGACATGGTCTATCAACTCGGGCGAAAAGGCCTATCTTCGCTACACCAATGAAGGGTGCTCACCGCCGGATCAAGGGCAAGCTAGCTCCTCGCTATATTGGCCCATTCACTATCCCGAAAGGCGTGAAAAGTGGCTTATCAACCGAGCTTCCGTCGAACCTTTCTCAGTTCACGATGTGTTCCACGTGTCACAACTCCGACGCTGCTTCAAGGACCCAATCCGAGCGATGGACCATGAAGTGCTCGAATTGCAACAGACCTCTCCTATAAAGAGCATCCGTCCGCATTCTCGACCAAGTGAACGCCGCACACGCATGTAGGCGATCAAGTTCCTCAAAGTCCAAAGGTCGAATCACTCAAGACGGCCACCCGGGAACGCGAGGATCGCCTTGAGATGAATACCCGCACTCTTTCCTTCTACCTCCTAAATCTCGGACGAGATTTCTTGTAGTGGAGGAGATTTGTAACACCGGATAATTAAGCTACAAGAATCACCACGTTATCGTGACTAAACTCGCTGATTCAACCCGGTCTAAATCAAATTCAAAACAAAAGCAAACGATAAAAGTTTTCAAAAACTAAAACTAAAATGTTCGGGGGTTGTCAAAAATAATAAAGCTAATTAAGGTAGGGTGCACAAATTTTTGTAAAGTGTTTTGGTATTTTAAATAAACTAAAACAGAAAAGAAGAAAATAAAAAAAAGGAAAAATTAAAACAAAAGGAGTGGGGGAAGGAAACCCCACTGGCCCAATTGGGCCAGCCCCTCCCCACTGCCCACCAGCCCCGACCCCCACCGCCCAGCCTTCTCTCCTGGCCGCCCAGCCGGCCGACCACCTTATCCCCCCCCCCGGGTCGGCTAACCCTAGCCGCCTCACCACTCATTCCCCCGATCCCCTTTCTCCTCCCCGCCTGATCTAGATCGGGCCGATCCCCGTCCCTCATCGCCGGGACCCGACCTCGCCGCCCGACCGCCGCCTCTCCCCTGCGCCTCTCGCCGCTGACCCTCCCCACCGTCGCCCCATCGCTGCCCTGCCCGCTGGGTCGCCCCGACCCCACGCCTCACCGGATCTCCCGACGCCGGCCGCCTCCTCCTCGCCTCCTCGCTGGTCGCCACCGAGCTCCACCGAGCCCGCCTCCTAGACCTCACAGACCCCAGTGAGCTCCGCCTCACCTCCTCGCTCCCCTCTCCTCCCGAACGCCGCCGTCGCCCTGGCCTCCCGTCGCCCGGCCGGCCATCATGGTCACCGCGCCACGCTGCCCCGCCTCCTCTCCTCGCCTCGAAGCGGGCTTCCCCTCTCGCCAGGTTTCACCGCCGTCTCCGCCAGGCCCTCTTCTTCTGCCGACGGCGCTTCGCCGCCATCAACCCCGCCTTCCCGTGTCAGACGCTTGGCGACGCCACGACGCTGACGCCCGGCCGTGTCCGCATCCCCCGCTTACTCCGCCGCCTCGACGACCGCCCTCGCCCAACCTCAACCCATCGCTAAAACCCCACTGGGACCGCCTCGCCGGCCTCGTCGGTTACGGCTCGGCCGGCCTCCACCACGCCAAGCCGGATCGGGCGGGGCGCCACGCCTGCCCCTCGATTTGCGCCTCAACGGCCACGCCTGCACGCTCAAGACGCCTGCTGGCCTCGGGCCTATGACATGGGGGCCCACTCTCCGTTTTTTTTTAAAAAGAAAAGGAAAATGAAAATTAAATAAATATAAATAAAATGAATAAAAGAATTAATTAATTAATTAATTAAGTAATTAATTAATGTAATTAATCTGATTAATTAAACCTAATAACTAATTAACCTAATTAACTACAGCTAATTAAACTTAATTAGGTTAATTAGTTAACAGTATGATGAACGGGCCCACATGTCGTGGTTGACTTAGTCAACCTCGTTGATCGCCGACGTCAAGATGACATCATGCCGACGCTATAAATACATTTTCAATTAATTAATTAATTAATTAAATTCCGTAAATTATTAAAATCTTTTAAAATTATATCTTTTAATCCGTAACTCGGATTAAAATATTTTCAACATGAAAGTTACTCGTAATCATTTAGACGAATCCGGATACGCATCCGCTCGTCCGCCACACACCCCTAACCTATCGAACCTGCAACTTTTCCTCCGCCTTCTCGCTCGAAAACCCAAAACACCGGAATACTTTCCTGATGTTTTCCCCTTAACCAAGACCCTCATACCACGTTAGGGCACGCCTAGCATCGCTTCTTGGCATGTCATGCATCGTTATGCATCTGCTTTACTTGGTATTCATTGTTTCTTCCCCTCTTCTCCGGGTAGACTACGAGACCGACGCTGCTGCGACCACCGACTACGGTGTTGACGACCCTCTCTCTTGCCAGAGCAACCAGCAAGCCCCCCTTGATCACCAGATATCGCTTACTCTTATCTACACCGCTTGCATTAGAGTAGTATAGCATGTTACCGCTTTTGATACTCCTATACCGCTGCATAGCTCGTCCTTGTTACTTCATTGTTACATTACCGCAAACCTATATGCTTAGTATAGGATGCTAGTACTTTCATCTGTGGCCCTACTTTCTTGTCCGTCTGCCGTGCTATACTATCAGGCCGTGATCACTCGGAGGTGATCACGGGTATATACTATCTACTTATACATGATACATGGTGAGACTAAAGTCGGGTCGGCTGATGGGGCACCCGCGAGTGGATCATTGAGGCGGAGCGGCAGGCAGGTTTAGACCGCCTAGGAGAGAGGTGGGCCTCGCCCTGCTCGGGCGTTCATGTTACTTAACACGCTTAGCGAGGTCTTGGTATTTGATCCGAGTGGGCTACGAGCTTATACGCACTAACCATCTACGCTGGAGTAGTTATGGGTATCCCGCGCGTGGTATCACCAAGCACTTCAGACGTCACGACGAGCGGGCGCGCGCCGATTGGACTGAACGCTGTTAGGCTAGGTCGCTCGGCCGCCCGCGAACGTGCAGGTGTGCTCGTGGCGATGGGCCTGCACCCTGCGCTTAGGTTTAGACCGCGTCTTGGCCTCTCTCACAGTTTAGGTGGGGCTGCGACGTGTTGATCTTCCGCGCCGGGCATGACCCAGAAAGTGTGTCCGCCAAATGGGATCAAGCGTCTTTGGGTAAGATGGTGCACCCTGCAGGAAGTTAATCTATTCGGATAGCCGTGATCTTCGGTAACAGGACGACTTGGAGTTGTACCTTGAGCTTATGACAACTAGAACCGGATATCGGATAAAACACACCTTCCAAGTGCCGATATAACCGTGGTCGCTCTCGCTCGTGGATATGAGCAGGGATCGCGGGTAGGATTATTGCTATGTGATGTTACTTGGAGGACTTCAGATTGTCCCTCCCACCTGTTGCAAGACAGTGCCTGTGGCGTAGTCTTCGTTAAGACTAGCTATCCCCTCTTATTCGGCTTTCTGCAGCTCACCCACGATATGGCCTTTACACATATATCCATGCATATGTAGTGTAGCTCCTTGCTTATAGTACTTTGGATGAGTACTCACGGTTGCCTTGTTCCCCTTTTCCCTATCTCTACTCGATTGCTGCAACTGCACGATGGAGCCTGGAGCCGACGCCACCGCCTATGACGACTACTACTCGAGGTGCCTACTACTACGTGCAGCCCGGCGACGATTTACTCAGAGTAACTTAGGAGGATCCTGCAGAGGCCTGCTCCTCTTCGACCAGATCCCGGTTTGTGCTAGCCATCTTATGGCAACTTGTTTAACTTATGTCCGTACTCAGATATTGTTGCTTCCGCTGACTCGCCTATGATCGAGCACTTGTATTCGAGCCCTCGAGGCCCTCGGCTTGTATTATGATGCTTGTATGACTTATTTTATTTGTAGAGTTGTGTTGTGATATCTTCCGTGAGTCCTCGATCTTGATCGTATACATTTGCGTGCATGATTAGTGTACGATTAAATCGGGGGCGTCACATGTTTGGTAGCACACAAAGTGTTCCTCCGGTAAACGGGAGTTGCATAATCTCATAGTCATAGGAACATGTATAAGTCATGAAGAAAGCAATAGCAACATACTAAACGATCGTGTGCTAAGCTAACGGAATGGGTCATGTCAATCACATCATTCTCCTAATGATGTGATCCCGTTAATCAAATGACAACTCATGTCTATGGTTAGGAAACATAACCATCTTTGATCAACGAGCTAGCCAAGTAGAGGCATACTAGTGACACTCTGTTTGTCTATGTATTCACACATGTATTATGTTTCCGGTTAATACAATTCTAGCATGAATAATAAACATTTATCATGATATAAGGAAATAAATAATAACTTTATTAGTGCCTCTAGGGCATATTTCCTTCACATATGATTTTTTCGTGAATTGTGTGCTCGACAGGGCACAAAATTCAAGAAACCAACCCATAGGTGATAATGTAAAAGATCTCTGTCGAATATGTATTGCTAACTGTCTGTGATGGGATTGCCAGGGGAGACAAAGATAGTGAATTAGTATGAGCAAACGGAAACAGAGATATATACAGTCTACTTAATTTAATCCTTCTTCTTCTTGTTAAGCCGTAAGACTAGTTTTTATGCCTAACCTGCTACTTAATTCGTTCAATTTAGAATTGTCATGTGTACTGAATTTGTGAGTTATGCCCGGTCTTCTATTGATGTAAGAATCGTTATATGTTGACCTTGACATGCTATCAGCTCAGGCAATGAATTTGAACTATTTATTATTATTATTATTATTATACCCTAGAGGTAGCACACTCAATTGATCTCACTCCAGTATGTATGAACAGAAGATATGCAATCTGGTTTGCGAATAGCACATGGTTCATTCATGGAAGCCGTGTGCCGACCAAACCGCACGCGCGATGTGAGTCATGCATTCTGATTGGCCAGAACCCAAGCCCCTTGGATCGTACGTCTGTATCGTTGGATGCTCCCAGATCGAAGGACAACCCTCATCCCGTTCACCAGCACATGCAGTTGCGGTTGGGATTTGTTTTTTATGCACAAAATGCACGTTAAATTCAAAAAAATGTCTTAAATATAGCAAATGATACTTGAAATGCGCCAGAAAATCAAACTCGGTATAATGGTGATTGCGTATCGTGGAAATTTTTATGAGGCCAAACGATGAAGTCACCGGCCATTGGAGTTTGAATTGACATGTCTCCTTTTGGAAACCATGATCCTTCTTGTGAGATGCTCCAGTTTCCAAGGAGCGATTATCAAAACTTGTGCCAAAATTTACCAAAAAAATTCCACGGGGTTGTGAGAGCACGCCACGGCCACAGACCGATTTTCATGATGTCTGGACTCCATCTGAATTTCCTGTAATTAAAATACCAACTAGGCCTACGCCAGTGGCCGCACCTCGCAGCCGAAAATGTTTGAAACTTCTCCCCACTTCTCGGACAATGCATGAAAACTCAGCAAAGCGACACACAAATGATTTGTACACCTTCTTTACTAACACCCACATGTAGTTGTAGTAGGGCTTCGATTTTATATGCACTAAATGCAAGGTAAATGCAAAAAATGGCTTAAATATAGCAGATGAGACCTGAAATGGGCCAGAAAATCAAACACAGGGTATATCAATGGTTGTTTACCGTGTCGAAACTACACATGGGTGTTAGCGAGATCAGGTCTGGTGCTATATATATATATAGCACCAGAAAATGCAAAAAATGGCTCAACTATAGCGAACGAGATCTCAAATGCACCAAAAAATCGAACCTTATGGTACAATGGTGATTGCTTACCGTGGAAAAAGATTCGAGGCGAAACGATGAACTCATGTTTTCATTCAAACGAAAATATGTTGTTAGTTGATGTAAATGTTTTCAAATAGCACACGGTTCATTCACGAAAGTCATGTGCCTACAAAACCGTGGCCGATGCCCCCCGCTACGCGCGATGTGAGTCGTGCATTTTGATTGGCCATAACCCAAACCCCACGGATCGTACTTATGCACCACTGGATGCTCCCAGATCGAATGGCAATCCCCATCCCTTTTATCAGCACATGCAGTTCTGGCTAGGATTTGATTTATATGCCAAAATGCACGGTAAACGCCAAAAATGGTTTAAATATAGCACACGAGACCTGAAATGCGCCAGAAAATCAAACCTGTGGTATAATGGTGATGTCTTACCGTGGAAAAAAATTCCAGGCGAAACGATGAACTCACAATTAGCACGTCTTCATTTCAAACGAAATTATGTTGTTTGTGCAGACGTGCGCTTAGAGGCAACCATTTGCACAGGCCTTTCCGCGTGGCGATCGGGGATCATTTTTCACCCTTTTCACCTAGGCCGCTAATAGCCCCCCGCCCGCCCCCGTTTCACTCAATAGTCCACCCAATCTCCATCGTCAGCTTCCCCCCTCCCCCAGATCCACAGCAGAACCCTCTTCGATCCCGGCGTGCTCAACCCGGTCATGTGCCCGCTCTTCGGCGTCAACCCTACCTCCACTATCGTTTCCAACACGCGGCTGTCCGTGCCTCGCCGTCTTCGTTTGCTCGCCAGCCACCCTCGAGCATATCGATCCTGTAACCCTCGCCTCTCTTGTGGTCCTGCCGGGTTTGCACAAGAAACCTATTAGTTAGTGCTCTCCGTCGCGGTAAGGCATATTTCCTCGCAATCCCTCTTCCTATTTCATTCGGTATGTTCCCAAATTGGCTATAAAATAACGGAGAGCGTATATATGTTCATTATCTACCTTCCTAACTAGTACATATAAGTTGTTTTTTTTCAATTAGTTATTGTCGATTTATAGATCGTGGGCGCCTGAGTCACACAAACTTAACAAATTAGCCGTATATTTTCTAAATTATTGCATGCGATGTTTAGACAGCTTGATACCAAGTTGTTAGCTTTATGCTTATCGTTCTTTCCTGAGTTTCCCATGTGTTCTCTGTAGATGTCGAGTAGCAGCGACAACACTCATGCTTCAGACGATGTATCTTCATTAGAGTCCGACAACCCTAGGTGTCCAGCAAATGGTGAGGGATCAAGTAATCTGAGACGGGATAGAGATGCAGCCATTACTCTTCCACACACCAGCCTAAGGGTGTATATGAAGTAACCGACATCGACTTAAAGTCTTGGGCTCCAACTAAACCAGATAAAGCACGCATGAGGTTCAGGAGTATGTGTGGATTCGTTGGCAGGGCAAGGCTCAACATTAATCTACCGGGGTTTCGGAAGGCTGACACAGAAACACAGCAAAGGATAGTCCAGGAGATCTTGGATCACTTCAATGTTCCAAAGCAGTGGAGAATGCAGGTGGAACACGTTGCACTGAAGAAGGCTAGGGATGCTTGGAGAAACTAGAACCACGTGTTGTACAAGAAGTACTTGAGTGAAGGCAAGGACCCAATCCCCGCATGCCCCCAAATTACAAAGGCAGACTGGGCAGAATTCAAAAGGGTCAGGGCAACTACATAGTTTACTGAGAAGAGTGCCAAGCAATCGAAACTTCTGAAGAGGAACACACACACACACACACACACACACACACACACACACACACACACACCGTATGGGTGTGGCGGGATACTACGGCATGAAACCGATATGGGACCAGGAGGACAAAAAAGCATTAGTTGCGGGTGGGAAACCGGCCTTTAGTGAAATCAGGGGCTAACGCGCTAGAGACTACTTGCGGGGACATGCAAGGAGGCGTGATGAAGGAACTTATTACTTTGAAAACTCCCGTGACGAAGAACTGTATCATGTGATGTTAAAGGCTTCCAAGATCCCAGGAAGGTTCCACATGAACTCAAGGTCATGTGACAATCTATCCGATGCTCTGGAAACAAGAGAGCCCCCTGGCCGTGCAAGGGGTATGGTGTCAATGTCCCGCACAAGAGGGCTTTCACACTCAACAAAGAAGAGATGCTCAGCATGAAAAAAGCGAGGAGTGAAATAAAGCAGAATGAATTGTATGAAAGGTTGAGGAAGGACATGTATCCGACAGTTCGAAAGGAAATTGAGGAGTCAATGATGATGCAGAAGACTCTAACACCGATAGATAGCCAGCAGATTGATGGGGAGGCGGGCATGGAGGATGCTGGTTATTACGCGACAACATGGCACAAGAGTAGTTGTGCATCAGCCGAGCGACTGCAGCTGCTCATGATGATGCTATATCTGATCTATTTGGAATGAAAGAAATACTGAGGGGCGTGCTTACACATTATGAAGGTACGTTAAAATGTGCAACAACCTGGGTTTGCCCACCCTTCTTGGAAGAGGGCCTCTTGTTGGACAATGTGCCATTGAAGCCGGGCTGTGTGAAGTGCTACGTGAGTGAAGTAAAGCCTGGGTTTTCCCACCCTTCTTGGAAGAGGGCCTCTTATTCTAGGATCTACCTATTTTTGTGATTTGCATTGATCTTTCTTGCAACATCTTCGAGACGGTCGCCACCTGAAACATATTCCTTGATATTCCATTTGAACCTAATTCCAGGAGCTTCAATATTTCTGCACAGTCTGTCTCCACCTGGATAGGCAAGGGAGTCCGGTGCAATGCCAGCTTCAGGCCCTCCTCACACGCTGATAGCTCGGCCTCCAGTGCGCCCGGGCATTGCATGCCAGGTAGATAACCACACATGTGTGATCACGTAGGATCATACCGGCGCCAGCCGTTCCATCTGCCTGTACAAACCGTCAAAATTGAGCTTTGCAACACCGCACGGGAGAGGCATCCAACTGGGTTGTACTCTAGACTCTAGCTTATGTTGAGCACAATTGTTGGATAAAAGAGTCGGTTGCTTCCCCTTGAGGACGTCCACCTCCGACCCCTGTTTGATGAGTAGCAAGGAATCGACATAGCTACAGAGAAATTTCTTCGACGCCTTGACATGGATCAGTGGCTTGTCATAGTTAAGTTCGTTCCGAACATGCCATACACGCCATAGTAGTATGAGTAGGAGCATACGTCGGGTCTCATCTAGTTGCTGGAGGCAAAGAAACAGCCATTCCGATTCCATACCTTTGAGTGAGTCATTGGCAGGAACGTCCCAAACTGATCTCATCGCAGTCCAAAGATTACGTGCATGAGGGCATCGAACAAGTGCATGAAATGCCGTCTTCGTCTCTTGCCCATAGATGGTACAGATCGCATCATGATCAAGGTGATGGCACAACTTATTTTCCATGGTGGCCAAGACCCCTCTCACAGCCTTTCACGCAAACACCCAAACATTAGGTGGGGCGCCGCGGCTCCACAACAACTTCCAAGTTGGTCTTGACCCATCCGGGCGGCCACTCGACTCGCCAATCTCCTGTGTTGTCATGAGATGATCCCGAGCCATGCTATATGCTGATTTGACAGAGAACAGTCCATGCTTGTCCGGCTGTCAGGCAACACAGTCCTTTTCTATTCTACACGTGGTATATGTTGAGGTAGGCAGAAGCCATGTCATTGTGTACACGAAGATGGTAACCAATCTCCAACGATGTGTCTGTTTACAAGAGATTTACAAAAGGGATACAAGTAGCTCGACAAGAGTACATGGGAAATTTGAACAAGACAAACTCTATATTTTTCTTTTCGGGTGGCAAGTTTCAGTTTATTTCTTGTTTTTTCATGATAACTTTAGTTGTAAAAATATGGGAGTGCTTTGTGTCACACGTATGCCTTTTATCATTTGAGATAACAAAGATGCCTCACCTTTTTGCTAGCACCACTTGGGGTGCGACTAGCATAAGACCCGTTTATAAGACGGTGATGAAAGCACCGCTTCACGCCCCGGGGTGAAAAATCTTGTTTTGGTCTTTTAAGGCCAACTCCATCGCACGACCCCAAATTGTCCGGGGTCGTCCGTTTAGGGTAAAGCGGACAAAACCAACGACCCAACGCATAACCCCATCTTGCCTTTTTGTTTGTTTAGTGTCCGCTACGACCCTATATCCAGAGCAAACTTGGGATGGATTTGAGGCAAAGCGGACAGCCGCGGACAGCGCGTCTGCGTCCTCGCGTCCGCACATGGCCCGCATGGCAGCCACTTGCCCCTGCTTTTGTCCTCTTCCCCTCTCTCTCCTCTACTGGACGCTGGAGTCGCGTCGCCGGAGTCGCGTTGCCGGAGCCGCCTGCCCCTGCGGCAACAAGCTCGGGCGCAGGCAGGCGGCGTGGCGTCAGCGATGCCCGGCGGCCGTGGTGGCGGCTGCGCTCTGTCTTGGCGCGTGCTTTCTGAGGACGACGGCTGCGCTCCTGCCCTGCGGGAACGAGCTCGGGCGAGGCCGGGCAGCTGGGCGGAGCTTCGAGGGCGAGGCGGCGTGGCGTCGGCGGCGCCGGTGGCCGTGGTGGCGGCTGCACTCCTGTGCACGCGTGCTCTGGAGGTCGACGGTGTCGGCGGGAGGCGGCCGGAGCACCTCCTGCGCTTTGCCGGTCGCGGGCGGCGACGCCGCTGCTCCGTCTTGTGGCGGCAGCGTCGGCGAGCAGGGCGCGGCGATGGCGGCCGAGCACCTCCTACGCGCGCCGCAGACCGGGCGTCCACGATGACCACAACCACGTCGCAGAGGGCTAGCAGGCGCATCCTCGGCACCCCACGATGGCGGTCGCGGCGGCGCGGAGGGCGCGACGCGGGTGATGGCTGAGCTTCGCGGTGGCCGGGCCGGAGGCGGCGCAGCGGGCTCGTGGACGGGCGTGTGCTGGCGGCGCGATGTACGCCGCTTCTGGGGCCATAGCGGTGCTCCAGCGTCGCGCATACCGCTGTGTGCTAGCTAGCTAGCAAGTAAGCTAGCCCGCCCGCGAACTTGCTAGCTAGGTAGCTAGCTAGCCCGCTGAGCCCGTTTAGCCATGCGGCCACGACAGCGACAGGACAAGCGCCGCGGTGCGAGTGCGGCGACTGCGGCGGGCGCGCGGCGGATGATGCGAGGAGCGGCGGCGACTCTTGGCGGCGCGACCGCAGCCACGCGCGCAGCCGCAGGCGAAGCGCGCCGACGGGCGGCCACGGCAAGCTAAGCGAACGGCCATGGCGGGCGCGGTGCGGCGACGAGATGCGGGGGGGCGGACGTTTTGGGTCGCTCCAACGCGTTGGGCGCCTCGAACAAATGCCGGACACGCATGTCCGTTTTTGTTCCCATTGCCACCCCAAACGGACGAAATCCGGATAAAGCGGACGTCCGTTTGGGGTCCTGCGGTGGAGTTGGCCTAATGTACGGGGGTCACGAAATTGCGTTGTTGTGCGGGAATAAAGGCTGGAAGTTTGGCGGCAATGGTCGAGAAAAATGGTGACGCATGCGCGTGATCGTCCAAGGAAACAGTGCAGCAGGGACAGAGGACGGCTCTCGGCGTCGCCCGTATAGCACCAGCCAGCTTTAGTTAATTCTATATGGCGTGGAGACACAGACACTTGGAGTACTTGTGATATTGAAAACGTAAAAAAGAGACCGATTAATGTTTGCCGTGGCGATACGATTTGACCATGCCATGCCATGCCACACTTGGTTCAACAACAAGAACAAAAAGCAAAGGATACTAGTAGGAGTAGGACGATGTGACCGTACGTCCAGCTGGGACAGGACTCATCAGGAACGCACTGAATGCACATCTGGAACATGTGCAAATCTCAACCGTAAGCTCGCCACGCACCGGCAAATTCCGCGGATGCGGATGCCAGCACACTTAAGCACGACACCATAAATTCGGATCTTGACTACCATCATGAGGATTTGGTTTGGAAGCGCAACAGGTCCGATCTTCTCGGAGGTGAATTTTCATACTACCACTCGCGTTGTATTCCTCCGGTCCTTTTTACTCTGCACATTGGATTTGTCAAAAATCAAACTCAGCTAAGTTTGACCAAATTTATATTAAAAATTATTAGCATCTATAATATCTAATAAATATAATATAAAAATATATTTCAGAATGAATCTAATGATATTGATGTTGTTATGTAAATGTCAATAACTTTTTATATAAACTTGGTCAAAGTTGGATGAGATTGACTACAGACAAACCTAATATGCAAAGTAAAAAGGACCGGATAAAGGAAGTAGTTCGTTGTTCGTTGGGATCATCTACACTACTACTACTACCCCCTAGATAGAGGAAGAGAATGCCACGTTTCTTGTCTCGGTCTCTCTTAGTACACATGTACCACCTAATTTACTCTAACTGAACAAAAATTAGCACTAAATGTGAAAACTCAGCAAAGCCGCTAAATACCAAAGGGTTAGAAAGACCCCAAACAAATGAAACACAAATCCACGAAACTTTTTTCCCCTGCAAAAAAAAAAGCTACGAAACCCTTTTTCATACTATCATAAAATAAAAGAAGAAGAAACCAGAGAAAGAGAGAGAAAAGTAAACAGTACTCTCAGCAGTTGTGGGGAAGGCAGGGCAGGCCCCAACAATGTTGGACCCACCAACCAACACCCATCCATCCATTCCTCTATAAATGGACGCTTCCGCCCACAACATCCGGCTCAACTCAGGTCTCCAAGTCACAACCTCGCCTCCCCTACCACCAGCACCTACCCGAAGCCAAGAACCACCTTCCGCCCCTCCACCACCTGGCCGGCGAGAACCACCAGCCTTCCCGACCCCAACACCGACGGATCAGGCGATGGCAGTGGAGGCCATGGCAGAGAAGAACACCGGCGCCGGCGCCGGCGCGGCTGGCGGAGTAGCCCCGGAGAGCGGGGACAGGCGCTCCCGCTTCAGGCGGATCTGCGTCTACTGCGGCAGCGCCAAAGGCCGAAAGGCCAGCTACCAGGACGCCGCCGTCGAGCTCGGCAAGGAGCTGGTACTTGGTCTTTCTTCTCCCCCTCCCCCTGTCATGCTTACGTTCACGCTCACGCGCGTAAGGCTTGGCTCCATAGAAATACAATATTTTCTTTTGGGTTTATAAATTTTGCGGCAACGGAAATCTTCTTCGATTTCCCTCGCCCCCACATGTTGGCCTTCTTGTTCGAGTTTGTTTGGGGATGGCACGTCACCAGCTTCTGCCTGCTGGCTGGCTGCTGAGCTGTAGAACATCGTGGGGTGCACAGCGCACTGCATCTGCATCTGCATGGATCACGCCTGCCTGCATGATCATACCTCACCGCACCACGCTGGTAACATAGTAGTAGCTCCATCACGCCTCACGCACCGCGCGCGCTGGACAAATCACAAATGGTACCACTACAAGTTGCTGCATCCGTCATGGTCATGGTCATGGAAGACAATGATGGCTTGCTTGCTTCCCCCAAGGAACAATCTTTCATGTTTTGCTTATTTCAACACAATAAATCCCACCTTTAATTTGATTTCTTGTTTGCGTTGCAGGTGGAGAGGGGCATCGACCTGGTCTACGGAGGAGGCTCCATTGGGCTCATGGGCCTCGTCTCCCACGCAGTCCATGATGGAGGACGCCATGTGATTGGGTAAGTTTCTCTCTCTCTCTCGTGCTTGTTTGCACAGCATGCAGGTGCTCTATCTATCTATCTATCTCTCTTGTTTGATGAGTGGTGTTCCTGTGCGTGCATGCTTCCTGCTCCTTCTTTGTGCGTATCAAGATGGCAGGCAGCCTTTGCTTTGGTTTGCTTTGATCTTGGACCAGGGCCCAGGGCCAGAGGGGGCAGCAGTGGGAGGCATTTTGAATGCGTCTGGGTTCCATTCACAGGAGTGGAACCACCTTTTGGACTCGCTTCCGAAAGGCTCCTAGCCTGCATGCTCCAAATGGACGACTCCTCTTGGAGTGCCCCTTCTCTCGTCCTCCCTCTAATTATTGCCTACTACTCCAGTACCACCAGTGCTCCATCTCTCTCTCTTCCCTATACATGCACAGCAGGGTGCAGCTAGATTAGATGTGCTGTGCCTACACTAGGAGGAGTAGTGGGCATTGGTTTTGCCAGTTTCTTGCCATGGCAAAAAAGCTGTGGCCTTACTGTGTTTGACTGCTTTATGCTAAAAACTGACGTGTCTATCTGTTTGCTCTTCTCTTTTGTCTGGCAGGGTCATCCCCAAGTCCTTGATGCCCAGAGAGGTGAGCGATCCATCTCCTCTACTCTACTCCCCCATTTGCTTCATGTTTCTACTTTTACTCCGTTTTGCTAGGCGTGTGTGCGCGCGTGCCATATCCACTTCAATTCTCTCTGCATTTACGTTGCTCACATGAATATGGTGCGCCGGTCCAACGCCAATGCGTGCTCCCTTTTAAATGTACCACTACGACTATCAATTCAAAGCTACTGCCCCGCTTGCCTTGCCTTTGGACTTCACCGGATATGCAACCTACTCTAGCTGAACATAGTAATAACTTGAGTTTTTTACTACTACTACTAGTACTACTACCTAGCTGAACATAGGAGGAGTAGCACTTTTACTAACTGTCCTTGTTATTGTTATTGACCAAGGTAGTACTACTCACTATGGAGAAGTAGAACTGGTCCTTTTCTTGTTTATTTATTACTGTACTACTAGTACTGTATGATGAGCTCATGCAGGTGCAGTACGTACCGTACAGAAATGTGTGTGCCGTGCTTTGCATGCAAATTAAAAACTTCCTTTCTTCTCAGGACCTTTTTCTTTCGTTGCATTTGCTAGTTTCAGTAGAGGGTTTTGAACACATGATCTAATTCGAAGCTGAAATGCGCAACCATTGATAGTACTGCCTGCTTAATATTCCTGTCACTGCTTCAATCTTCAGGTCACTGGAGAGCCTGTTGGGGAAGTAAGAGCCGTCTCCGGCATGCACGAGAGGAAGGCCGAGATGGTTCGCTCTGCTGATGCCTTCATTGCCTTACCCGGTATGAGAGAATCTTATCTTAGTTGCTCCCAACATGGATGGATCTCCTGTCAAGTGTGATTTGAATCACTGGATTCTTCAATGCAAGATCTGAAAATCTGCATCTCTTGCACCACAGGTGGCTACGGGACTCTGGATGAGCTGCTCGAGGTCCTCACCTGGGCCCAACTTGGGATCCACAAGAAGCCGGTAACGACCAATTCTGATTCCTTGTAGCAGCATCAACAATTCAATCGCCTCAAAAGCTTAATTATATGCTCATGATTGCGCGATAGTTTAACCATCATGCGTGCTGCCTGCATGTTTCCGAATCCCTTGCTTGTCTGATCTTCGGCTATCCAGGCAATTAATTTAGGCCAAAGTCGTTTAGGCCTTGATTGTGGCTTGGTGGTGCTCCCAGTCCCATCCCATGTGATTGACTGGAAGCTTTCGCCATCTAGAGGATGGCAAATTATTGATCAATACTAGTAGTTTAAGCAGCCTAGCATCTCAGAGACCAACATATAAGTTTGGGGAGCATGCGATCCGCAATCTCCATTGTTTATAGGTATTATTAGAATTTAGAATGATGTTTGGAGGATCTTGTGCCAGTCGGATTTACGTTGAAAAAGGAATGTATTGTTGGCATCTAAGGTAGACGACCGATCCACGAACCACAAGTTGTAGAGGAGTGGACGGTTTGAATAATCTCTTTAACTATAGTAACGAATGTTCTCCACTTCGATTCATCATATCTATCACTATTATTTGTGCTTGAGGAGCCCTACCAAATGTTGTATTCATGATATCTAGGTGGAACGGATCCATGTTAGTAGTATTTTTTGGGAAGAAATCTGTTATGCTGAATCTTAATGCTTAGATTCCTCTTTTACTATTCTCAATCAATACAGTATTACAGTACAGTAGTAGTACGCATTAGCAGTAACTAGTAGGGGTTAACGACTGATCTCTTTTGGTGGATATTGACTGAGCAGATCGGGCTGCTGAACGTGGATGGGTTCTACAACTTCTTCCTGTCCTTCATCGACATGGCCGTGAGCGAAGGATTCATACAGGAGGACGCGAGGCACCTCGTCATCTCAGCTCCTACCGCCAAGGAGCTAGTTCTCAAGCTAGAGGTAATTATATACAGACCCAATCAATATTGTTACTGTTACGTGGCCACCGTCAGTCAGTGTGTTGACATGTACTAGTATGCATGAATTTGCAGGAGTATGTTCCGGACTACGAGATCGGGCTGGTGTGGGAGGATCAGGGCCAGATCACCCACGGGTTCGCGCCGGAGCTGGAGCCCGGCATTGCGTCGTCATGATACGATTCATCGTGGAAGCGTTTCTGGCGAACTAAGTAACATCTGACCGTGCAAAGAAAAAGAAGAAGAAAAAAGGATGGGAGTGTGCTAGTCCTTGTCAGTCGTAGCTTTTGCCTGTCACTGCCAGTATCATGACAGTGTTAGCATTGAGTAGCAAGTAGTGGTGCGGTTGATGATGGCGTTCTTTTGGTCGTAGCTTAGGTAGAAGGAAGGAAAGGATTGCATGTACAAATGTGTTATGTAGGAGCAGCAGCAGCAGCAGATGTGTGTTCTTTAATTATCAATCAAGAATGGGAAAATTCGTCTCGCTCTGTGTGGTTCATGGACGATGTGCATACAAATGATGATTCAAGTCGTAACGGAAGAAACGACCAGTTTGTAGGCCAATGTGTCCTAGACTAGATGAAGGAGGATGATCCGCGTCGTTGGTGAAGGGGCACATCGTGCGTGCGCTTTTGGAAAGCGGGGGCTGTCGCCGTCGCGCGCACGAACGAACGCACGCACGCACGTCGGCGATGCGACCTGTCCCTCCCGGCCCGTGCGGAGGCGGAGGCAGAGGCACTGAGAGAGGTCCGTGTCGAGATGGTGTGTGTGTCGGCAAGGGACAGGCAGACACCGGTGGGCCTCGCGGCGGCGACAATGCGGCTCCCGTCCGTGGATGGATTGCCTGCCGCACGCGCTTCCTTCCTTCCTTCCTTCCTTCTTTCTTTCTTTCGGTTGAGACGCCGTTTTCTCCTGTCTTGCTCCTCCAAAGGCAGAGGCAGGAAGAATCTGCTGCTGCGGCCCATAAAAGGAGACTGACTTTGGCTGGACTGGGTAAGGTTTCAACTTCAACAGGCTGCCCTTCCTTAGGCCAACTCCATCGCACGACCCCATCTTGTCCGGTCCTGTCCGTTTGGCAAAAAAAAGGAATAAACGGCGCGACCGTGGCGTGGCGGCCGGACCCATCCTATCCGTTTGTGTCGGGCGATCCATTTCGAGCGCAAAACTTGCGCGGGTTTGGGTCATGGCGGACACCAAACGGACGCGCCTCGTCGCGTCGGGGCAGCGTGGCGACCACCTACCTCCCACCCGCCCACATCAATGCGCAAGACGAGCGGGCGACCCCACTGTCATCCGCACGTCGAGCGGTCGCCGTCCTTCTTTAAGTGGGAAGCGTGGGCGGGTCGTCGTCCACACCGCCCCACGCCACCCCGCTGCCTCCTCGAACCCGGCAGCGCCGAACCCTAGCCTTCTATTGTCCTCGAGCTCGCGGCCGCCCACTCGCCATGGGCTTCGGAACCGCATGGGCAAGCACTACCGTGAGGCGGCTCCTCGCCGGCGCCGCCCTGCTCCGTGAAGAAGGAGGAGCTGCGTCTCCGCCGCGCTCCTCCCGTTGAGCCCTCCCGCCCCTTCACCATCAACCCTAGGCCCACCGGCGAAGCGCGACCGGCGATACCTCGCGGCGGGCGTGTGCAAGAGGTACGGGAGATGAGGACGCGGTTCCATGGAGTGGCGTCCACCTCCCAACGGATGGCACCTCGGCGCCGACCGGGTCCCGATCCTCTCTCTTGCGGCGGCGGCCAGCGCCGCGATGAGATTGAGCGCCGCCGCCTCCTCCCGACGACTGTTCTCTGACGACGCAGTCGCCCCCAGATTCCGACACATGGGACACGTGGCTCGGGGCGAGCACGACCGCGCTGCGCGTCATACTTTGCTTGACGGTGTCGGGCCGCGGCGGCCACGTCGAGAGGTGCGCGCGACGTCACAGCGTCGCTGCCTTTACGCCACGCGCGTCGCTTTCCCGTCTCCTTCACCACCTCCACCTCCTCGCATGACAATGGAGGAGGAGGCCCGCTTCGTCTGGCGTGTCATGGGCGACTCCATGTACACCCACGACGGCGCCAATGGGGCGGCTTGGAGGAGGTGATGGCACTCTCTGCCGCCGGCGACGTCGCCTTCCCGAGCGCAAATGGTGGCCGTGAAGGAGGAGGAGAGGAGGGAGAGGCGATGGAGGAGGACCCGCCGGCGCGTTCAAAGCATCTCTTGGGCGAGGTGGGCTGGTCTGCCTTCGCTCCGGAGATGGCCGCCGGCGTGGCGTGAATCGGTGCCCCACTCCGCCCGGTCACCGGAGCGGGAGGCGTCGCCACGGGAGGAGGTGGTGCGAGCACCTCCGCCCGTCCACCCGCCCGTCTACCACGCACCGCCGCCCACTGTGGGCGCCGCGCCCTCGTCGACCTCGTCGGACGATGATGACACCGGCGGCCAGTGAAGATGCCGACGGCCACGGCACCGACGGGCACGGCAAGAGCGCGCGGGAGGCGTTTCTTTATTTTGTTTTTATATGTTAATTATGAAACTGGGCCTTTTAAGTGGCCGTGAAAACTGGGCCGTTTTGTGGCCGACCCCTATATATGTTTTATGTTTTTTTTAAATGCGTTTATCTACTTTCATTCTAGTTTTTATTTTATTTTTATTCACGTCGCCCCGGACACGATTTGGGGTGCGGCCGTGCGGTGGGCGCATGCACGACCCATCTGACAAAGCCGGACACGGGCGAACTCATCGGCATCTCAAAGGAACAAAATCCGGTCAAACCGGACGTTCGTTTAGGGTCGTGCGGTGGAGTTGGCCTTAGTCTATGCGGCCGGTGCGGCAGGAATGGCCATGGGATGTGAAAGGAATGGCCATGTACGTCTTGTTTAGGCGCGCACGTACTACGTGATATAGTTTATTCAAGGAGTTCTCTTCATTCAGCATAGGATATGTGCACATTCGTGCGGTTTCGTCGATGCTCTCTTTCTCTTCCGTTTCCACAGTTCGGGGCCATTTTCAGCACACGCTTTGCCGTCTTCGTTGCCTGTCTTCTGTCAATAATTGCCCATGTTGCTTTCTACCATCTTTCATTACGCATCACCATCTTTACCGATCGGCCTCACCCTGTCAGTCACCCACCCTTCCTCCATGGATTCCTTCCGATGCTGGTTGCTTCAACACATCAGCAAGTATTACTACTTGTGCTACTCATCATAAAAAATTCAAACAACTAATAAATCAAGTAAATGAAGCTAGCCTTCCTCCATCTCAGCTCTTCATACCGCACTTTCCACTTCTTCACCTGCCGTGGATGGATTCCACGCTTGTTGGTGACCAGATCAACTTCCTCCCTGTGGTTACCAGTGTGTTCTCTGAGACTACGTATGTTAGTACTGCTTTATTTTTAACAAGATGGCAAGTTGGAACAATGCAACCAGGGGCGGCAGGTCCTTGTATCTTCTGCGACTGCTTTAGTCAGTATGTCAAACACCAAGAATTCCTTGTTTCTATCGAATAAATACTTACTTGACTGCCAAAAATGCCGAGACTTTCAAACTGGATGCACCTACCTGGACTGGTTCACGGTAATACATGGACCAGGCACTCAACAAAACTTCATCAACAATGCAGCAAGAGACAGAGAAAATTCATACGACGACCCGCTGGAGACAACGCTGTAATTACATATACTTCTACTAGGACTAAGAGAATAACCCGATAACATTTGTATTCATCCTAGCACACGTTTTCAGGACTTGTTCCTCCAAGTAGCATACAAGAAAATAGCCCACCCAAATAAGCCTGGTCTGAACTCAACTCAACTGTCTACATCATCAGGTACAACAGGAATTGCAGAGGGTCTCGTTATTTTTATTAATTTTTCATCACTGGTTAACAGATAACACAAAGGAAAGGGATCACCGCTTTTCACTCGAATGGAACAGGCGAGCCTTGCTTCTTGTTGACAATGGCCATGGCCAGGTACCTGCTGCCCATGCCGATGGGCGTTTGGTCATCAGGCCCTTTCCAGAATGGGGCTTCTCCATCTCCGACTAGACGCCAGTAGCCTGTCCTCAGAGACTCCGCCTGCTTCTCGTCGCAGTTTTGCATAAGGGCTTCCACCCGGAAGTTGATACCAAGAGAACCCAGCAGCTGGGATTGAGTCATTGGCCCATGGACGGAAATATCATCTGCAAAGACAACAACAGACACAAGCCTGGTAAGAAATGCTTGCCATGCCATGAAAAGTACAAACAAGCAATAAGAGTTCATAATACAGTGCAAACCTGAAGCTTCCTTGGCAGAGTGCTTGATTGCAGCAAAATCAACATAGGCACTGAGATCAGCAGACCCAGGGTCGTCTAATATGTGAACGAATTTGTGTTTGCGGATTGCCTGCATATATATAGTTGTTTTCTTAATGTACATGTCATTTATTCAAGAGACTAGTCTATTGCTTACAGAATTGATATTCGTAAAAGAACAGTCCATGAGATAATTCCTTGTACAAGCACATTATATATAAAACCAAATACTGTACAAAACAAGGAATAGAATTTGGGTATCATGTGAGCACCAAAGACTAGCCAGTCTACTTTAGCAATTTATTTATGTCAAGAGAGGCACAGGGGCAGGACTGAGAAAATATCAGGTGGCAGGACTAGCTGGAGCTTTGTACACACTACGGTCAACAAGTTCTTCAGTTCAACTCAGGTGTAGCGAAACAATTTTAAAATGCAAACCTGAAGACTATCAGAGACTATTCCATTTTTGCCATAGTCAATGATCAGAGCACCTCCACCATCTGAGCTAATTCGGTCTGCGATCTGTTCGCTAATCTCCATTGCTTTCGGGCAGACTTCAATCTGCTCAACCTTCTCGAGCTCCTCAGGACTAGCCCATTGACAACGTTTGGAGAGGAAAATTAAAGAGGCTGTAGGCTGCGGAGACAGAACAAAGCGAAACCTGCTACGAAGTAAGAATTACACATTTACTTAAGGTTAATAATACTTAACTAAGATTTGTAAAACCTACGATGAGTCTCCTGCGAGATCCACCATCTTTTCACACCAGCCGCGTGACCCTTTCTGCAGGAAAAAATGATTGTTCAGTGGAACGATTGCACAGTAATTAATCTTTAAGCGTGATAAAATCTGAAACAGACTGCTCACCAACCTGAAATTGATGGATTGGTAAAGCATCAAAGAATTCATGAGCAACAATTATGGTGGGGACTGCAGATAAGACACTTAAAAATAAGGCAAACAAGAGAAACCCCAATAAATATGTTTGAAAGACAAAAACTTGAATATACATAAAGGCAACCCAGTTTCAGAATAAACCATACAACTTGTAGAAGAACACTAAAGGCAGCCCAACAGAGAGACTACAAGCATCAGAAGCTAAAATGTTTAAGCATCGACATACACCAAGTATCTAAGCTAGCAAGCAAATAAGCAATGGCAGCATAGGTGCTTGAAGATCATCCAACTAATTGGCAACATCATTAGCAAGTTGAGGATATATATTGTGCGATTGTGTCTCTTTCAAAAGGAAATCAACGATAGATCCGTCTATTTTTGGTCCATGTCATTATGTACTTGGCACATTCTTTACCAAAACAAATGAATCAGACCATACTAATTCCATAGATCTCATGGTATGGTTAAAAGATGAATGACAGTATAAGAGTTTATCATACAAGTGCCTAGATGATATCCACAGTTATACCATAGAGGTTAAGTACTTAGAAACATGAAATTTGTAGCTGAAAGAGCCCCTTACATCCTGAAGGAACCTGTTCGAGGGAGGCGTGCCAATAAACAGGGGCTCCACAAAGCTTGCTAACTGTCCTTTTTTCATCACTAACAGATTCATCTTCACATTTCAGAGTATTGTACTGCACCTTTTGCAATGTAGGGCTACATTCTACCAAGTTAATGTTGAGCGCCTTAGTGAAATTAACAAACTTTGCTGAGCCCTATTGAAATGGACATATGCATTAAGAAACAGGATAGTAGAAGTTCGACAAAGGAGAGACACAAGCAAGAAAACCATACACGAAGTAAATCTGCCAAGAGAGTTCCTCGTCCTGGGCCAAGCTCAATCAAATTCACCTTCTCTGGTTGCCCCATTTGCTCCCACAGACACATCGCCCACACACCAATCAGCTGAGGCAAAGCAGCAAAACATTATTTACTCTTATCTCATAAGCCATAGCATAAGATCAACCAATCGAGTAAATCAACCACTGGTCAAATTAAATTCACCATACGAATATAAAACACTTCATACGATTCTGAATATCATAATTTCCAATAATACTATGGTGGTGCAGCAAAAATGATGTGCAATGGAGGTGCGCAAACATAAAAAATTACAATGCCTCACAACCCATTCATAAATATCACGTGGTGTATCGTTGCATTGTTATACATGAAACAGATGGTCCATCTCTCTGCCATCACTGAATTTCCAAATGTGGCACATTACATGATTCTAATACCTGAATGCTGGAAGACAAACAGCTAGGGAGCACCACTTACCTCTCCAAACATCTGGCTGACCTCTGGTGAGGTGATGAAATCCCCGGACTCCCCAAACACATCGCGATTCATGTAGTACCCAGACTGTGGGTTTGTAAGCACCTCCTCCATGTACTCAGCTATGCTGATCGGCCCACTCCGGAACTAACCTCCCAATGACAACCGAATCACATTTCCACATTGCAAGCAATGGAGATTAAAGACTAATGATGGAGGGGGGAACCATCGATACCTTTATGATGCTCTTAAGGTGCTTGACAAGGTCAGAGTCCGACGACGGCTCGTGAGAGTGCTCTGCCGCATAGACCAAATGTGCATAATCAGAAACACTAAACCCCAATGTGCATGCGCGTAACAGTCTGAAAAATGTGAATGTGTATGAGAGTGAGAGGGGTGCGACCTGGGGGGCTGTATAGACCGGCGCGGTCCACAGAAATGCTGAGCCTGGCGCCGGAATCGCTTGATGATCCCTGGATCTTGCCATCCTCCGCCTCATCGTCGCGGGCACCGACGGAGGACGGTGGCGGCGGGGACGTCGGCGTGGACGAGAAGCGCGCGAGGAAGGAGGAGGAGGAGGATATGTAAGGAGGGAGGCTCTGACGAGTGGATGAGCCAGCTCCCCCACTGCAGCCGGTGAGGCGAGGGGCCAGGCGGCGGAGCAGAGCGGCGGCTGAGCTCCGAAGCATCTCGACGGCGAGACAGAGGGAGTAGCTGAAGTGCTGGTGGGTTGGGCCAGAGAGGGGGGTAGGACGACGACGGGTTTCACTCGAAAGCCCAATGAGCCTGCCAGGGCCTCTCGTGCCTCCTGAAAGCCAGTTCTTCGTCATCAAACCTTGTTGGATTGAAGGTGGCACCAACGGCCCCGGTCGTGAACCATCTACTTTTCGCTGGTGACAGCCTGCTGCTTTTTAAGTCAGGAATCAAGGGTGCAGAAGCAGTATCAAACCTACTGGATACCTATTGTTTGGCGTCGGGGCAAAGGATAAACCACGACAAGTCATTTATTTTCTTTAGCAGAGGCTGCCCGCAAGCGGTAAGAGATGATGTCAAAAATATTTTAAATGTTCACAATGAATCACTCAGTGACCGGTACTTGGGGATGCCAACTAACGTTGGGCATTCCAAAAACGGTACGTTTAAATACTTGAGAGATCGAGTGTGGGAAAAAGTGAAAGGATGGATGGAGAAGCTATTATCTGCTGCAGGAAAGGAGGTGTTGATCAAAGCGGTGGCTCAAGCTATTCCGGTGTATTCGACGGCCTGCTTCCACCTACCCCGGGGTTTGTGTGAGAGCATCACTTCACTAATCAGGCAATTTTGATGGGGAAGCAAACGAGGAAAACGGAAGCCTAGCTGGGTGTCTTGGACGTTATGACCCTACCAAAGCACTTGGGAGTACTCGGTTTTCGGGACATGAAGATGTTTAATCTCGCCCTTTTGGCCAGGCAAGTGGCCAGGCAAGCCTGGCGGATATTGCAAAACCCCTCATCTCACAGCACAAAGATTCTGAAGGCGGTTTATTATCCAGAGACTGACATCTTCGGAGCAGCACTTGGGTCACATCCCTCCCATATATGGAGAGCTATTTTGGATGGGAGAGA